>CM019071.1:11076191-11296191 GCA_009667805.1 Leptobrachium leishanense
CGATTTTTTTTGTATCTTTTAGGCATTTTTTGCAAAATTGTTTTTTCTGGTTTTTTTAATCGCTTTTTCTTTTTTCTGTAACAGCCCTTTCTATTATCATTCATTGGATCTTATATGTGAATTTCAGACATTTTTGTTCTGTCGTTTCTTTGCAAACAGCGTTTCACTTTTCAAACATCCAAGCGAACTGTTTTTTTTTTCACTCCATTCGCCTCCGGTGTCGGGTTTTTCCGGCGGCTACTTTTCGCTGTGATCGGCTCCTGCTTGGGTTTCTCCGGCGTGTTCGGAGGGGTTAATCCAGATGTTTTTGCGGGTTTCGGTGTGCATGCGCCGGGTTTCGCGGTGAGTGTTCGGCAGGTTTGCGGTGCATTTTCCCTGCACTACGGCGGCCCTGTGGTGCTTGCTGAATACACCGCAGGGTCGCCGAAATGGGATTGCCAAATCACACCGAATTGAAGAGAACGAAAAGTCACCGAACGTGCGGTGACTTTTCGATTCTCTTTGAATAACCCTGTATATAAGGGCCAAAAAAAGTTGATGTGGATAAATAGTTAATTTTTTGGGGGGTATTATCAGTTTTAAGAGTCAGGGTCATCTCCAAATGTAACCACCAGCTGTCACCGTGTCTTCTTCTCTTCAATTCCTAGTATCTGAACAATGCTTAAGGGTTTATTCAGAGAGGTCCAAATTGTCGCCGAAATGTAACCGGACACTGAAATTCAGCGCACGGTGCCATTTCGGGGCCATTCGGCTATTCAGAGAGCAGGCAGTTCGCCAAACCTTGACGAGTTGCCTGCACGTACAGTGCCTGTTCAACGACAGTGAAATCCCCAATAAAGAAGCAATGGTTAATCTATTTAGGGACACCGAACAGCAGTGAAAAGTTGCTGAAGTGCCTGGCTGTTCAGTGGTTTCATTCGGCAGGTTTATTTAGGTGAACCCCATAGGCTTCAATGTTATAAATATTCCCATTTTTATACAATATCTAATAAACCGTTTATTATTTTATTCTGCAGCAAAAAGTCTCTTTATTTATAGATTTTTTAGGATCTTTTAGACATTTTTTGTGATTTGTTTTCAGCAAAATACTTTTCCCGTCGTATGTTTTTTCTTTTTCCTGTAACAGACCTTTTTCTTTTCATTCATAGGATCTTATGTGTAAATTACAGGCATTTTCGTTCAGTAGTTTATTTGCAAACAGCGTTTCTATTATGAAACTTTCAAGCGTACTTTTTTTTTTTACCCCGTTTGTTAGCTTGTCGGCTTTTGCCGGCGGCTGTTCTGCGCTGTGATCGGTAGATTGGCGGTTTTTTCTGGTGTGTTCAGCGTAGTTTTTCTGGTGGTTCCGGCGGGGTTGCAGTGGCATTGTGGCAGGTTTTCGGGGGGTTTTCTCTGCACTCTGGGGACCCTGTGGTGAATGCTGAATACACCGCAGGGTGGGGAATTTGATTCCCCAAAGTGCGGGGAACTGCGGGAAACGAGAGAGCACCGAAACGTCGGCGACATTATCTGAATAACACCTCTAATGTCTGAACAATGCTTAGAGATTTTATTTACGATTCAGCATCATGTTTAGAGCCTTGCATTGCGATCCGTGGGTCATTACTCCAGGAAAAGTTTTCTTTGCGCCCGGCAGCCCTTTTCATACGGTGAGAAAGTCCCCTTTAGCTTTATCCTTAAGCTCCATACAAAGAGCGCAGTATGTTACCGCCGCGGCATTGGCTCTTATCACGCTACTTATAAAAATATGCGTTTGGCACATAGTGAAGCTCATAATGTAATGGAAGCTGATTAGATAACGCTCTTTTTTTCATATCGGGACTGGATGAGAGCCGACTCGACACTGAATGCAGTTGCCAGCGTAATTTTAGGACTGCTGCTCTGAGAAGTCCCGTGGCTTTTGGGAGATTAACATTATTAGTATGTGTGATGTTTGTACTCCTTGTTTGCCAGGGTTTAGGCCGGTGAGATGTGGTCCCCCCCCCCATCAGGACTGTCTGGCAAGATATAGGGTCAATTGGATGGTATGCCTTACAAAGACTTGCATGAAATCAAAAAGGGTTATTCAGTAAGAGCCGAACTTGCCACCAAATTGCACTGAACGGTGAATGTAACTGTACGGTATAATTTTGTGACTGTTCGTCTATTCAGAAAGCTGTCAATTTGCCAAACATTGATGAATTGACAGCGAAATACGGTGCAGTTTGCCTCAGAACGGCACAATTCGGCAATCTTCGGCATCAGTGAAATTGTCCCATAGAGAAGTAATGGTTAATCTATTCAGAGCAGGGGTGGATCTAGGGGAGCAACGGGGCAATCCCCCCCCGAGAAAATGGCCGGCGTTCTTCTCCCTACAGGCGAGCGGCCACTGACATGCAGCTTGGCCGCTCGCCTGGGATGAGAACCACCTGACCAGCGAGCGTGCGGCTGCGCGGCTGGTTAGGTGGTTCCCAGAGAGCGGCCAAGCTGCATGTCAGCAGCCGCTCGCCTCCTCATAGGGACTGGGAGAAGAACGCCAGTGGAGCCTGGGGCTAGCAGAGGTGAGAGCTGGGGGTAACTGTACCCATGTGAGCTGGGGGCAAATATACCCATGTGATCTGGGGGCAAATATACCCATATGAGCTGGGGGCAAATATATCCATGTGAGCCGGGGGCAATATATATATATCCATGTGAGCTGAGGGCCAATATATATATCCATGTGAGCTGGGGGCAATATATATATTCATGTGAGCTGGGGCAAATATATATATCCATGTGAGCTGGGGGCAAATATATCTGCCTGTCACTGCGAACCCAACACCAGCTCTTGGCCAAAACTGGTAGAATGCCCCCCCCCCGAAACCTGTGTCTGGATCCACCCCTGATTCAGAGAACGCCAAACAGCAGGGAAGCATTGGCGAAATGCAAAGATTTTCAGTTCTTCAGTTCAACAGGTTTAAATAGGAGAATCCCATTGGATTCAATGTAGACAAAAAATACAGATTTTATTATTTTTTATTCATTCTTTTCATTTCCAGCAATAATTATTTTTATTTATTTATTTTTCTGAATTTTTTAGGCATTTTTCGGTGAAATTTTTGATTCCCATTTTTTTTAAATGGTTACATAGTTACATAGTTACATAGTTACATAGGCTGAAAAAAGACATGCGTCCATCGGGTTCAGCCTCTCCCAAAAACATGGTGTTTTTTTTACTCTGTAACAGACCTTTTTATTATTTTTTATACAACCCTTTTTTTCATTATTTCCATGCATTTTCATGCCTTTTTAATGTTTTAAATGCCTTTTAAAAAACTGCCTTTTGGTTTTTTTTAAACCCTGAGTTCGGCTGCGTTCGGCAGTTGATTGGTGGCGTTTTCCGGTCAGTGCGGAGGCGTTCGGTGGATCATCGGCTGTGTTCAGCGGATCATCAGCTGCGTTCACTTCAGCAGATCCCGTTCAGCGCACTTCAAAGATTCTGCGGTGAATGCTTAATTCACCGCAGGGTCAGCGAATTGAAATCGCCAAAGCTCACCGAACGAGAGAACACTGCAATTTTGGTGAAATTTTCAGTACTCTCTGAATAACTCCCAAGGTCTTTCAACTTTATCGAGGAGGAAAACATGGACAGGGAGCGCAGTTTCAGAGCGAGCCAGTGTTAAATCGCAAATTTCGCTCGGTTTCGTGTGTTTGAAAGAGAAACGCGTGGATACAGTGTCACCGAGCAAACGCGTCGGCTTATTGTTTATACGACAGTAGCTCTTTGAAGGCTATTAAAAAACATATCCATCCAGGCACAATTTAAAGTTCAGATTCCATTGTCTGACAGCTTTTGACATTTTAGAAATGGATTATCTATAAAAGTAGGAGAGAAAATAAATAAATAAATAAAAAGAGTCTCGTTCCAACGAGTTAAAGGAGAGGTGCAATATGAACTAATCTTCATCCCCCCCCCCTATCTTCTTACAGCAGCACTAATGGAAATGTATTTTGTTTAATGACTCTGAAATCCTGTTTGTAATTAGATGTGGGAATTGGTCTTACTTTGTACCAGATGATACTGGAATAATAATATGAGAGATGCTACACTGAGACCACTATCCTCCTAAATCTATATCATTTTTCATTTTATTGACATGACAAGTGTGCGAAGAACAAAGAGAATGATTAAAACAAGAAGGAAAATAACCTTTAACGGAAAACGCACATCGCCTATATGTTTTGTCTAAGGAAAGTTCCTGCGTACCTCGCTTTTTCCTTCTCTAAATTTTTTTTTTTTTTTAAATGCACCCGTTAAAGCTGATAGATTTTTGGTGATCGGATCTAAAGCGCGTCCTTGCTGGATTAAATCAGGTGACAGGAAAGTAAGCTGTTAACCCCCAGTTCTAGTTATTCTGAAAACTAACCTGTCACATGCATCATCTTTCCATCCTCACCGTGGATATGTGTATAAGGAAAGGCTGGATGAGCTGCTCAGTGGTCTCCTTTTCTTATCTCCTGCAGGGTAATTCAGAGAGAGGTGAATACCAGGAGAATGACTGGAGAAGTGAAAAGTCTAGGTCAAAATGGCCCATTTGGAAAGTGAGAAAAATGGGAGAATTTTTCTGGTTTGGCTATTTTGCTTCGAATTTTCACTTCTCCAATCATTCTCCTGGTTTTCACCTCTCTCTGAATAACCCTGTTGATGTGCGGCAGTGAAGGGGTTAAGTGCTATGTTAACGAGGAGGACTTCAGTCTGGCCGCTTCCTCATCGCCCTGTGTAGTAAGCGGGACACCAGAGGGATTCACTGTATCTCATGGGAATATGTTTTTAAAAAATCGAGTAAAAGCATTTTGAAATACCTCCCATTTATTTTTATTCTTGGCCATTTCTTGGTCATTTTGCCTCATCAGCAATAACGACTTTATTTCTCTTTAATATTAAATATTGTTACTTGATGCTGAAAAAAATAGGGAACGAATATATTTGGGGCTCTATTACGCTCTTCGCGTTAAAATGCGGGCGCAAGGGAGGGAAAACTGCGCCCGCAGTTTTCACCCTTGCGCCTACGTTTTAACGCTGGATTACAATGCAGGTGCAAAAAATGCTGCCTGCATTGTTTCCAAGCGTAAAGTTCCGGGATGCTCGCGGCAGCGCTGAGCGCAGCCACGAGCATCCACTCGCTGGAGTCCATAGGACTCCATTGAGTTCCTCCTTGCCGGTCACATGACCAGCTGGATCTCATCTCGCGAGATCTGGCCGGTCGGTGTAGTGATACGCAGGGAGAGACTGGGGGGACTTTTTCCCCCAGCCTTTCCCTGCTGCCGCCGGCCGAAGGAGGCGATCGGAGCCGCGGTCCTCGCCGCGGGACAGAGGGTGAGTATTTGATTTGTTTTTTTATTTTTTAAAGCTGGTGTTAACGGATTCTGCAGAAGCGGAATCCATTAACACCAAGTCCTGGCTCTGATTAACTTTTCGCTGACCAGAGCCGGGCGTTAATCAGCGCTGGGACTTTGTAATCCAGCGCTGATTAACACATTGCGCTCCCCATATTAAACATAGGGAGCACAAAGTACAGTAACCTCGCACTGAAAAGCGCAAGATACCAAACGCAAACGAGTTTTTTAACCCGTTTGCGTTTGGATTGTAATGTGCAGTAAATACCGCGGCAAACGTTAATGTTCACGCAGGTGATAGAGCCCTTCTTATTTTAATATTGTTACAAAGTGTATTATTTGCAGACATATGTTTGTAAACACATGTCTGTATAGTGTATATGCTGTATATCTATCTATCTGTCAGTGTCTGTCTATGTCTGTCATTCAATGTCTGTATCTCTGTCAGTGTCTGTGAGTCCGTTGGTGACTGCCTGTCAGTGTTTGTCTATCTATCAGTATCTGTCTGTCAGTGTCTGTCTGTGCACAAAGAAAAAGGAAAAGATAACGGCCGTCACTTGAATAAGGAGGGGAATAATGTGGCGTCTAAGTAAACAAGAGTGGCCCGATTCCGCGGCATGTGTAGCAGATATGGCACCTGATATATGCATATTTTTATCGTGGATCTTTGAGCAGCAACATTTCAGCCCAAACACAGTTATTGTGTGTGTGTGTGTCTGTTGATCTATCTGCCTGTTAGTGTCTGTACGTTTGTTCGTCAGTGTCTGTGTTTGTCTATCTGTCATTGTCTGTGTCTCTGTGACTGTCAGCCTGTGTCTTTCATTCTATCTGTATTTCTCTCTTTATATCTGTCAATGTTATATCTGTTAGTGTTTGTATGTCGTTTCATCAGTGCCTGTGTCTGTCGGTGTCTGTGTCTCTGTGGCTGTCAGTCTATTGGTCTGTCAATCGATCTCTCTCTCTCTCTGTCAGTTTTAGTCTGTCTGTCTGTTAGTGTTTGTATATCTGTTTGTCAGTGTATGTGTCTGCCTGTAAGTGCCCTATCTGACAGTGTCTGTTAGAATTTTTTTAACATTCTGTCAGTTTCTGTCTGTCTGTTAGTGTGTGTATGTCCATCAGTGTCTGTGTCTGTCAATGTTTCTCTGTCTGTCAGTCTCTATGTCTCTTTTAGTCTAATGGTTTGTCAGGCTGTCTTTTTCTATCCTCTGTCAGTATCTGTCTGTTAGTGTTTGTATGTCTGTTAATTTGTGTCTGTCAGTGTCAGTAACTCTGACTGTCTTTCTGTCAATCTATGTGTCATTGTCTGTTAGTGTTTGTATGTCTGTTGATCTGTGTCTGTCAGTGTCGGTATCTCTGTCGGTCTTTCTGTCAATATATGTGTCATTGTCTGTCAGTGTTTGTATGTCTGTTTGTCACTGTTTGTCTCTGTATGTGTCTATCTGTCAGAGTCTGTGTCTGTCAGTCTGTCTGTCACTCTATCTCTCTCTGTCAGTGTCTACTGTCAGCCTGTCTATCTATTATCTATCTCATTCCTATAAAATTTCATACTTGATTGAATTAATGAACACAGAGAACAATCTCTCATTTCCTGACATTTAGCCACCGTAAATGTTCCTGTTGGTGCAGCAGCGATCATCCATCCTCAGTGTGAGTCATTAAGGCCTTGCCAGTGGTACATGTGTAGAAGGTTCTCCTTGCTTGAGCACAGTTGGTTCTTTCATTAGCACAGGTGGGTTTTTTGGAATGACAGACACTGACTGATCGACCTTTATTAAGGTTCCTGTAAGCCAGTCCAGCTGGTAAGACCAAGGGCAGACGCTGAGAAGCTACAGTTTACAGGACAGGGACACTAATATCAATATATAGCCATGTCTCAAATACTGTCACACAGACTCAATAGATGATGACATTTTTAAAATTAAAAGTGGCACTCGAGGGTTAAAACAACTGGAATGGATAAATATGATATGTATATATATATCTACACAAACACACACATATCTGTATTTATAGCATCACAAGGGCCTATAGCTACATCAATGTTCCAGTCCACAAGGTATCATCTTGGGAAAAGTCCCCATCAGACTGAAACATTGAAGTAACAATAAACACTTGAAGCGTTTCTATATCTGCTGCAAAGTCTCCATTTTGCAACACATCTTCTTGTACTGCTATTTCCAAATCCAAATCTTGGATTTGTGTAACTAAACACATAACATACATGTCACATATATTTTTGTCATATGGGAGGGAGGGAGGGAGGGAAAGTGTTTTCCTGTAAGTCATCTTAATACATTAATACAAATATGTTGATATAATTTTCTCTTAAGCAATAGTACGTGACAGGAATTCAGCATGGAGGTGGCCATTTTGCAATGACATCACAGTTTACAGACTGTCAGTGACCCAGTTACTGATAAACAAACAAGGCCACAGAGATCATGTGATGTCAGCAACCAATAAAACTCTGTGATTTCCAGGAAGCTCCAGAGCCCCGTTCAATACCTCAGCAGCTGCTGAATTGCTGCAGCGCAGCAATTCAGTTTGCTGCAGCAGTGTCATTGAACGCTTTGGATGCGAAATTTGAATCCAAAATGGCCGACGATTTTTTAATTAAAGATTCAGATTGTTTTTCGTATGACTCGGACAAAATATGATAAAGAAAAGCAGTCAGCACAATTCCGTTTTGTATGCACACACCACAAATGATAGTTTTTATTGAATAAACGTTATGTTTACTTCTGAAACAAAATATAAATTGAACTGTAATATATGTCTGTGTGCAGGGGTAAATAATAAATAAATATTTTGTGCTTTGGTGAACAAAAACCTAAAAATTAACATTGCTGTATGGAATTGTTACTTGCTTCGTGGCGGCGGCCATCTTGCTGTACGGAATTGTTACTTGCTTCATGGCGGCGGCCATCTTTAATACGTCACACTCAGCTACTCGCAGCATCTCCTCGGGTCGCTACAAGTGCTACGTTAGCAGTGCTGAGCGCTGAGTGGCTGAACGGCGTTCAATGGCAAGTTGCTAACTTAGCACTTGCAGCGGCTGAGGTATTGAACGCACCTCTGCATTCCACTGTGCAGAAATCAGGAAGTGGTTCTTTAATGTCGCTGATGTAACCAGTTTTACGCACTTCATTTGTGTTTTCAATTTAAAGGGACACTTACATAAGCTGTATCTAGATTACTTGTGCATTGCAAACAAAACCGCCTTATAAAACACCTTACAAAACACATGCTACTGATTTCTTTTCTTTTTCTGAAGCAATTGCATTTAAAAAGGAGAAATTAAGTTAGGTATTTTATCTCTGGGTTCCATTTTCTGGATTTTTCCTATGATGCAACATTTACCGAAAGCTTTGCTGTTGAATCTTTTTTATTTAATCTGCACTAGCTAGCATTATCTAAACTTTCCATCCTCCACCTCATTAACTGGTATGGTTCTCTAGGCTACCTGATATAAGAGATGGCAGCTGAATGAGATATGACAGGGAGCTTAAAAGTCTTCTACCCCCTGGTGATGTCCTTTGAATACTGACGTGAGTCGACCGCCTGACCCATTAACTCCACTCTATGGCCAAAGCCACACAGTGAGGAGCAAATTATGGAAAGATACTGTGTGGGGGGGGGGGCAGTTTACAACACAAAATATCACACAATGGATGCACCCAGTGACACATATAGAGGAAAATATCACACAATGGATGTGCCCAGTGACACATATAGAGGAAAATAGGAAAATATCGCACAATGGATGCACCCAGTGACACATATAGAGGAAAATATCACACAATGGATGCACCCAGTGACACATATAGAGGAAAATATCACACAATGGATGCACCCAGTGACACATATAGAGGAAAATATCACACAATGGATGCACCCAGTGACACATATAGAAGAAAATATCACACAATGGATGCACCCAGTGACACATATAGAGGAAAATATCACACAATGGATGCACCCAGTGACACATATAGAGGAAACTATCACACAATGGATGCACCCAGTGACACATATAGAGGAAAATATCACACAATGGATGCACCCAGTGACACATATAGAAGAAAATATCACACAATGGATGCACCCAGTGACACAAATAGAGGAAAATAATTTCTTAACTAAACATACAAGAGAAAAACAAAACACATGTAAGATACCAGGAATATAAAATAAACACAATAGGGACATTTCACTTTTTGGTGGTAGTGGTCCTTTAAACGTGAAACAGAATAAACGACTATAAACAGGAAGTATAGTCAGTTTTATCCTCTTCACTAATTTTTTCCCATAAAGAGTAAAAACATATATGGTAATATCCCAATAGGAAATGGAGTAGAGACAATTGGTCACTCAAATATTACCAAGAACCATCCCAGCAGGGATCCTCACCAAAGACCGGCACCACAAGTCAAATAGCCGGTACAAAAGACCATATAAAAGTAACAAGAGACCATTTATAAATAAGTAGAAAATAATCAGCACTTCTAGCACTCACAACAATAAACAGTTAGGGCACATCAATATAGCAAATGCTGATAAACCAGGAGAAGGCACATCAGATGGGTGGTAGCCCCTGTGGTCCAGGACATGGATGCTTCATTGCCACCAGCTCGATGCGTTTTTTCAACACTGACTTCATCCATAAAACCACTGCCACCTGCCAGAACCCAACTGCCTTATGGGAAAACAAATTTGCACTATACATGCATTGAAACTGTGCTTTAAAATATCAAAAGCACATTTTCAAATGTATGTATGTTTTTGACAAGAAGATGGCCAAATAGCGCTACTACATCACTGTAACACAGCTTGGGATCCGTTTTGTTCTTGAGGGGGGGGGGCAACAGATTCCTAGTTGTTTACCTTGGGTGTCATGCTTGAGGTACTAAAAATGGTGGCCAATTGGGACCCAATGCAAATTAATTTTGTTTTCAAAATGATGAAATTCCTTTGCGTTGCTCCGGTATCGGTCCACATTGACTATACTCGATGTTGGGGCACCAGGAGATGTCTTGCAGATCGAGTATAGTCAATCTTGGTAGCGGAGGGGTTAATATGCTAAATTGCAGTGCAAATTAAATTAATATAGATTGCAAAATGGACTCATGCCCTAAAAATTTGTGATTATTTGTTTTCCCTCTATTTATCCGTGTTTCGAGTGTTTTTTTTTCTTTAGGTAACGGAATCTCTGAATCTTGAGATTCATTCCACTCGGTGAGTATTTTGCACAGGATGAATTTTGACTCGCTACAATTGCAGTCACCACAAATTCTCTATTTAAGTTTATTTTTTTTTCCCAAACAGCTAGTACTTAGGGGAGGGATATATTTGTCATTATGTTTAATTTGCACGTACCTTACCGAAGGAAAGGCCAGGGGAGTTAGGCCGGGAACACAGCTGTACTGGCGTTACAACTAATTGCCTCTCCATCCTCAACCTCATTTATCTTCATTTCTTCCCAATTATACCAAATTATCAATAGTCTCTGTTGCATCAGAGTCTTAATCCCCTTTATTCAAGCAGCATTAGGCAGTGGCAGATGAATTCTTGGAGGGAGTCAGGGTAAACAGCCATGAAATGCCACCTCTGGCAGATGGTATTGCTCACAAGAAATGTGACAAAACATTTGGAATTTGTTACTGGGCATTGGTATGAGGATTCAAGCTGTCAATATTTTTTCAAAACATAATCAAGGTAGCTGCTATTTAGGACACCCAGACAGAACAATTATGCCGAGCGGAGCTCTCAAGAAGGACGGATAAGTACAACGCGTTTGAACAAATGGGTTATTGCGTCTCTTCCAAGATAGCTTTGAAAAGAACTCATACCTCATTATTCGTGCAATAATATTTAATTATTCCAAACCATTATTGAGAATGTCGTCTGAGGTATTAATAAGGAATTGCAATAACAAAGAATATTATAATTGATGTAGCCGGCTTGCGCCTGGAGTCCTAGTAGAACTCCAGAATAGTAATCAGTTGTGTTCTTGACGGTGCAGTCTCGTTTCACGGACGGATTCCAAAATCCCGATGTAGGCAGCCGTTGACATTTTTAAACTGAGGATCATGGCTGGAGTTGGACCCCTGGACCATGTGTAGTGTTTGCTACCCTTCCCTTTTTGGGTTTCCTTTATACCAACCTTCTTTTCTTGCCCTTTTGGAGGGGTCTGAAGGAAGTCAGTGGTTCTTAAAACTAATTTTGACGGCCCAGTAAATTGGTGGCATAGTTGGCGTTTCGCCATTGAAATCCAACACAGGTGCCTTATCTTGACACCCCAGATTCTTCGGAACTACATTTGCTGTCATGCTTAATGGCTGATCATCATGAGACCTTTTGTTTAGATGCAAGATAAAGGTATCCCTACACTCTTTCCATATAGGCCTCCTTCGTATGATGTTCTATTTCAGCAATAATTGTCCGTGTCACTTGTTGACCAGTGAAAATGTCACCTCCTGTGTTGATCTTGGTCATCCTTTGGACTTTTGCAGATATCTGATGGAGGAGCCCCTTGGAGAACACCAAGTATGATCTACTGTAGGACTCTCGCAATGGGCTTGGTTTGATTCTATTGGCTGATTTTTCGGAAGCAAATATCGTCTGCCCGTGACTTCTGCTTTTTTTGAAAAATAGGCTGATTCAGTTGAAAAAATTCTGTCCAAGTCGATATTCAAAAAATTGCAGTTGCAAAGAAAAGTTATCCGGGAAAACACCCGATTCAGCTTATTTTTGACTAGCGTCATACAGATTTGCGCCTTTAAACATGACTATTAGAAAATTCCGCTGTTTCTTCTCTTATTCCCTGTAGTTTTCTGCCTGAAAATCCATTTGGCAACTCTTTTCCGCTTCTGGAAATTTTTTGAGATCTGCACACCCATAAATTCAAACTGAATCACTAAAGCGGAAATTTCAAGTGAAAAGTATAAATGCGACAGACAATATTTGAATCAAAATTTTATCGAGAGGCGAAATCGCCAGTAAATCCACATTTGAATCTCTGAAACCGAAAAAAATGGCCAAAAATCAGAAAATTGAACCATTCGGTGGCTATGGCTGCACTCAACCGGGAAATGCATTTTTAGATAAGGGTGATACTGGAACCAGTTATTACAATATTGAAAATGTATGGCACCTGTACTTATATATTTTTAACGTTTTTTGTGTTTTTTTTTAGAAAAAGCTCGACTTAGGGCACTATCACTATCGCTAATTTTCCTTTTGCATCTCGGTTTCACCATCAGATCGCGGAGCAGGCACTGAGTCCAGAAGCCTGTACCATAGCGGCTGCTAGGCTCGTGGATGCTGGGTGCAGCGCTAATGCCGTCCCCAGCATCTGCTCCATGGAGTCCATAGGACTCCTTGGGGGCATCTCCCGCCAGGTCACAAGACCGGCTGGATCTCGCCTCTTGTGAGATCCTGCTGATCAGCGGAGTGATCGCGGAGGGAGATGGACTTTCTTCCCCAAGTCTCACTCTGCTCCCGGCGGCCAGAAGCAGCGGATCGGGTCGCTGTTATCACCACGGGATGAGAGGGGAGTATGTGATTTTTAGGGGGTGTTTTGAGCTGCAGGTAACGGGTTCTGAAGCAGTGCAATCCGCTACTTAACCCGTAAGTGATTTGTAGGCGATGTGGGCGAAGCGCTATGACGTCCTTTAAGCTAGCGCTAACGCTGACGCTATGTTAGCTTGAAGGAGGTGATAGAACCCTTATATTTTGGATATGTAGATAGGAAATGAGGACATACATATACTGATAGCAGCCTTGTTTCTGTTCTACATTTGGAGGGCTGACTCCCCCTCCCTGGCTTTGTATTCCTTCCTGTCACAGGTGCCTCATTAAAGGACCTACTTAAGCCTTGAACTGCAGAGAGCTCCATGAGGACGTATGTCTCAAGATAGTGTGTTAATCTCACAAGGGCAGACATTAAGCCAGGAGGGATCTGATTTGGCACTATGGGTTACATTGTGGCAGACGTATGCCGAATCAATGATCATATTTTGTAACCAAACCCCCATCATTTATTCCTAAATAAGTTAAAATGTTTAAGAATATGTTACAGTAGCAAGCTGTGAAGTTGGTACGTTGTGTCCATTGGTCACGGAAGCAGCTTTATGATTGAGTAATGCGTGTTCAGGCACGTTACAGCCTGGCGTTGTTGTTCTTTTTAAAACAAAATATGTTAACAAGCACAAACAAGCATCGCCGGCCAAATGCAAGTAGAAATGTATATTATATTGTCTACTTTATTTATATTTATTGAAGTCTGTCGGATTTGGACAGTTATGGGGCGATGGAAGGTTCTCCCGACAGATGCTCTGAACCGAGTCCAACGCTGACCGTGGTTTACAAAACAGATTTTTTCGGGGAGCCAAAAGAGAAGCCAAGAACAAAAACAGCAAGGTATCATTGTATGCCGCTGCTACATTCATTAAAGCCTCCTTGAGTCAAGAAGAATATTAACTACTTCAGGTCTGGATTTTTGCCACAAGTTGACCAAAACTTTATTTTAAAAAAAGGACGTAACGCAGTCATATGAAACCGTGAGAATCGTATCGCTAAGTCAGCTCTAAAAAACGGATTTCGTGGAAAATATAAGTGGACAATGTTGTGTTTGTCAAAAAATAAATGGTGGAACGTTGCTGCGTGTTTGCAATGTAGATTTATGAGCAAAGATGATTCAGGAGGGCTTATTCAATAAGCAACAAACTTGCCACGGAACTGCACCGAACTGTGAATTTCGTGGCAGTTTGTCTATTCACAAAGCTGTCAATTCACAAAATACTGGCAAATTCACAGCAAAATGCGGTGCAGCTCACCACAGAACGGCGAACTTCGGCGGCAGCGAAATTGTCCCATAGAGAAGTAATGGTTAATCTGTTCAGAGAACGTCGAACTGCACTGAAGTGTCAGCGAATTGCCCTGAATTTCGGTGGTTCAATTCGCCAGGATTAAACAGGCGGATCCCATAGGAGTCAATGTAAAAAAAAATATATTGTTTCTATTTCCTTTTTATTCAACCATTTATTCTTTTCATTTTCAGCAAAACATCTTTTTATTTATTTAATTTTTGGAACATCTTTATGTATTTTTTTTGTATTGTTTAAACAAAATTTTTGATTCCCAATTTTTCTAAATGGCATTTTTTATTTATTCTGTAACCGGCTTTTGTTTAATTATTTTTTTAAAGGACCTTTTTTATTATTTAGACACATTTCAATGCATTTTTATTGTTTTAAACACCTATTAGAAGTATAGCAGGTTTCAGAGTTTTTTTTCTCTTGTGTGGTGGCATTTGGCGTTCCGTTCGGCGTTCTTTGGCGGCGTTCAGTGGTCTGTTCGGTGGTTTCCGGCAACTCCTTGTTCAGCGTGCTTTGAGGACACTGCGGTGAATAGTGAATACACCGCAGGGTCAACAAAATGGAATTGCGAAACGCGTCAAAGTGCGCCGAACGAGAAAGCAATGAAATTTCACTGAAATTTCGGTGCTTTCTGAATAACCCCTTTGGTGTGAATTGGCTACTGGTAAAATTAAGTTAAAGTGCTGCAGAAAACAACCATGGATTAAAAGCCTGTTCACGATAAATGAAGCAGGCATAGCTTATATACATTACATTTGCCTGTAATACACAGGGTTCATGGAGGATTTATTATATTGCCATAAAAAAGAGACTTTCTATTTCTATAGGCATCACCATACAATTAGCACGAGCGTGTAATAACCACTTTAACGTCTCAGAAGTCGAGATTAATTCATGAACAGGAAAGATATCGCTTGAATGTTCACCGACTTCCCAGTCTCAGATCCAAAGAGGAGACTACGTCTGTTGTAAAGATAATTAGATATGTTAATGATGTACCCATAAACTACGGAACACTGACATTCTATTACACAAATAATCAGAGTCTCCAGGGTCCCTACTGCTGTTTTATTGATATGTTTCTGATCAATGTTACCCTCCACTTTTTGATGTACTTGTTCAAATGATGGGTGCTTTGTGGCAAGATATTCCTAGATAACATATAATGAATTCATACCCCCCCCCCAAAACAGAAACTTAGGGGAAAAAAAAATCGATTTTGTGTACTAGCCTCTCAAATAGATGCCAATGTCATGCATTCGCGTTGCCAGTCAAAATACACTGCCTGAAAAAGTCACATTCTCTAATATGGACCACCTTTTGCTGTGATTGTGACACACATTCAGGGCCGGCCCAAGACATTGTGCTACCTGGAGCAAAGGATGAAATGCTGCCCCCCCCCAAAAAAAACAAAACACACAGTGTGTATGAGCGTATCACCGTGCGCCACAGCAATAAAATTCAAACACTCATACACACCGTACATTAGAATTTTATTGCTGTGGAGCTCTGTGATACAGTAATGTGAGGTGTGTATAAGTGTATAACTGAGCTAGTAAATCAGACAACCGGGCGCCAGTGAACAACATCGCGGCATAGTGTTAGATTTCAATTTTTATACTCATAGTTGTACTGCTAATTGTAAGTTAAACTCACAGAATGACATACCCAGCAGAGTCCAGAATCGGACATACCCAGCAGAGTCCAGAATCGGACATACCCAGCAGAGTCCAGAATCGGATATATACCCAGCAGTGTGCTTCACACATACCCAGCAGTGTGCTTCACACATACCCAGCAGTGTGCTTCACATACCCAGCAGTGTGCTTCACATCACATACCCAGCAGTGTGCTTCACATCACATACCCAGCAGTGTGCTTCACATACCCAGCAGTGTGCTTCACATCACATACCTAGCAGTGTGCTTCACATCACATACCCAGCAGTGTGCCTCACATACCCAGCAGTGTGCTTCACATATCCAGCAGTGTGCTTCACATACCCAGCAGTGTGCTTCACACATATCCAGCAGTGTGCTTCACATATCCAGCAGTGTGTTTCACATACCCAGCAGTGTGCTTCACATACCCAGCAGTGTGCTTCACATCACATACCCAGCAGTGTGCTTCACATCACATACCCAGCAGTGTGCTTCACATCATACCCAGCAGTGTGCTTCACATCACATACCCAGCAGTGTGCTTCACATACCCAGCAGTGTGCTTCACATCACATACCCAGCAGTGTGCTTCACATATCCAGCAGTGTGCTTCACATACCCAGCAGTGTGCTTCACATATCCAGCAGTGTGCTTCACATACCCAGCAGTGTGCTTCACACATATCCAGCAGTGTGCTTCACATATCCAGCAGTGTGTTTCACATACCCAGCAGTGTGCTTCACATACCCAGCAGTGTGCTTCACATCACATACCCAGCAGTGTGCTTCACATCACATACCCAGCAGTGTGCTTCACATCACATACCCAGCAGTGTGCTTCACATCACATACCCAGCAGTGTGCTTCACATCACATACCCAGCAGTGTGCTTCACATCATACCCAGCAGTGTGCTTCACATCACATACCCAGCAGTGTGCTTCACATACCCAGCAGTGTGCTTCACATACCCAGCAGTGTGCTTCACATCACATACCCAGCAGTTTGCTTCACATCACATACCCAGGCTGCAGCAGCGTGTTTCATTGCCATTTGATCCCCCTTTAAAAAAAAAGGAAATGTACAACCCCATTGCCTCAGACAGCAGGCTCCAAGCAGCAGGGAATTTTGCACAGAGCTCCCACAGCCTCCTCCGCTCTACATCCCCTGGGAGAGAGATGTACACTCACCCCCTTCTGCGCCATGTCCACAGTGCCCAGCAACAACTTCAATGAGTTCTAATCTCCAGAGACTAAAAGTCCCATCTCTCTGGAGATTAGAACTCGTTAGTCTATGGAGATACCAAGGATCTTAAATCTCCGAGTTGATCGGTGTGGGGCAGCGGCGCTGGAGGCTCGTGGTGATGCAGGGACAGGCAGGCACATACCTAGTGGCGTGCCTGTTTCCAGGGCACAGCGGGAGCCGGAGGAGAGACAATGACAAGCTCCTGCAGGCTGAGGATCCGCCGCCCACACCACACGTGTCTCAATCCCGCGCTGGCCCATCTAGACGCATGTGTGTCACCTTCACTCACTGCTCCCACCTTCAATTTAGATGCTGCCGCCGGCGCTGATGAAAAAATAGTGCAGCGTCGGCGCAAAAATTTGATGCCCTAATTTTGTGCCGCTTGGCGCAAGCGCTCCACCCTGCTCCATTGTCGGGCTGGCCCTGCACACATTTGTTTCGATAAGCTCGTGCAATGTCACAGCATTTATTTGCATCCAGAGTGGCATTAATTTGTGGCCAAGATCTTGTATTGAAGATGGGAGAGTCGCAGCGCTGCGTAAAGTCTTCTCCAGCACATTATCCCAAAGATTCTCAATGGGGTTAAGGTCTGGACTGTGCGGTGGCCAATCCATGAGTGAAAATGATGTCTCATGCTCCCTGAACCACTCTTGCACAATTTTAGCCCGATGAATCCCGACATTGACATCTTGGAATATGCCCGCTGTGCCACCAGGGGAGAAAAACCATTGATGGAAATACCTGTTCATTCAGTGTATTCAGGAAGTCAGCCGAGCTTGGTTTTTGGGTACAAAACGTTGCTGAACCTAGACCTGATCAACTGAAGCCACCCCAGATCATAGTTTGTATGGTAGGTGGTGACTTTTTTTGGCCAGGCAGTGTGGTATATACAGTTGTGTTCAAAATTATTCAGCCCCCACTGAAATTGAGTGTTTTGGCCAGTTTGACATTGATTTTGATCATTCAGTCATCTTGCTTACAATTAAATCAAAGAGGCACGTGTAGGTCAGACAAATATAACATAACATTTATAATGAAATAACCACAAATGTCTTTTCTGTGCTCACATCATTATCAGTTTTATTCAACCCCCAAGTGACATTCAATCTTAGTACTTAGTACAACATCCTTTTACAGTTATAACAGCTTTTAAACGTGAAGCATAGCTTGACACAAGTGTCTTGCAGCAATCTACGGGTATCTTCTCCCATTCGTCATGGCAAAAGCCTCCAGTTCAGTCACATTCTTAGGCTTGCGCACTGCAACTGCTTTCTTTAAGTCCCACCAGAGGTTCTCAATCGGATTTAAGTCAGGTGACTGCGATGGCCACTCCAAAATGTTCCAGCCTTTAATCTGCAACCGTGCTCTAGTGGAGTTGGAGGTATGCTTGGGATCATTGTCCTGTTGAAAGGTCCAATGTCTCCCAAGCCTCAGGTTTGTGACGGACTGCATCACATTGTCATCCAATATCTCCTGGTACTGAAGAGAATTCATGGTACCTTGCACACGCTGAAGCTTCCCTGTACCTGCAGAAGCAAAACAGCCCCAAAGCATGATTGACCCCCGCCATGCTTCACAGTAGGCAAGGTGTTCTTTTCTTCATAGGCCTTGTTCTTCCTCCTCCAAACATAGCGTTGATCCATGGGCCCAAACAGTTCTAATTTTGTTTCATCAGTCCACAGAACACTATCCCAAAACTTCTGTGGTTTGTCCACATGACTTTTGGCATACTGCAGTCGACTCTTCTTATTCTTTGGAGACAGCAAGGGGGTGCGCCTGGGAGTTCTGGCATGGAGGCCTTCATTACGCAGTGTGCGCCGTATTGTCTGAGCTGAAACTTCAGTACCCACATCTGACAAATCTTTTCTCAGTTCCTCAGCAGTCACACGGGACTTTTCTCCACTCTACGCTTCAGGTAGCGCACAGCAGTCGAAGTCAGCATCTTCTTTCTGCCACGACCAGGTAGCGTTTCAACAGTGCCCTTTGCCTTGAATTTGTGAATGATGCTTCCTATGGTCTCTCTTGGTATGTTTAACATCTTTGCAATCTTCTTATAGCCATTGCCCTTCCTGTGAAGAGTAATCACCTCTTCTCTTGTCTTCCTGGACCATTCTCTTGACTTCACCATGTTTGTAACCACACCAGTAAATGTCTAGAAGGAGCTGAGTATCACAGTCATTTTAAAGCTGCCTAATTGGTGCTTATTATGCTTTATTGCTGCTCCGTGACATCCACAGGTGTTTTCAATACCTGATTGAAAACACTTGAATGAACCTCTGTTCTTCAGAGTGGTAGTCTTTAAGGGGTTGAATAATTGTGTCAATGAAGAATTCACAAAAGAAACATTTACTTCTGTATTACAAAACCAATTGATGTCATTTTAGTTGCATATGGTTCTTTAAAAAGTCCTTGTAGGATTTCATTCTGAATACAATTACAAATGTACACTAAATTCCCTAAAACCCTTTACAGCATTGGGGGTTGAATAATTTTGAACACAACTGTATATATATATACATATATATATATATACGTAACACTTTGTAACATATTTTAGAATCCAGTATAGTTTTTTATGGAATTTTTGCTGATCACAAACACACATGTATACGTATCCACACACATATCGTCATTATTATCAACTGCAGAACTGCTCCACACCTTTACCAAACAAACCTATGGGAAGGTTTGATGCAAGCACTCTGGCTTCTATTCGGTAAATAGGATATATTTTGTACAAATTACAGACTTGTTGTAGAGTTTTCAATGAAATAGGCATTCTTGGAACACTTTTAGGGCTCTATTACATTCTCCGCGCAAAAATGTGCGCGTGCGCAAAAACCCATTCACGTGAGGCAAAACCCTTCGCGCTGAACGTCGTATAAAGACGTTCGCGCACACGAACGTAATGTACGTTGCGCGTCCTATACTTAACATTGTGAGCGCAAATGCGTTGGTATGCGAATGGTATTACAATCGATGTGCAGATTGTTACGAACGACGTTTGCGCGCATACTTTTAACGTCTTTTAAAAGCTGGTGGTAACGGCAAATCTGAACGTTCTGGCCGAAACCAAATACACCAGCACGAAAAAAAAAATACAGCACAGTATAGTTACACATTCTACACATACCCAAACAATAAAATTGAGAGGTTTGCATGTTTTTATTATTGCTGCAGCATATATACGCAGATTTATTTTGACAGGTGGAAAAACTGAACGGGAGACAATTGTGGTTCTTAATTCTGATTGGCTGAATCGCGTGAAAAAACAGTCTGACCACCGATTTCTGAACGCAACGTTAATACGCGAGCGTCTTTTTTACGCGCAATATTTTTTGACGGATGAAAAAATGCACTCGGATCGTATTACAAGTGTTAATTTAGGCGCGATAACGTTTAACGCTGCGCGCAAAAAAAATGTGCTGCGCATACGAATTTGCGCAGAGAATGTAATAGAGCCCTTAGACATTTATGAGACACTCTACCTTTTTAAAAATACCAGTTGCCCATAGTAGGCCCTTTTTCGGCTTATTATGCCCATATTTAGGTTCAGGAAATTCAAATTTGGGCTTACTGATACTTCAATTCCTGATTAAATTTGGATCAAATATCGTCTCTCGCGACTATCCTTTTCAATTCAAATTTACTTCACCGTAACATATCAAATGGTGATAAGTGATGATAAATGGATTTTCAGGCTGAAAAATAGAGGAAATACGATTGAAATCTTTTTTTTTTTTTACATTGTATTTTTAATAGCCATGTTTAAAATAAAAAAATCTGATGTTGGCAGAATATAAGCTTTTTTCAGGCGTTTTAACAGCCCACTTTTTGGCTGGTCCAGCATCATTTTCCAAATTTACGCTTTGGCTTTATAATTTTTACATTAAATCAGGTTATAGTTTGAAAACAATATCATCCAATAGCTGCCAATACTTTTTTTCCGTAAAAGCGGCCGATAGAATTCAATAGTGCCCATCGTCTGCAATTTTACAATAAATGTTTTAGAATAAAAATAAAAAAGGGTCAGTAACAATCAAGAAACTGAGGTTGTGTATGCTTAAAAAAAAATAATAATAAAAAATTATATATATATGTGCAAACTTTTAAAATATTTTTAAATATATTTTTTATCTTTAAGGAATACAGTTAAATTTTAAAATTCAAGCATTTTTGGGTTATTTTCCTTGTGATTTCTTTTTTTTGTTAAAAAAAAAACACCCATACGGGGTTGTGGTAATTTTGGAAATAATGCTATTATTTATTCCTTTCCCTCATTGTTTTAAAAATGTATATTTTTCAACTAAAATCCAAATTATACATGTTTATTGAAATGACTGGGAATCTGGGTGGCGGATGTTAAACTGTTCAGTGGTCTTTTTTGATCTTGACACCTTGTATTAATAACCACCACATTTACACAATCAGCTTTGTTCCATTTTATTACTTTTTAATATTTTTATGTAGATTTTTTCCCCCCAAAAACTTTAGAGTGCTGATCATATTTTAGGCATTTCATTACATAATTATTAAAAGATTACTTCTTTTAAAAGATTACATAAATGTTTTAGAATAAAAATAAAAAAGGGTCAGTAACGGTCAAGAAACTGAGGTTGTGTATGCTTAAAAATAAAAATAATAATAAAAATTATATATATGTGCAAACTTTTTGAAGTTTTCAAGTATTTTTAAATATATTTTTTATCTTTAAGGAATACAGATAAATTTTAAAATTCAAGCATTTTTGGGTTATTTTCCTGGTGTTTTTTTTTTTTTTTTTTAAAAACACCCATACGGGGTTGTGGTAATTTTGGAAATAATGTGTTTATTTATTCCTTTCCCTGATTGTTTTAAAAATGTATATTTTTCAACTAAAATCCAAATCATTCAAGTTTATTGAAATGACTGGGAATCTGGATGGCGAATGTTAAACTGTTCAGTGGTCTCTTTTGATCTTGACACCTTGTATTAACCACCACATTTACGCAATCAGCTTTGTTCCATTTTATTATTTTTTAATATTTTTATGTAGATTTTTTTCCCCAAAAAACTTTAGAGTGCTGATCATATTTTCGGCATTTCATTACATAATTATTAAAAGATTACTTCACCTAAGTAGTGACAGACATATTTTTTAAGTATGACTGACTGATGGACAGATTGGGAATTGCAGAATTAATGGGCACATTTCAATGCTTTGGCAGGGCTAAGCAGTAATTACATCTGCTGAACCACTTGATACATTTTTGGACCAAACCCAGTAAAGCCATCACCAAGCTTTCCAATTTGACACTTTAACCTGCTTTAAATCATAGTTTCCTTCAAACGGCAGATTCTGTGGTGTGAAGAGACCGCGTCCATAGGGCTCGATTCTTCAAGTGCTGGTGTTTTGGGATTTCCGGCTCTGAAAATTATCGTGCCCGCATCTTTACTGCTTGTTTAAATACTGTAATGTCTCTATATAAAAAATAGTAATTATGGTAACACATAAATAATGGTAACACTATTCAAAAATTCTAAATTAGAATACCATCACACTAACAACACGAAGGTCAACTGTTCAATCTCCATTTCAGTTCTACATAAACCACCGATCGATGTATTATTTCAAGACTTTAAGCTCTTTTGAGTAGTACATGCATCACATATGGTTCCTCTTGCAGCTCGGTTGTTGCCGGTGCCTACTCTACATTGACACTTCCTATACTTTGTACACTTTCTATATTTCTATAGGAAGTGCTAGTGTGAAGGCAGTCGGAGAACAACAAGCACAAGGTTGCTTGTTCTCATCTGCAGCCTGGAATTTTCTTTTCATTTAATATGGACTTTCAAAAACTGTTAAGTGATTTTGCAAATTCGTAAACACCTCAAAAAATTATCTCAAAAATTCAATGCTTATCCCACATCTGTAGGACTCCATGGAGACGCACTGGCAATCATGTATACATATTCTTGTGCGTTTCATCAGGGCTGAGGGAAGGACACTGGTAACTATTTGTCCTCAGAGTCCTTCTGTTTCCTGAGAGAAGAAGCAGCAGATCATGCGTTCCTTTTTGTTGTAGGAAAGGGTAACAGTTCAGCTCTTCATGTGGCTGGGATAACAGGGAAGTCACTAGTATTAACGATTGGGGCATTATACTTAAAGGGGCACTCTACACAGTGTGAGTGGTTAATCTTATTTGAGTGGTTGCACTTTTGTGAGCTCCCTGCTCACTCTACCCCCTCTGAAAGGTGGCTTGGAGGGTTAATTCAGCCACCCAAATGCAGGGCTTAGACCTACCCAGACCCTCATCTCAGGGAGCACTCAGCTCAGGTTTCGGGGCTGGAAGACCTTTGGGAACCAGTCTCATCCAATGGTATCACAGCCTTCATGCATTAACATCCATTGGATTGGTTGGAGCACACAACCACCCTGAAATCATGTGACATGCTGAGCTGGAAACATGTCATATCCTGTGCAGATCAGAGGGCAACTAGAGCTGGATTTAGGTGTGTTGTAAATTTAGGGTTAAATCGGGTGTTGGAAGCGTGTGGGGAGTTAGGAGCAGTTAATGTTGATCCCATCTGTTTCCTACTCCCTTCTTTTTAACCCTATAGTATCCCTTTAATGCTGACTCGTTAAATGAACGAATCAGCAGGAATAGGGCCCCAGATTGTGTAATATTATCTGATATGGGCAGTAATGGATATATTATCCACTGTGTCTAATTTATCCTCGACCCTAGAGCCACCACATTTGACTTTTCAGTGGACAACCCCCATTCTATTGTCATTTTAGATGAGGTGGCTTTAGCACACCGATGCTACTCCTTCATTTCAAGGCTCATAGAGATGGCACTTGTCTTACGCCTGCAGAGAACACTGAATTTTAATTGCAAAATATATATTTAAATGAGAGAGGCCTCCGGTACCTTCTGTACACATCTTCCAAGCTATTAAGCTCTTCGAAATATTCCTCACACCTGTCCAAAGCGTATATCTCCGCTGTCATTGAACATATGGACCATAAATACTGTTAGTAAAATAACTCCAGGTAATAACAAAAGCAAGAAGAAGAAGAAGAAGAAAAAAAAAAGACATTGTCTCATTTATACGTCTTGATTTATAGACTAAACTGTTTCAGGAAAAATACTGTAAAAAAGACCAAACCGGTTGAAAATAATATTTGCCGCCATTTTTCTTTTTCTAGAATCGTTGTTGTATCTTCCCGGCGTTATAATCTGGTCCCAAAAGACTTAACCCCGGTGTAGGTATGCCTCCATATTTAGCATCGGCAGCTCTATATAAAATCTTAAAGGTGGGTTAACCCTATGTAGTGCCGATTGATATTTGCTTATATCTCGGGCAATTAAATGGTTCATCCAACGCTGATCACATTCCTTTTCTGTTGCCGAGGTCTAAGAATTGGCTTCTCTCCATCCAGCGAGAGCAGAGCATCCATGTGATCTCGTTGACAAGCAGTGGTTAGTGAAACATTGCGCATTGACGTACACGGGTTTATTAAGCAGAGATGAATATTCATTCCCCCCCAATCATTTTCTTTTAGGCTATTCATCAGCAGATTAGGTAGGTTTATTGATTAGCTAATGGCTGTGTTTGCAAGCTTTCAGTATTCAGATGAGTTTTGTTCCTTTGTCATCGGGAGACGGCTCGAGAAGGATCTATCTTAGGGTTCGATTTAATTCTACCGGCAATTTTTTCGAAATAAAAATAAAAAATGTCAGCTGCCTGCAAGTGGTGTTTTTTTTCCCGAATATTGGCCTATTCAGTTGAGAAAAAAATTTGGCCCCAGCCGATATTCGAAAGATGCCACTGTTCTGATAAAGTTTGGCCAGAAAAAATGACAGGAAAAGCTTATTTTCGGCCAGAATCATACAAAATTTTTGACTTTAAACATGGCTATTAGAAAAATCTGATGTCTAACCCGTTAGTGACTAGGCGGTATTACAAAAGTCTGTCCAAAAGTGCCCGCTGCTGTTTTTATGGTTCCGCACTGTTTGTGTTTAGGTCAAGTTTTCCTCTTACTCATTTATGCAACCCACAAATATTATATACCGTTTTTCTCGCCATTAAATGGTCTTTCTAAAGATACCATTATTTCCATAATATCTTATAATTTACTATAAAAAAATAAGAAATATGATGAAAAAAATTGAAAAAACGCAGTTTTTCGAAATTGAATCCCCAAAATCTACAACCGCCAAAAAAGGCACAGCCAAATAGTTTAGAAATTATGTCCTGAGATTAGAAATCCCCAATTTTTACATGTTTTTGCCTTTTAACCCCTTCACTGCTGAGCCAGTTCACCTCTGTGCACTGAGCTCATTTTGACCGCTTTAGGCCGGTTACACGCCAGGCGTTTTCTTCTGCGCAGTAGCGTGCGTTAAAAAGGATGCACTTTATGACGGAAGACATTGGTAGACGCCAGACGATGCATTAATTTTGACGCACGTCGTAAAAACTGAATTTGAGTTGAATGAAAAAAAAAAAGCTGGGCTTTTGACATTTGACGTTCAGCACGCTGCCAACGTCGCGCCAATCCTAGCGCAAAAGCCTTGGTGTTTCCATGACAGACGTCTTCAGCGCGCGTTATGCGTTGCGCGCGTACTACGTGTGTTCTTCTCTATCCGCGTAATTATATGCTACAACGCACGTAATAAAGAGCATCATAACGTGCACTAGTGCGCAGGAGAAAACGCTAGTGTGCACCCGGCCATATATTCATCGGGCCACATTACATACTTTGTGCTAACGTTTGCGCTCACCTGAGTGAGCGTTAACATTAGCCCAAGTATTTAACTCAAATTACAATCCAAACGCTAACGGGTTAAGTAACCCATTAGCGTTTGGTATCTTGAGCTTTTCAGCGCGAGGTTATTGTACTTAACATGGGGAGTGCAAAGTGTTAATCAGCGTTAGGATTACTAGTAAGTATGTCTTGATAAGAGTCGATCGGCAACTGGATTAAATATAATGCTATTGTTTATTTACCGTGGCTTTCCGTTTGATACAATGTATCATTCTTCTTTTTTTGCAGGTGGAAGCGAATCATCATGGGACAAGGAAAAGCTTCAGTCTCCAATCACAACAAGTGGGTCGCAGCATGGATTAAGTCACGTCACGCTGTCCGGCCAGTCCAGCCTTGGAAGTGCCCATCCACTTAGTCCACTCCAGCAAAATCACCTGCTAGCCAACAGTATGTGTTCTTCTAAATAATAATTATGCATGAATCCCTTTATTACCCTTAGCGTGGGGGTCAATCTGAATGATAACAACTACATAGCAGCACATGACATTTAATAAAACGTACAGTATATGCCAATCTGTGCTATAATGGCTCAGTATTCGTGTTGTGCCATTCAATGGCATGTAAGATCGTTCTGTGCGCCCAACATATTTGCTCATTTTATGTTTGCTTTATACAGCGCTACAGAACGTGTTGGTGCTTTAAAAATAATTGTAATTTTTGTGTTGTGAGATGAAGGCCATGTTCATGTTTCCTCTGTTTACAGAGGAAGGGGAAAGGGCAGGTCAGCACATTCTTGCGCCATTTTTGAAATGGATGGATGGACATTCTGAACCTTACCAACCAATACTAGAGCATGGTCAGGTTGGATCAGAACCCGAATACATCCAAGTGAGACTTTTACAGTAACCTCTGACACAACAGAATAATTATAAAGCAATATCATTAAACGCATTTCAAGAAGTTATTCATTAACCTCCGAATTGCACAGTTTGGTGCGTTTCCAGGCCATTTTGTTTATTCACTAAGCTGTCAATTGGCCAAATACTGACGTTTTGACAGCAAAATATGGTGCAATTTGGAAGTGTTTGGTGGCAGCAAAATTGCCCCATAGAAGACTATCGTGTCTTCTATTCAGAAAACGCCGAATTGCACCAAAAATCCAGCGAAATGCCCTGATTTTTGGTAGTTCAATTTGATAGGTTTAAACAGGCGAATCGCATAGGATTCAATTTAGAAAAATACAATATCTTTTCTTTTAAAAAATTTAAAGCCCATTTATTCTTTTCATTTTTTGCAAAAACCCATTTAATTTTTTTAGAAGACTCGCTTTGTATTTTGTATGTGACATTTTTGGTTTCTTTATTTTTTTTAAATCCTTTTTTTTTTCACTTTGTAACAGACCTTTTATTTTTTTTATTTTTATTTGGACACATTTTATTGATTTATACTCCTATTAGAAGAATAGAAGTCTTCCTTTGTTTTCTTTTTGCAGTTCGGCAGAATTCGTCGGTTATCGAGGCAATTCGGCGGTTATCGGTGCAATTTGGAGGTTGTTCATCGACGTCGATTACTGCTTCGACTCCATTTTCAGGAAATACATTGACCATTCACTAAATAGTGAATTCATCGTATTTTCGGTGAAGTGGAATAGGCAAAATGCGGCGAAATGCAGCGAAACGCAAAGCACCAAAATTGCACGCAATTTCTGTGCCATGTGAATAGATCCTTAAGTCGTGCTTGAATTGAACCATATATATTTTGTGGAGTAAAATAATGCTGTGAGAACCAATCTGCAGTTTGGCATGCTGTTGTGCGTGTAGGAGAATGCACATAATCCAGCTGCAACATCAACTGTCATGCTCTGTGATCGACCATGCAGTGTCATGACATCACCTTGTTCAAAACACAAAGGTAACGCACCTCTGGAGCAAACCCCAATAGGAGATACTGGGCATAGAATTTTTAAAAAATAATAATATTTATTTAGTAAGGGTTCTATTACATTCTTTGCGCTATTTTTTTGGCGCGCAGCGTTAAACGTTAACGCGTGTAAATTAACGCTGGTATTACAATCCGAGCGCATTTTTTCATCTGTCAAAAAATACCGCGCGTAAAAATAAGGCGCAAAAACGCGCGCGCATTAACGTTGCGCGCAGAAATCGGTGTGCGGACTGTTTTTTCACGCGATTCAGCCAATCTGAATTAAGAACCACAAGTGTCTCCCGTTCAGTTTTTGCGCCTGTCAAAATCAATCTGAGTATATATGCTGCATCAATAATAAAAAAATGCACAACCTCTCCATTTTATTGTTTGGGTATGTGTAGAATGTGTAACTATACTTTGCTGTATTGTTTTTTTTCGTGCTGGTGTATTTGGGTTCGGCCAGGTCGTTCAGATTTGCCGTTACCACCAGCTTTTCAAAGACGTTAAAATTATGCGCGCAAACGTTGCCCGTTAAAATTTGCGCTTAGATTGTAATACCATCCGCGTACCAGCGCGCAAACACATTTGCGCTCACAATGTTAAGTATAGGACGCGCGCAGTACATTACGCTCGCAAAGGGTTCGCACAGGTTCACTTGCGGTAGACGTTAACGCGCATTTTTTGCACGGACATTGTAATACGACTTTCTGGCCAAGGGTTTTTCCCCTCGCGTTAATGCGTTTTTGCGCACGCGTTAATGTTTGCACGAAGAGTTTAATAGTGCCCTAATATTTTAATGACAGACAGAAACCAAATACATAAAAAATATATAAAATATAAAGAAATAGGTAAAGAAAATATGTTCCTCTGAGCCCAACATTCAAATATAAATCAACGATCCCGTCTTGATAGAGATCTCAGAAAGTGTATTGTGTTAAAATATCACTATCAATTCACAAAATATCCATTTGGACGCACATGGAAGTTTCCCTTCCTTACACGTCAGGTACCATCAAATGCAGGAGTTTCTGGACACCAAACAAAAGGGTTATTCAGAAAGCGCCGATAATTAGGGATGTGCGTTTCGGGTTTCGGAATTTCGGAATTTTCACGAAATTTCCCGATTCGTGTCTTCGGATTCGGCCGAATTTCCGAATCGGGTCGGACCCGAAAACCGATAGATCCGAAAAGTTTACCGAGCCGAAACGAAATTTATTTTTGCTTTATTCATGATTTCGGTTCCATTCGTGATTTCGGTTCCGTTTCGGTAATTCTGGACATCGTATATTTAACTATTATCGGTTATATCGCTGATTCTGTAAATTTTGTATTTGTAAATGCGTATCACTTGTTTCTTGTGGCATTCGGGTCAGTTTAGCGTTTTTTAAATCGTTTTGTTCATTTTTTTTGTTCCTTGGCTTTCATACCATTTTAATATGATTAAATAAAGTTGTGAAATGTATATTCAATTATTCATAAGAAAAAAAGGATCTTTATTTAATAAAAAAAAACATGATAGAATCGCCAGAATTATCGTAGACACTTTGAAACAAGGAGAACAGAAGTTCCGAAAAAACGAAAATTTCCGAAATTTCCGAAAAGTCGATACAAAAAACGAGCAAAGTGACCCGAAAATACGAAAAATGGTCGATATTCCGAAAAAAAAATGTACACGAAAAACGAGCCGAACCGAACCGAATCGAAACAGAAATTGGTCGAAACGAGCCGAATCGAAAATTTAAAAAAAAAGGAACAAATCGAACCGAATCGAACCGAAAAAAAATCGGTGCACAAGCCTACCGATAATTCACTGAAATTACAGTGCTTTCTCGTTCGGTGCGCTTCGGCAAGTCCAGTTTGCCGACTCTGCGCTGAATTAACTATTCACCGCAGGGTCCTCGAATAGATCTGGCGAACGCCACCGATAAACCCGCTGAATCGATCTTCAAACTGATGAAAAACCGCCAAAATGCATCCTAAAACCACCGATTCAATCCAAAAAAACTCTGTATCAATGTGATAAACCGCTGAATGCATCCGACGATTTGACGAAGAGATCGCCGAACGCCTCTGAAAAAAGCTGACTAGCTACCGAACGGGGTAAAAAAGAAAACAAAAATAAAAAAAAAACACGACTTTTAAAAGGCATTAAAAAAAGAAAAAAAAACGAGTGCACGAAAATGCCTGGATATAATATATAAGGTCCTATGAATAACAATAAAAAGATATATTACAGAATAAAAAAAAACGCATTTAAAATTTAATCGGAATCAAGAATTTCACTGAAAAAATTCTGACAAATGCCTTAAGAATTTCTAAAAGTAAATAAAGATACTTTTGCTGCAAATGAGAAGAATAAACGGTTGAATAAATATTTAATAAAAACAGGGATTTTTTTTCCATTGAAACCTATGGGATTCGCCTGATTTAAATCTGTCGAGTGAAACCACCAAACAGCAGGGCATTTCACTGACATTTCGGTGCAGTTCGGTGTTCTCTGACTAGATTAACCATTACTTCTCTATGGGAGATATTTCACTACCTAAGGTCGACGTATTTCGCTGGCAATTCGCCAATATTTGGTGAATCTCTAGTTTTTGAATAGCCGAATGGCCACGAAATTGTACTGTACAGGGAAATTCACCTTCTGGTGCAATTCGGTGGCCAATTCGGTTCTTTGAAAACCCTTAAGTAACACTTTTTGACCAGCAGGGGGAGCCCTCTACCTGTCAAAATAGCATATTGTCTCTTCAGTCATTTGTAGAACAAATACAGGGTAATTCAAAGAGAATCGAAAAATCACCGCACGTTCGGTGACTTTTCGTTCTCTTCTATTCGGTTTGTTTTGCCGATCCCATTTCAGTGACCCTGCGGTGTATTCAGCAAGCACCACAGGGTCCCCGAATTGCAGGGAAAGGTCGCCGCAAACCCAACAAAAACTCACCGCAAAAACCGGCGAATGCACGCCGAAACCCGCAAAAACATCTGGATTAACCCACCGACAACCACGAAAAAACCCGAGCAGGAGCCGATCACACGCAGAGCAGCCGCCGGAAAAAGCTGACACCGCAGACGAATGCAGTGAATAAATTAGGAAAACAGTTTGCTTGAATGATTGAAAAGTGAAACGCTGTTTGCAAAGAAACTACTGAACGAAAATGTCTGAAATTTACATATGAGGTCCAGGGAATGATAATAAAAAGGGCTGTTACAGAAAAAATAAGTAAACTTAAAAAAAAAAATATCGGACTTAAAAAAAAAAAAAATGCTTAAAATATCCTAAAAAATCTATAAATAAAGAGACTCTTTACTGCAGAATTTTAGAATGAACGGTTTATTAGATGTTGAATTAAAACGGGAACATTTTTAACATTGAAGCCTATGGGATTCGCCTGAATAAACCTGTCGAATGAAACCACCGAATGGCAGGGCATTTCGGGAACCTTTCACTGCTGGTTTGTGTTCTCTGAATAGCCAAAGCATTGCTTTTTCATGGGGATTTCACTGCCCTCGAACAGGCACCGAACAGGCACCGTATGTGCAGGCAATTCGCCAGGATTTGGCGAATTGCCTGCTCTCTGGATAGCCGAATGGCCAGGAACAGTGGCGTCACTAGGGTTGGTGTCACCCGGTGCGGTAACTTATGGTGTCACCCCCCCCCCGAGTTTTAAAGATTTTTTTTTTTAACTACTCTTACTCCTAAAATCAGTACTCCCATATAACACTGAATGCTCATACACACAGCGCACATTACTGTGAGGTTTATTGCTGTGGAGCTCTCTCATATGCTCACAGAACTTTTTTCAACTGCCAGCAAGTACGTTGCCTGTTCGAAGGCAGTGAAAGCACACATGGATATATATTGCCCCCAGCAGCTCTGGATATATATTGTCCCCAGCTCACATATGGATATATTGCCCCAGTTCACAGTTATATATTGCCCCCAGCAGCTCACCCATGGATATATATTGCGCCTCAGCTCACATATGGATATATTGCGCCTCAGCTCACATATGGATATATTGCGCCTCAGCTCACACATGGATATACTGCCCCAGACCAGCTCACACATGGATATTGCCCCAGCTCTCATGGATACTGCCCCAGCACACATGGATATACTGCCCCAGCTCCTCTCATGGATATACTGCCCCAGCTCCTCTCATGGATATACTGCCCCAGCTCCTCTCATGGATATACTGGGGCTATCCTAAACAAAAGATAAATCCAGGTAAAGTATCCATGTAATTGGGAGACTAGATCTTTTCATTCCAAACGGACCCCTCTTTTCATCTCACCCCCACTCTCTTCATTTCATTCCAACCCCCACCTCTCCTTATTAAATTCCAACCCCCCACCCTCTTCGTTTCATTACAACCCCCACCCTCTTCGTTTCATTACAACCCCCACCCTCCCCTTATTAAATTCCAACCCCCCACCCTCTCCATTTCATTCCAACCTCCCACCCTCTCCATATTAAATTCAAAGCCCCCCACCCTCTCCATATTAAATTCAAAGCCCCCACCTATCTTTATTAAATTCCAACCCCCCCGACTCTCTCCTGATTTCATTCAAACCCCCCACTCTTTTTGTTTCAACCCCCCTGTCAGTTTTTGGAGACAGGGGGGGGGGCTCAAGTAGAGCAAGCGGCCAGCAGGGGAAGGGGGGCCCAGGGACTCCCAGCATACTCCTTCCGATGATGGGCAGAGAGGGACCGGGCCTGGCGGGTAACGAGGACAGGAGGCAGGGAATGGTCGGGTGTATGTGACATTCCCCGGAGCTCCCGGGGGAAGGGGTGCCGCTGCTTACCATCTGGGAGGGTTGCTGCTTGCTCCACGGTCATAGCCCAGCTCCTCCTCTTGCAAGCTCAGGCGTGTGAGGCGACAGGGCTGTCAGGGTGCCACGGAAGGATCAGCCACATCGCGCCACCTCTCTCCTCAGCGGCATCTGCGTGGTGGAGACGGAGTGCTTGGGGGGAAGTGACGTTATATCACTTCCTCCCAGCGCAGACAGTAATAGCTGCGCGTGAACGCTTGGCTGCGGGGTTTTTTCGGAACATGGGGGCGGCGGGTCCCACTAGATACCCCACTGGGTGTCACCCTAAAGGCGGGTGTCACCTGGTGCGGGCCGCACCCCCCGCCCCCACGTTACGACGCCACTGGCCAGGAAAGGTAACCGAACGCTGATTTTCAGCATTCAGTTACCTTTCTCAAGCAATTCGGATCTCTTTGAATAACCCTGATATTGATTTATTTTGTATGTACTAAATATCATTACCTTCCTACAGTTTACCTCTTATATTTCTAAAAAGAAGAATAATTTAGCTTAAAAAGTACAGGAAAGGGAGAAAAAGAACCATTTTATAGTAGAAAAGAACATTTTAAAAGGCTGTGTAAATGACGTGTAATTGTCTTAAAATCATATTTAATATTACGCTGGGCAGTTGTATAAGTCATTATAAAATTATAGCGGGGAGTAGATCATAAAGAGAAGTGTGGTTAATTCATTAATTTATGTAGTGGACATAAAATCAGAAATGTCCTACAAAATTAGTTTTAGCTTCAAATTAAATGATGTAGCTTATACTTTCAGGCTGCGTGTTCCAGATATACTATAAATTTATCTCCGGTAATGAGAATATGTGGAAAGTCAGGGCTATAGCTTTATTTCATCCGCAGGAATATTGCGCTCCAGGTTTCACATAATTAACAAAGTGGTCAGACAATATTTGCGCAACTCTGATTTAACATCCAGAGAGTGAACGGGAAGTTCCCCCCTTAAACAATTCACCTCTATTAAAAACGGATCTTGTACCATCACACACCCAAGGGGTTAGTCAGAAACTACCGAACTTGCAACGGAAGGGCACCAAACGGTGAATTTCACCATATGGCGCAATTTCGTGGCAGTTCAACTATACGCTAAGCTATCAGTTTGCCAAATCCTAGCGAATTGATGGCGAAATGCGTTGCAGACGCCTTAGGCTAGGGCAGGGGTCTGCAACCTTTTTGACATAAAGAGCCACTTGGACCCGTTTCCGAATGGAAAAAAAAACTGGGAGCCGCAAAACCATTGCGACATTTAAAACAAATCTAACACTGCATATATTGTTTCTTACCTTAATGCTATATACAGGATCGTGCAGTCAGCTGTCAATCTGAAGAAAAAAAAGACTTTTTCACTTAACAATGTAAAACCCCAGCTCACACATGGATTTGCCCCAGCTCATGGATTTGCCCCAGCTCATGGATTTGCCCCCCAGCTCACACATGGATTTGCCCCAGCTCATGGATTTGCCCCCCAGCTCACACATGGATTTGCCCCAGCTCATGGATTTGCCCCAGCTCACTCATGGATTTGCCCCCAGCTCATGGATTTGCCCCAGCTCACACATGGATTTGCCCCAGCTCATGGATTTGCCCCAGCTCACTCATGGATTTGCCCCAGTTAGCTCATGGATTTGCCCCCAGCTCATGGATTTGCCCCCAGCTCACACATGGATTTGCCCCAGCTCATGGATTTGCCCCCCAGCTCACACATGGATTTGCCCCAGCTCATGGATTTGCCCCCCAGCTCACACATGGATTTGCCCCAGCTCATGGATTTGCCCCCAGCTCACACATGGATTTGCCCCAGCTCATGGATTTGCCCCAGCTCACACATGGATTTGCCCCAGCTCATGGATTTGCCCCAGCTCACACATGGATTTGCCCCAGCTCATGGATTTGCCCCCCAGCTCATGGATTTGCCCCCCAGCTCATGGATTTGCCCCCCAGCTCATGGATTTGCCCCAGTTAGCTCATGGATTTGCCCCAGTTAGCTCATGGATTTGCCCCAGTTAGCTCATGGATTTGCCCCAGTTAGCTCATGGATTTGCCCCCAGCTCACACATGGATTTGCCCCAGCTCGCTCATGGATTTGCCCCAGTTAGCTCATGGATTTGCCCCCAGCTCACACATGGATTTGCCCCAGCTCGCTCATGGATTTGCCCCAGTTAGCTCATGGATTTGCCCCCCAGCTCATGGATTTGCCCCCCAGCTCATGGATTTGCCCCAGTTAGCTCATGGATTTGCCCCAGTTAGCTCATGGATTTGCCCCCAGCTCACTCATGGATTTGCCCCCAGCTCATGGATTTGCCCCAGCTCGCTCATGGATTTGCCCCCAGCTCACACATGGATTTGCCCCAGCTCGCTCATGGATTTGCCCCAGTTAGCTCATGGATTTGCCCCCAGCTCACTCATGGATTTGCCCCAGCTCATGGATTTGCCCCCCAGCTCATGGATTTGCCCCCCAGCTCATGGATTTGCCCCCCAGCTCATGGATTTGCCCCAGTTAGCTCATGGATTTGCCCCAGTTAGCTCATGGATTTGCCCCAGTTAGCTCATGGATTTGCCCCCAGCTCACACATGGATTTGCCCCCAGCTCACACATGGATTTGCCCCAGCTCGCTCATGGATTTGCCCCAGTTAGCTCATGGATTTGCCCCCAGCTCACACATGGATTTGCCCCAGCTCGCTCATGGATTTGCCCCAGTTAGCTCATGGATTTGCCCCAGTTAGCTCATGGATTTGCCCCCCAGCTCATGGATTTGCCCCCCAGCTCATGGATTTGCCCCAGCTAGCTCATGGATTTGCCCCCCAGCTCATGGATTTGCCCCAGCTCGCTCATAGATTTGCCCCAGCTAGCTCATGGATTTGCCCCCAGCTCTCACCTGGATACTTGCCCCAGGCAGCTCCGGCGGGGGTTGAGGGGACCCAGATGCCGGGCAGCGCGGGAGCGCCTGCCCGGTCTTGAACAGTCCGTCCTGTGAAGTGGATGCGGCTGTGTGCGTGCGCAGCCGGTCACATGGTCCGGCCAGTCAGGTGGTACAGAGACTCAGTACCACCTGATTAGCCGGACCACGTGACCGGCTGCGCACGCACACAGCCGCACCACTTCACAGGACGGACTGTTCAAGACCGGGCAGGCGCTCCCGCGCTGCCCGGCATCTGGGTCCCCTCAACCCCCGGGCCAGTTTTAGGGGCGCGAATGCGCCCCTAACAAAACTGCGCCCGGGGCCACGGCCCCCCCAGCTCCCCCCACGCTACGCAAAGGGAGGGAGCTGCGGGAGCCGCGGAAAAAGTGAAAGAGAGCCGCATGCGGCTCCGGAGCCGCGGGTTGCCGACACCCGGGCTAGGGTCAGACAAACGCATTTTTCACTTCTACCGTCAAAAAGTGCGTTGATGCGTCCGAACGCATTTTTTCATGGAAGACGCGATAGCGCTCATACGATGCGCAATGTCGGCCGTATTTTTTACGGATCTATAAAAAACAAATGGATGTGATGTTGGCCGGACATGTGCAGCGTCTGACGTCTCCTAATCACGCACACACGCCGCTATGCCAACGCAGCGCACTCTGTGCGTCAGTACTAGCGGTTCCACGTTCTCGAAAAAATGACTTTGTTTGTCGCTTGCGTTGCACGACCGAACTTTCGTGCGGCCGTACTTCGTATATTGCCCGTCATTGGACGTCATTTGCTGCTACTACGGCCGTAATAAAGTGCGGCTCAATTCACATTCGCACTGCGTTCGTCTGACCCCAGCCTTAGATCACCGATATTTGGCAATCTTCAGCGGCAGCGATCTTGTCCCATAGAGAAGTAATGGTTAATCTATTCACAGAGCGTCAAACTGCACCGAAATGTCAGTGAAATGCCCTGATTTTGGGTGGTTCAGTTCGACAGGTTTAACCCCTTAAGGGCCGCTGACGTACCCTGTACGTCCTGTCCTCGGGTCTCCCTTAGACCCGCGGACGTACAGGGTACGTCACCGGCGCCAAATCCCCCTCCCGCCCGATACTCACCTCCCTCGTCGGATCCCACGGCGATCTGGCAGGGAGGAAGCCTGCCCATGTGATTTACATGGGCAGGCGAGGCTGATGACGTCGCCACGCTGCGTGGTGACGTCATCAGAAGGTGCCCCCATGTGTTTCAATGGAGGGGAGGGGGGGCTCCTTCGGAGCCCTCTATCTCCCCAACCATTGAAGCTAGGGAGATGCCGTTTGCACCGCTGGAGAGGGGAGAGCCTCCCCTTTCCAGCAGTGTATGGCATTAACCATTTCGCCGCCGGATCACGTTGCGGCGCCAATTGGCGCCAAAACGTGATTCAAACCTGGAGGGGGGCTGACATCTTGGATGTCAGCCAAGCCTCCAGGTCCCCCCCACCCACTGACAACCTCACCATATGTGTGAGGATGTCAGTGGGCCAGTTAACCCTCTAGCTGCCATGTAGAGATAAGGGGATCCTAAGGATCCCTTTATCTCCCGATCCATGGCAGCTAAATGGTCTTATTTGCCATCATTTGAAAGGCCTGATTATGGCCTTTCAAATGATACCAAACATGACCAGGTTTGGTTTTAAACAAAAATGTAAAAAAAAAATGAAATAAAAAAAAAATAATAAAAAAATTAAATAAAATAAAAAAATGTTTTGTTTTTTAAAAAGTTTTTTTGTCTGGGGGGAGTTTAATTAAATAGGACCTAGGCTGTCATCTAAAAATAATTAGCACAAAATGGTCAGAATGAGCGCAGCGCACATAGGTGAACTGGCTCAGCAGTGAAAGGGTTAAAAGGTAAAAACATGTAAAAATTGGGTATTTCTATTCTCGGGATAAAATTTGGAAACTATTTAGCCGGGGTCTTTATTGGTGGTTATAGCTTTAGGGGATTAAATTACGAAAAAGTGTGTTTTTACCATTTTTTTCATCATATTTCATATTTTTTTTATATTAAATTATTGGATATGATGGAAATAATGGTATTTCTAGAAAGTCCATTTAATGGCGGGAAAAAGGGTGTATAATATGTGTGGGTTGAATAAACGAGTAAGAGGAAAATTTGATCTAAACACGAGCAGCGCAGAAACGTAAAAACAGCAGCGGTCACTAAAGGACGGATTTGTGTAAAACCGCCCGGTCACTAAGGGGTTAAAAAACAGGCGAATCTTATAGGTTCCAATGTAAAAAAAAATATCATTTTTATTATTTTTTTTATTCAATTTTTTATTTATTTATTTATTTATTCATTAGAACACCTTTTCATATTTTATGTACATTTTAGAAGAAATGTTTGATTCACAATTTTTTTTTAAAAGGCGATTTTTGTTATTCTGTAACAGACCTTTTTATTATTTGTTAAAGGACTTTTTTTTTATTATTTACGCACATCTTAATGCATTTTTATTGGTTTAAACACCTTTAGAAGAAGATCGGAGTTCTTTTTTCTTTCTGCAGTTCGTCCGTGTTCGGAGATCACTTTGGCGCTCTTGGAAGGTCTTCAGCGGTCAGTTCGGCGGTCTTCAGCGGTCAGTTCGGCGGTCTTCGGCAACTCCGTCTTCAGCGCACTTCGGTGACCCTGAGGTGAATAATGAATTCACCACAGGGTTGGTGAAATGGAATCGCTGAAGCGCACCGAAGTGCGTTGAACTACAAAGCACTTCGAACTGCAAAATTGTGCTGGAATTTCGGTGCTTTCTGAATAACCCCTCAAGGGTTCATTGGCCTCTCTTGATTTCCTTGTCCATAGCCTGCAGTCAGTTACCAAGCCATGGCGTCAATATCCACAACCACCCTGTTCACAGCATAGAGCAACTGCCATGTCACAGCCATGGGTTATCATAACAGAGGCATTCGACAGCTACCATATTCACTGCACCAGACAGTGACGCACCACTAATCTCGTTTTGTGACACAAGGCATGCCATCCGTTAACTGATATCTTGACAAAGGTGGGAAACGATAAGATGAGAGAGACGGAGCAGTGGCTGAAATGACATCTGATGGGTAACTTATCAGTTGGCAGAAGGAGCATTCCCCTGAATTCACTGTTTTGCAAGAACAAGTCATTATCCATCATATGATGGTGGCAGCGGCATCGATATACTGCCATTTGCACAACAGCAGATGTCGTAACACCACATAAGCCAGTTTAGATATTATCATGCGACGAAGAGATAAACCACATAATTCTTGCCGTTATGTAGCAAACATAGCGGCATTCATCAACTGACACATTCAGAGGAACGGCTTACTTAACATAACACCTAAAATCCACCTACTGCCATTTTCAAGCAGGGGATTGCTTAACCTCATATGACAGGTGTAACAACTGACACATATAGAGAAGCAGGTTACTTAACATTATGTTAGAGCGGTATGAGCATCCACCAACTGCCATATTCACCTTTTTTTACTTCCTGACATATGAAGGAGACAGCAGCAGCCACCAACTAACATATTCACAAGAGCAGATTACGTTCCTTCATGTAATAGACCCACAGGTGTATTCAATAAAGGTGAAACTCTGGAGAACTGGCAGGAGAAGAGAACAATCTTCTAGACCAAATAGCCGATTTGAAAAGTGAGATAAATGGGAGAATTTTTCTGGTTTGGCTATTTTGACCTAGAATTTTCCCTTCTCCTGCTAATTCCCCCAGCTTTATTGATAGAAATAATTTACAGTACTTGAAATTATAAACCATTGTCTAGAAACCTATTCATTAACAGGCCTATACACAGGACACCAGGTCACCCATTTAGACTGGACGAAAGGAAATTCAGCCTAAAGAATAGGAAGGGTAATTTTACAGTGAGAGCAATAAAGCTGTGGAATTCTCTGCCTGTTGAGGTGGTTGGGTCAGAGTCTGTGCAGACTTTTGAACAACGACTGGATGACTTCCTGCAGAAACATAATATTAAGGGTCATAATATTTAATATGTGGGTAAAAGCTGCTTGATCCAAAAAGAAATCTGACGCCATCTGGGGTCAAGAAGGATTTTTTTCCCCCAGTATGTTGCATATTGGCGAGCGCTTCAGACTGTTTTTTCCTTCTTTTGGATCAACTGGAGCAGTAGGTGATGTGCGAAAGACTGAACTCGATGGACAGACTTTTTTTCCAGCGTATGTAAATCACATAACTGAGTTAAAAATATCAACTATCATATCTATCACCTGATCGGCTAGGTAGTAATTCTACTTGTTGCCATATTGATAGATCTTGATATTTAGAATCAGACAGTAAATAGGGCAGCATCCATCAACTGCCATATTCATTGTTTCAGTCTATTTACCAATACGTGGAAGTGATAGCAGCAGTCACCAAATGCCATATTTATGGTATAAGTCTGCTTGCCAATAGGTGAAAGCGATATCAGCAGCCACCAACTTACCAACCTGTGAAAGTGATAGCTGAAGCCGTCAACTGCCCTACTCATGGTATACGTCTACTTACCAATATGTGAAAGTGATAGCAGCAGCCACCAACTACAATTTTCAACGTATCAGTTGACATGCTCACCACATCCATTTACTTATAATCATTTGAAAGTGATAGCAGCAGCCACCAACTGCCGGTTTCAACATATCAGTTGACATGCTCACCACATCCATTTACTTATAATCATTTGAAAGTGATAGCAGCAGCCACCAACTGCCGGTTTCAACGCATCAGTAGACATGCTCACCACGTCAGCTTACTTATCATCATTTGTAAGTGATAGCAGCAGTCACCAACTGCCATATTCACCGTAGCAACAAAGCCAATTGCCACATTCATCAAAACATCTGACATTGATCACATTTATCATTTAATCAGCATCATCAATCAGCTGTCACACTCACATATAAGACGTCACTAGCAGTTATCTTGTTTGCTGTTGTGTCGCACTCTGACGTTTGTGCTCTTTTAAAACTACCAATAATATTTCACCATGTTGCAGGGTTAGTATCAAGCGGCATTATGAGAAGGTGACCTAGCAGTATGCTCTGGCTGGATACTTACAATACACTGAAATGTATTTCTTATGCAGTTACAACAAGAACCAGATCCTTACACAACACTCTCTAAGACGACACATAAAACTGGCTGAGGTGAGGCGTGATCATGGATAGAACGCAGGGGATGATACACACCAGACCTTTTCTTTTCTTTTCGTTACATGTACCCCCTTATGTTAATGTTATCTTGGATTACGTTATTTACTGCCGGCACGTGTTCAGCACATGATTCTCTAGAGTCTTCTAAAGATTTGGAATAAATAAAATGTGTTGTCCGTAATAAATCCTTGTGATGTCTGAACTCCATCCTTTAATCATGTAGTAACTCGTGTGTCCGGGAATCGGCTGGACACGTTTTGATTGGTTTATGCACCTCTATTATCTGCTCCGTGTTGGTCCTTTCACAGTTTTGATCCGAAGAACAAATTTAGTGTTGACATTCAACCTTGACCATTGCAAACTTTCTGTTTTTTAGGAGCTTTTTTTTTTTTTTAATGTCCTTATGAGCATTTGATTCTAACGTTTATTTATGATCTACTTTGCTTATTATTATTAGCAATGCACGATACCATTTTTTTAAGACCGATACCGAGTACCGATCCTTTTTTTTTAAGTCATGTGACCACTTTCCAGTAAATAATTTAGGATTTTGCTGAAAGCCTGTCCAATTTATGTTAATATTGAAATGTATGGCCAGATACCCCATTTACCCACCTTCTACACACACCCTTCCACACACACAGAAACCAGACCTCACCAGACCTCAGATACACGTATACCCACAGACCTCAGACACTGGGGCTGCTGGCAGAATGCATCAAAAGCATTCCGCCAGCTTTCCCTCTCTTCCGGCTTGTGATGGCTGTGATGCGTTCTCACGAGATCTTGCGACCGCGCGAGATCACGGCTGGAGGCCGCTTCACAGCTTTCACAGTCCGGCGACCACTCGGTAGAACGCAGCCAAGTACTCGTGCAAATCTCGCTATCGGCACTAGTATCGGTAAAAGTTGCATCCCTAGTTATTATTAGTAGTAGTATTAGTATTTTTATTATATGTATGATTGAAAATATACCCAAAACCATAGGGCATTATACTTAATATGCATGTTGTCAATAGGTATCTGCCTTGTACATCTCCATTTTTTGTGCAGCGCTGTGGAATATGTTGGCACTTATCATTTTATTTCATAAACAGCTTGTCTAGGTAAGACGTAAACCAGACTTTCCTAATGCGACTTACCAAAACAATTGTTTTCAACTTAGCAACATTATTGTCCAATATTTCTTTATATCTGTTGTGTATACCCTCATCCCCTCTCATCAAACAAACCACCCCTTAGTGAATAAGCCCCTGAGCAGCAAACACAAAGGCCTCACATTCAGAGAATCATTTATTGGTTTGTAACATTGTTGCCGCACGCAGTCTTTCAGAACACAGATAAGTCCTACAACACAGTAACGATGTAACAATAGCTGGGGACCAGTGGGGTGACTGGAGGAGGGGGGGGGGTGCTCTAAAATATGGGTAAAAAGAAAAAAAAGCCTTGAAGTGAAACAAGCAACAGTTTATTTATTGAATGTTTCTTTTTTTTCAGTACTGCATTCTTCTAATGCTGGGAACCCTCTCGTTTTAGGATTAGATTTACCCTTCATGATGATGCCGCACCCCCTTCTTCCAGTCAGCCTACCTCCTGCATCCGTTGCCATGGCAATGAATCAGATGAATCACCTCAATACTATAGCTAATATGGCTGCAGCGGCCCAGATGCACAGTCCACTGTCCAGAGTGGGAGCTTCGGTTATAAAGGTAAGGGGTTAATAAGATAAATCGCAGATGTGTGTGTGTGTGTGGGGGGGCAGATCCTTATTATTATCATCATGATTAGAATGACAGCTTTCTGTGGATCATCCAATACCATCCTTGGCAATGCAGATATTTGTAAACCGCATGTCCCATGATGCTCAGCCAGCCTCCAGCACCAAGGTTAGCCTAGCCGTCTCCTACGTTGATGAAACATCTCCTGCACCAGAGTGCAACTGTCTTTCCCTACAGTGACCTGATTAAACGCTTTGCTGCAAGGAACTGAAAACCCAACAGTTGTTAACACCATGTGATGTAATGTTACATGTATTAAAGCTGAATTAGTGGTCATGCTTTTCATTAAGAGATACTGATTACCCTGCATAGAGCCAAGCTCCGTCATAACTAACTACGATGGCAGCCCAAGCAGCCGAGTGAGCAATAAACCCAGAGACAGCGTGGATCTATTTATACTTTGTATACAGTCTGATGTTTCAAGGCCGCATTCTGTGATATCGCTCGTAAACAGAGGCTGGGTTACATTCTTATGGGTTTTCCTTTTGTTTTGGGTTTTTGTATCCATGTAGGGTAATAGTCTTTTTAAAAATATTATCATACATTTTTTTTTTTTTACATTTTGTTTGGGAAGCGAGGATTTACCCAATCCGTGGAGCTGGTAAGTAAAGCATAGCCTCCTGTGATAAAGAACATAAAACCTCTGTATATGTCTTTTTACGTGCTGTTATTTAAGTGGTTACAGAGGCGTTTATTTCTATGCATTATGTAGATTATTAATAAAAATCAATATATTATTCATGGATAACTCAATTGTTTAACACACACGCAACACACAAACACACAAACACACACACACACACACACATACACACATATCATGGAGTCCTATTGCTATTACTGTTATGCAACCAGGAATTATCCAAAATCTCTCAGCCAATCCTTGGTCTCTTACTGGCACCCTGGAACCATGGCTGCTGCTCACTAATATCTCTGGACTCCCCAGGTGCCATGCTGTTTTGTAGCCTAACCATAAGATAATGCAATTCAGAAAAAAAACCACACAAGTGCAACAAGATGAGCGTGCAGAAACTAGATTAAAATCAGGAGATTTACTGAAAAACCTAACCTTACGAATCCTGAGCTGATTACTCTCACCATATCAGCCGAGGCACCGTGCCAGACTTAGTTAGCGTGCCGTAGAGAACCTCATGAAAGAGAAGCAGAAAACCCTGTCTGTCTCTTGCAAGTCCAATAAATTCATGCAAAGTCACAAAGCCGTTATAAACCTGCATTTTAAATTGTTTGTAATGTCAGGATGTTTATCCATGTATTTCTAAACCATCCATTCTCATTCCAGAGCTGACGGCAGTTAAAAAAAACAAGTGTAGAAGTTTTATTAGTATTATTATCCTTAATTTATATAGCGCCACAAATTCCGTAGCGCATTACAAGATCAGTGTACAAGGTGTTGATACATTAGAATACCACACATGGATGATACGGCCTGATTCAGGGGGTCCCTGTTCCGCAAGGAATTTACAATCTATGAGAAGTACAAGTATTTTGTGAGGTAAGCGCATCCATATCTTTAAGTGTCTTGCCCAAGGACACTCACTGGTAGCGTCTTCTGAGTGAGATCGAGTCGTCTTTCCATGATTGTAGATCAGCGACCTGGTGGTTAGGAAGAACCTGCTTCTCGTAAATTCGAGACTTGCTTCTCCACAGTTGTATTGGACAGATGTGCTGAACGGGATTTGATTTGCTTCTCCACGGTCGAAGGGTAGACTTTACCACTGGACTCTTCACAGCCGATATTGTGTGGTAGGCAAGTATGTACTGTTAGGTGTCTTGCCAATGGACACTTACTGGAGAGGTGCTCTGGCTGGGATTCAAACCTGCGTCTTCATGGTTATAGAGCAGTGTGCTGTATACTTTTTATAACTTTGAATACAGGTGATGAATTAGGTTCGGCTTACTTTTTGTTGACAACACATTGCCATCCATAGAAAGTTGCGTAAGACCCCAGACTGGTGAGACTGGTATTCTCTATGGACTCCAAGCGAGAATACCAGTAGCTAATAGTGGCTGGATTTTATATGAGATGTAACAGGGAGTCACAAAGACTTAATTGCTTATGTTGACTTTTATTCTTGGTGGCTCTATCAAACATTAATATCTGTTTGTTAGCATACTGATTACATATAGGGAGAACATTTACAACAGGCAGCTAGACTATACTCCAGTGGTTCCCAACCGTGGTCCTCAAGTACCCCTAACAGACCAGGTTTTAAGATATACCTTGGGGAAATGCAGACTGAATCCTGCAATCACTGAGCAGCAAATCAAATCACCTGTGCTGTGCTGCAGTTATCTGGAAAACCTGGCCTGTTAGGAGTAGTTGAGAACCACTGCTACACATCAATGATGCTTATGGTTGTACTCAGTGTGCTTAGAGTTCTCCAACTGGTTGATAAAATGTGACACTGTAGTTAGGCACAGAGTTGTTGTTGTAGCATGTAGGAAGATGAGTTTTGCCAGTTACAGACCCAAAATGAATAACCAGTAAAACTGAATGGAGCCCTTATCTTATGATACTAAATTATTGGATTTAGGAGGAAAGCCAGGTTTGCTGTGCATTACTTGCAATGCAATAGTAAGTTTACAGAAAAACACAGATAATTTGTGTGTGGGTTATAACCCTCCTAATGAAAAGGATATAAGCCGTCTTTTAATGAACAACGAAAACAAGAAAAACCTTGGAAGGTGTAAATAATAAAATACCTTAAGTAATGTTTATTGTAACTGGTTTTAAACATTAAAATTTAAAAATTGAGGGCACTATTCCATATGCTCTGAATTGGCATCAGGACAATTGCCACCATAAGGCCAGTGTTCCAGGCAAATGTCTTGTTTGCTGTATTTTTGCACAAGTTTGGATGTTCTGCCTTTGGGACCCGGGGTTGAAGCTGTCCACATCCGAAGCTGGAGTGCTCAAAGCCCACCTCTAACAATCCTTATGATGACAACGCCAAAATCTAATAGGTTGTTGTTATAATGATAGATGCATGTAACACACCCTGCCGGTGACTAAGTAGTGACCTCACCACCTAACATCATAACATTGATCGACCACTGGCAACCACCTATTGGCTAGTAAGGTACTCATAGAAACATAGAAACATAGAAAAATGTCGGCAGATAAGAACCTTTCGGCCCATCTAGTCTGCCCAATTACATGGATACTTTACCTGGATTTATCTTTTGTTTAGGATAGCCTTTTGCCTATCCCATGCCTGCTTAAATTCAATTACTGTTTTGGCCTCTACCACTTCAACTGGAAGACTGTTCTCATTCTTTAATATGAGAAAATTAACCTAACAAATAGATGGTGTGATTGATTGACGTGTATTCCACATTGGCATACATTACCAATATAGCTGTACTGACAAAATCATTCTATACATTGATGTGGAGCAAACTGTCTATAAATTCAGTAGACCTTTATACACTATATTGCCAAACGTATTCGCTCACCCATCCAAATAATCAAAATCAGGTGTTCCAATCACTTCCATGGCCACAGGTGTATAAAATCAAGCACCTAGGCATGCAGACTGTTTTTACAAACATTTGTGAAAGAATGGGTCGCTCTCAGGAGCTCAGTGAATTCCAGCGTGGAACTGTGATAGGATGCCACCTGTGCAACAAATCCAGTCGTGAAATTTCCTCGCTCCTAAATATTCCACTGTCAGCTGTATTATAAGAACGTGGAAGTGTTTGGGAACGACAGCAACTCAGCCACGAAGTGGTAGGCCACGTAAACTGACGGAGCGGGGTCAGCGGATGCTGAGACGCATAGTGCGAAGAGGTCATTCACCAACTTTCTGCAGAGTCAATCGCTACTGACCTCCAAACTTCATGTGGCCTTCAAATTAGCTCAAGAACAGTGCGCAGAGAGCTTCATTGAATGGGTTTCCATGGCCGAGCAGCTGCATCCAAGCCATACATCACCAAGTGCAATGCAAAGCGTCGGATGCAGTGGTGTAAAGCACGCTGCCACTGGACTCTAGAGCAGTGGAGATGCGTTCTCTGGAGTGATGAATCGTGCTTCTCCATCTGGCAATCTGATACACAAGTCTGCGTTTGGCGGTTGCCAGGAGAACGGTACTTGTCTGACTGCATTGTGCCAAGTGTAAAGTTTGGTGGAGGGGGGATTATGGTGTGGGGATGTTTTTCAGGAGCTGGGCTTGGTCCCTTAGTTCCAATGAAAGGAACTCTGACTGCTTCATCACACCAAGACATTTTGGACAATTCCATGCTCCCAACTTTGTGGGAACAGTTTGGAGCTGGCCCCTTCCTCTTCCAACATGACTGTGTACCAGTGCACAAAGCAAGGTCCATAAAGACATGGATGACAGAGTCTGGTGTGGATGAACTTGACTGGCCTGCACAGAGTCCTGACCTCAAACCGATAGAACACCTTTGGGATGAATTAGAGCGGAGACTGAGAGCCAGGCCTTATCGTCCAACATCAGTGTGTGACCTCACAAATGCGCTTCTGGAAGAATGGTCAAAAATTCCCATAATCACACTCCTAAACCTTGTGGTTGAAGATGTTATAGCTGCAAAGGGTGGACCGACGTCATATTGAACCCTATGGATTAGGAATGGGACGTCACTTAAGTTCATATGCGAGTCAAGGCAGGTGAGCGAATACTTTTGGCAATTTATTGTATCGAATACTAAACAGTAAAAGATACCATACAAAATGGTAAGTAAGGTTACATACACGGGGCTCTGTTCTTTGTGTATCAGTTAAAGACTGGCAGAATATAGAACTGTGTCTATAGGAATGACAAAAAACGAATAGCTAAAAATATGTCAGGTATCTCATCACTAAAGTAATTGGGAAAACACCTCCATGAAGATAACAAATTGATACAATCAGAGGATTAAAATACATTACAGTGACAAAGAAACGAGTGCGACAAGATAATAATAGTACTTATTGATATGGAATTGTGTAGCTAAATAAACAGGTAAACAGAAAAGGAACCGCTTCCACGAAAAGAATGATGCAAGACTTATCCAATATATCTCTGATTAATTCCATTGGATGTTAACGTTTTCAAGCGATGGATCCAAAAACATTCACGTTTGCATAATTTTGAGTCTGAGCCGCCCTCCCTCTGTGACGACTTTGCTCATTCAGTACCACAGAATCGTACACCATCTCTAAAGCTATTATGAAACAACCACAGCTGACGCGAAACTGGGGTCTCTTTAACACAGTGTTTCCCAAACCTGTCCTCAGGACCCTCCGCTTCGCCAGGTTTGCAGGATATTTGATCTGCAAAATCTGGCCTGGTGGAGGGTCCCAAGGACAGGTTTGGGAAACACTGCTTTAGCATAATTGAGTGGATATGTTCCCTAACTGGCTTACTCGCTTCTTGAAGAGGCAATGCATCTTGCCAACGTAATTCACTCTGCATGATAAAATGAGATAGACTACCCCAACTGTATTACATATGAAAAAATATGGAATGTTGAAGGTTGCACCATTATCACAGCTTGTGATATGTTTGGAAGAAAGAAGGGAGGACCAACCACTCCAAATTGCTTTGAGGCACTTTATTCGGATATCAGCACAATGGTTCAACTGCTTACATAGCTTTATTCAAGTCTTTAAAGGCCTGAGAAAGGCTGTGTTAGCAGCTGAAATGTTGTGCTTATGTTTAAATTGGAGTACCTGGCCCCACCTTCTTTCTTCTGGATTTTTTGAGAAGTTGGTGACTCCTGGGGTCCATTGAGTACCCTTGCACTAAATAATATATAGTAGATATTTTTGCTTGATAAAATGGGATATTTCAAAAAGAGGGATGGGTGGAACAGTAAGAAGAAAGGATGTTATAACAATCTTGACATTTATAGCATATGTAACACAGTGGGCGATAAAGGGCTGCCATTGCCATGGGGGGGTCACAGGTGACATATGTTCAGCGATCCAGTGGCTCCAGGGTTACCAAACCCCCTGTAGCTTGTCAGTGCTGCAGATATAAGAGCCACCAAGTTCTGTCCAACCGTTATATCAAGAAACGTCCCGGTGGGCTGTGGCATCTGAGGCCAGTCACAGCTCTTTAACTCACCAGACCACCGGGAACACTTTTTTATTCCCTTGCTGGACCGCCAAGCATTTAGCCCACTCGTTTTTGCGTTTTAACTAGTTTACTGAAATTGGCAGCTGAGAGGAGAGGTGAGGGGGGGGGGCCCGGAGGACAAGTCATTCAGTATGGGGCCACAAGATTTCTGATAGAAACTCTGGGTAGATACATTTGGGAAGTGAGCGGAATAAATGTCTTAACCCAATTCTATGCAATTCTGTATAGTATTAGTATAGAGTTTAAAAATGGGTCAGGGGGAAGTCAAAATTAAATGTGTCACAAAGTGACCAAGGACCTCCTCTAGGAGGTGCGATTCCAAATAATCGAGTGGCCATGATTTCTTATGAGCAAAATTGGGATTATAGTGTGTTATTATAAGAAATAGTTGTTAGATTAGTTATTATTGTTAATTATATATAATATACAAAAAAAAGCTCTCCACCCTGGTTTTGTTTGTAAATGAGATGTGTTGTAATACCAGTGAATTCCTACTATATTTACAATTCAGTTGAAATGTGCACTTGCTGCCCAAATATCCACTTTTCTTAAGTGACAAAATAAAAACTATATTCTAGGAAATTTTGCTAAATGTGTCTACAGGAAAAAAAAAAGCCGGCTTACTATAACCGCTTCTCAAATAGTGTATTGTCTTTCTGCTACTGAGACTGACGCGGCAATGAGAGACTATCAATTAAAAGTGTCATATCTAGACAGATAAACGAATTAAATATCTGTTCTCTTTATACACATTCGGAAACGGCATCTTCAGTGAAATGTCACTTACTCCTCTAGGAGCTAATTAAAAGATTAACATTTATAAGAGTAATTACTGTTGCGAGATATCTTCCTAGAACAACTTTTTGAACTATTACAAAACGATTGCCTACCATTAACTTCCCGATCAATTTTCAGATCCGGCCCAGTTTTCATATCTGAGTAGATGGATTTAAAAAAAAAATAAAAATCAAAGATATGGCTGGAAAATAATACGGTTCTTTTCTTATTCTTTTTTTTTTTTTTTATCGTTCACACTGCAGTAACCTGCCTCGGGGCAGAGAAACTAAAAATCGTTCCCATATTTAGCTTTTAAATAAAGTAAATATATGTGCATACAAATAGATACGTACATATAAAAGAGAGGCAGGGAGGTCCCTACATAATGTGAAGGTACTTTAACTCAAATCCACACATCATCCAAAATAGAAGGACAGGCAGGGTAATGTAAATACATAAAATTCACATTTTTTTGTTTCTATGTCAAATTAATTTTTAATATCGCCAATAACATATCACATTTGTTAGTGACAACAGTATTTATTTCCAATGAAAATAAAATAAAATAAAAAAATTCTCTCAATTCCTTCACCAGTATAAGTTTAGATTTTTCATCTTTTACATATTTTTAAATTTCATAAAACCTTAGAATCTGTTCAGTAACCAGTTAGCCCTCCGGCTAGGAAGAGCATAATATTATTTTTTATCTATTATTTTCAATTATATTATGCAGTGGGGCTGTTATAAATATGTTCCAAATCAATGCAACCCTGGTGATAACTATGGGCTGTTGGCATAGCAAGTTCCATTCTGGAGTAAGGTGATAGAATGTGGTGCATTGTATCGGTATCCATCATAATCACTCTATGCATTTGGTGTCATATTAACGCTTGCTTTTACTTTGATGAACTGCAAAAATAATCCTGACATACATATGTCATAGTAATGAGAGTACTGTCTATTCTTTTTCTAGATATGTTGTTTTTTTCTGTAAAAAAAATTAGATCTATTAATGTAACTGCACAAGATCAAAAAAATATAATGCTGAAAACATAAAGGCAAACAAAAATCTAAAAGGTGGCCACTACAGTCAGCCTTTACCGGGCTCTATTACATTCTTTGCGCACAATTGTGCGTGTGCGCAAAAATGCATTAACGCGAGGGGCAAAACCCTATGCGCTGAACGTCGTATTACGACGTTCGCGCACAAAATGCGCGTTAACGTCTAACGTGAGTGACCCTGCGCAAACCCTTTGCGAGCGCAATTTAGTGCACGCATCCTATTTTTAACATTGTGAGCGCAAATGTGTTTGTGCGCTGGCGCGCGCATGGTATTACAATCTTAGCGCAAAATTTAACGGACAACGTTTGCGCGCATAATTTTAACGTCTTTGAAAAGCTGGTGGTAACGGCAAATTGTAACAACCTGACCGTACCAAACTGCGGATTCACAACAGAGAACGTCGATGCGCACTTTTTTTTCCATCAAAAATGACGGCCACTACCTTGTCTTCCGTCAGAACGTACAGTCAGGTCAATAAATATTGGGACATCGACACAATTCTAACCTCTTTGGCTCTATACACCACCACAATGGAGTTGGAATGAAACAAACACAATGTGCTTTAACTGCAGACTGTCAGCTTTAATTTGAGGCTATGTACATCCAACTCAGGTGAACGGTGTAGGACTTAAAGCAGTTTGCAGATGTGCCTCCCACTTGTTAAGGGACCAAAGGTAATGGGACAATTGGCTTCTCAGCTGTTCCATGGCCAGGTGTGTGATATTCCCTCATTACCCCAATTACAATGTGCAGATAAAAGGCCCAGAGTTCATTTCAAGTGTGCCGTTTGCATTTGGAATCTGTTGCTGTCAACTCTCAAGATGAGATCCAAAGAGCTGTCACTATCAGTGAAGCAAGCCATCATTAGGCTGAAGAAACAAAACAAACCCACCAGAGAGATAGCAAGAACATTAGGCGTGGCCAAAACAACTGTTTGGAACATTCTCAAAAAGAAGGAACGCACCAGTGAGCTCAGCAACACCAAAAGACCAGGGAGACCACGGAAAACAAATGTGGTGGATGACCGAAGAATTCTTTCCCTGGTGAAGAAAACACCCTTCACAACAGTTGGCCAGATCAAGAACACTCTCCAGGAGGTAGGTGTATGTGTGTCAAAGTCAACAATCAAAAGAAGACTTCACCAGAGTGAATACAGAGGGTTCACCACAAGATGTAAACCATTGGTGAGCCTCAAAAACAGGAAGGCCAGATTAGAGTTTGCCAAACAACACCTAACAAAGCCTTCACAGTTCTGGAACAAGATCCTATGGACAGATGAGACCAAGATCAACTTGTACCAGAGTGATGGGAAGAGAAGAGTATGGAGAAGGAAAGGAACTGCTCATGATCCTAAGCATACCACCTCATCAGTGAAGCGTGGTGGTGGTAGTGTCATGGCGTGGGCATGCATGACTGCCAATGGAACTGGTTCTCTTGTATTTATTGATGATGTGACTGCTGACAAAAGCAGCAGGATGAATTCTGAAATGTTTCAGGCAATATTATCTGCTCACATTCAGCCAAATGCTGCAGAACTCATTGGACGGCGCTTCACAGTGCAGATGGACAATGACCCAAAGCATACTGCAAAAGCAACCAAAGAGTTTTTGAAGGGACAGAAGTGGAATGTTATACAATGGCCAAGTCAATCACCTGACCTGAATCCCATTGAGCATGCATTTCACTTGCTGAAGACAAAACTGAAGGGAAAATGCCCCAAGAACAAGCAGGAACTGAAGACAGTTGCAGTAGAGGCCTGGCAGAGCATCACCAGGGATGAAACCCAGCGTCTGGTGATGTCTATGCGTTCCAGACTTTAGGCTGTGATTGACTGCAAAGGATTTGCAACCAAGTATTAAGAAGGGAAAGTTTGATTTATGATTATTATTCTGTCCCATTACCTTTGGTCCCTTAACAAGTGGGAGGCACATCTGCAAACTGCTGTAAGTCCTACACCGTTCACCTGAGTTGGATGTACATACCCTCAAATTAAAGCTGACAGTCTGCAGTTAAAGCACATTGTGTTTGTTTCATTCCAACTCCATTGTGGTTGTGTATAGAGCCAAAGATGTTAGAATTGTGTCAATGTCCCAATATTTCTGGACCTGACTGTACGTCTGTTTTGCGCAGTCCGCACAAAAATCGTTCGTCTGACGGACTCACGTTAAAATTTATATTGCGCTCACTGATTTCTGTGCACAACGGTACTTTGCGCGCATTTTTGCGCATCCGTTTTACGAGCGCAATTTCCCGACGGATGAAAAAATGCGCGAGGAATGAAAATTCCAGCGGTGATTTTCGTGCGTTAACGTTTAACGCTTCGCGCAGAAAAACACGCGTTTAGCGTGCATTTTTGGGTTAAGAATGTAATAGTGCCCACAATGTTTACCTTGCAAGATCCAACAATGCTCTAAAACAGTTCTATTTTCTGAAATCATCTTCTAAAAGCTCAGTATTTGATGAATAAGTTACTGCCAGTGCTAACTGAACCCCTTTCAAAAATGCAGTAGCCATTTGCTTGTGTCTTGTGTTTTGTTTGTGCTTAATCGGCAGATGAGTTCAATTGTTTTGTTTTATATTAACATTTAAAATCACATGCTAAAAAGGTTAAAGTGTTTTTTTTTGTATTTAAGAAAGAAAAGATCACAGACTGACCAGCATAGTAGGCCTCGCAGGGCCAAATGTTATGCGCTCATAAGAAACACAGATAACATAAAAAGTTTGATGACATGACAATCTTTGAGTTGGCTCGACAGTGTAAAAAGAAAAAACCTGTTTCTCTAGGTGTGACAGTTAAAGAATTTCAGCGCTCAACGTGTCAGTTAAAATTTGAACTGGCCTCTCAGAGGGTTGTTCCTCTCTATGAAACTCTATGAGAATTTTGGATTTTTGAAAGCCTCCTACTGAAAATTCGTAAGTCTGTTCAGATAGAAAAGTTAAAGAATGATGAGTCACAACATGCTATAGATCCACGCCAAATTTGGTGGTCATAGCTTGAAAGCTCTAGAGTGGGTTATGTGGCAAAATTTGGATCTCAGAATAATAATAGTAAGGTTAGAACTGGTTACAGTATGTTGACTTTGCCAAGCTAACATAATTACATATTAAATAAGAATGTCTAAGATAAAAGTCTGCAAACAACTATATTTCATGTCTATTTTATTAAATATTAGTTGTTAAGCCTCCCCGAAGAGCAGGCTTGCTGACGCCCAGGCCGGGGAAGAAAGCTGTCAGCTCCCCGCCGCCAACGCCACTCCTGGAAAGCGAGAGAAGCAGCAGCAGCCACGATCTACCTGCAGTGGCTGCAATCTCTCTACTGGAAGCGCTCCGGAGCGGCGCGGGACTAAAACATGCTGCTCAAATGTCCACAGGCGAATGGTGGCTGGCAGGAGGGCGGGGCTACGCATAAGCCGAGGCTTCCGGGACTGTAGTGAAAGTGACAGTGACTGACAGCTGACAGGGGGTTAGGCTGCGCCCTCCTGAGCGTGACCTCTGGGTGTGCGTGCAGCCGAGGGTCGCGTGCATCAGATGACAGTAACGGACGCGTTACAAACTGATTTATTATATAGGATTTAATGCAGTGACACTGTGTGTTCTTCTTTGGCCACTTCCATTGAGTTTCTGATCCATTCCCTCATCCTAATGGTGTCTCTCTTTCCCTACCCTTATTGTTTTAATGTCTCGTTCTTCTCAAACCCATTGTGTCTCTTCTACCTTATTCCTCTCATCCCCCTCATAGTGCATCTACCTAATGTGCTTTATCCCTGCCCTCTCACCAACCATTGTGCCTATACACCACCTACTCATCCCGTTGTACCTTACATAGAAAACCTGAAATAATTAAAGTCCTAATATGTGGGCTTAGATATGGAGCTCCAGCATCTCAATATCAATTGATCTCTGTCTGAACATCTAGTTATTTTAACATGTTAATGCCATAAGACTTTAGAAATTCATACGGCCAGACGGAGGATAACAAGGGGGCAAGACCGTTTGGCCATCTGACTTGACACATGCCACTTTGCCTCTAAATTCACATTAAGCCCATTCGTACTGCTGAGGGCCCCTCGTGCTCTACTTTGAGCAAACGGTTAATAGCGATCGTTAGTCTGAGCGAAAATGTTTTCCTTACAAAATCATAACAGTGTTACGTCTTTCTAATAGGAGTCCTAAAATTCTGGCTGCATTATAGCGTCCGCGGAGATGCCGGCAATAGGAGGAAATATAAAATCTATGGTGTGAAACGGAGCTGTAAAAAATTTCAGAAATGGCATATAAAACCGGAGCGCCAGGCCCCGGAAAAATGTTCCGAGTTTTTAGATTTGTAATTTTCTGATATAAATGCCCTCATTGATTAGCCACAAATACTGTTAACCCTGTGTTTGGCAAACGGCGGGGACATTATCACTCGTGTTCTCATTTGTAGTAAAATAGATTAACTTTGCTGTGAATTTTTAACTAGACTGAACCACAACAGTAGCTACCTAATGAACCGAGGCATATTGCTGTTAAGTAGCTAAATAGATGCATGCTGATTACAGGCCTGAAAAATGGCTCTGTTTACTTGAAAGAAAGAAACTGTTCATAAAGGCATTTATTATGCTCGGAGAAAGCCTTCTTATGGACTGGCACATAAACATTTTAAAGTGGGTCTATTCTGAATCAATAGGTTTTTTTTTCCAGGGAGATTATTCTCTGTCGATCCAGGTGCTATAAACGTCCAGGCCGCTTGCCTGGAGGTAAAATGTTGCTGCGCTGTGAATATTGAGTGTCTCCAGGCACATTATTTGACGCATGGTTTTTCTGACATGTGGACAGCACGCTAAGCTAATTTTCTAAATGCAAAGATCAATGAATCAAACTCAAAATATATATGTATTCTAATTAAAATAGATGTAGCCGTATCCCATTAGTCAGACCAGGGTTTTATTTCTCTACAAGTAACATTGGCGCCCTAACCGGGTGACCACTAAGCCCGCTACTGTTTGGCTGCAAAAACAACATGAATGAGCATGAAATGTCATGACAGTTTTGTTGAAGTGCTCCACTTGATCAGATTTCAAGAGATCTAGAAAGTTCCTTGTACACAGAAGAGAAGAGGTAGAGAATTACAGAGATATTGCAACTTGTGGGCTGAATAATGAGGACTTGAGTTTCAACACTTTCACGTTCAATCCAAGAGATGTAGGGCACTATCACAATCATGCGCCTGCAGGTTTCTCCTTACCATCCCCGTTTTAACGTGATATTACGGTGCAGGCGCTAATCCAGCAGCCTGCACCGTAATGCGGAGCTAAGTGTGGCCGCAAGCATCCTCTCCATGGAGTCCATAGGACTCCATTGAGACTTCTGTTGCCAGTCACATGACCCGCAGGGTCTCGCCTCACGAGGTTTTTGCATTATGTCCTATTTTCTTTCAGACCTATGAGGCTCTAATCTAAATTCACTAGGCACTATTCCTTCTGTGGCGCTAAAATGGGGGCGCTAACTGGGAAAACCTACGCCTGCAGTTTTCCCCATAGCCTCCCAATTTTAGCACCATTTTCAGAGGCAGGCTCTAATTCAGCAGCCTACCCAGGAATGCAGCGCAACCCTCCATGAGACACGAGGTAGTGCTTCCACGGCGCCGCGAGTTTCACCTCCTATGGTCCACAATACTCCATGGAGGGTTGCATTGCTGGGTTGCGAGATCGCGCAATGTCGCAGAGTGATCGCAAAAGGAGACTGGGGACTATTTGTCCCCAGTCTCACTCTGCTCCTAGTGGCCAGAAACAATGGATAGGGCCACAGTTCTCACTGAGGGATGAGAGGTGATTATCTGATTTATTGAGGGGGGATTCTTTTGAGGATTGCTGCATTTTTTATGAGGATTGCAGAATTATCCACCTGAGGTTGGCGGCACACGAGCATTTTGAGAGAAAGGAAGGAACGTCCGTGAAAGTGGGCGTTCCTTCCACTCTTTCCACTCAGCGTACAAAGCGCGATCCTCCTATGGAGAATCACACTTTGTATCCTGTCAGTGTCCATTTAGCTTTCTGACGAGGAGGGCTTTTTCACATCCGGTGCATGTTCCCCCGGTGAGGAGGATTAAAGGCCCGCTGACTCCAGAGGAACGTATCCGGAGACTGACGGAGGGTCTCTGTATGTACTGTGGGGCGGCCTCCCACTGGCTCGTAGACTGTCCCATGAGACCCTCGAAAGGGCCAGCTCCTGTACCTGAGCCATCTACAGCCTCACGACGAACCCCCATGACAAAGTCTGCATCTAGTACTACTCGGGAGCTCAGAGATGCACCCCATCCCCAGCTGTCCGCACCTGAACCCAGGACTGCAATCAAGAGACCGCAGGCTCCCAGGCCTACTGCTGTCTCCAAGCAAGTCCCTGATGTGAAGCCCGCTTCGAGGAGACCAGCAGCACCTAAGCCGGTACCCTTTCCCAAACCGGCCCCCAGGGGGTCTGCTGCACGAGAGGGTACACCCAGAGAACCTCCTGTGCCCAAGAGGTCTCCAAGACCTGCACCCCCACCTAAACCTGCACCCAGAAAACCTCCGGTACCCAGACCCACTCCTAGGAGAGCTGTACCCCAAACTACGGAGTCGCCGAAGTCCAGCTCTGAAGAGGAGTCTAACAGCTCCATGGATATGGAGGACTCCATACCCTTGCCCAGGGAGACTGAGCTTGATCCAGTTCCTCCTATGGACTTTGAAAATATACCTATGGAACCAGAACCTCCACTCCCTATGGAGGTTATGTGTATACAGAGTCCAGGTGCAACCACAACTCCCACCACTCTTAGCCAGCACGATCCGGCCATCCATGGAGTTGAAGGTACTGGTTCTGACCCTTTATGTGATTTCTTGCCATTTGGCCGTCTATCTTATTATTATTCAGATCCAGAGCCGCTACCAAGGGGTACCACCTGGGTCAATTTACCTACCAAGGAGGAAGGGGTGGAGGCTGCCACCACCTCACCCCATATGAGCGCTTGGAGTAACCTTGCTACACTCGGTGAGGCGTCTGATCATGAGTGGGACACCACTGAAGAGGACTATATGCCTACCTGTGTGCCTACCGATACAAGGTATGACATGCCCAGCAGACCAATAATCGCTGCGACTTTGAAACCTGCAATCCATGGAGATTCAGACGATGACTGGGAGACAGATGACTCTGAAGCTATAAGCCTGCCACAAACAGCACGGCGCAGCCAAGGACCGCCTGGCCAAGGAAGGGCTTACCAGTGCTGTGCCATGTGCCAATCCAGCCGCTTCCCTAAAAGACGCTGTTACCCCCAAGATCTCTAACGTGGCTGATGTGGACTTTATTTTTCCCCGCAGTTGTATTTCACCTGATGAGACCTGTAAGAAGAAATCTAAATCAAGGGCGCGGAGACAACAGAGGAAGAACCGTCTCCTGGCCGGTGTTACAGACTTCCCTGTTGGAGTGACCCAGGACCTCCCACAGGCTACATCTGTCCCAATGCCATCTGCCTATGTTGGCACGAAGTTCCCTGGTGACCCTACCTCCTTCCAGTGTCCCTCTGTTTCCAGGAGCCTACAAGGTCATGACCCCTGTACACGGCCAGAACGCCCACCTGAAGAACCTGGCTGTTACACTGTGCAAGGAACTATTATTATACCTACCCTGGACCCTGTATCAGGAAAATGGACGCTGCAACCTGTCCACTGATGCCAGCTGCTGCCAGTTCTTGGTCACCCAGAGTGTGCCCGTAACGGGGAGGGTACTGTCAGGAACCATGCCTGCTTATCAGAAATGATGTCCGCTGCTGGAGCAGCTACAGGAAAGTTGCTGCCCTCATGTCTGCAGTAAACCTCCAGCATTGATAGGGGTTAATTATGTCAAGCACCAAACACTCACAAACCGCACCCCCCTGTTTGTCCATAAAGGACCTTTCCTTCCTCTGTGAAAACACCTCAGTATTGGTTCATATCTTGATCTGTTCAGACATTCTATATGCTCTCTATCCACTGTGTACCAGACCCCTCTGCTTTGCCCACCGACCACCGTCTTGTGCTGACCTCGGACCTCCTATTGACCACTCTTCTGCCTACTCCATTTGTACTGCGCTCTGGCATAACCCAGTATCCACTTCCATCAAGGTACTGTACTGTGGGTTACCCTGCTTACTGGGCTCAATAACCCCTGCAATTGGGTCCCACCATGGCCCACGCCTGGTGCAACCTTGACACCCCTGCCTTAGAACCGTATTCTGCAAAAGTTATTGTAGATTTTAGGGCAATTCATGAAAAACCTGCTAATCCCAATGTGTGATCAAGAAATCCTCATTTTAACATTAACTAAACATAGGATGAGTACTCATAGACTTCTATTGAGGCATAAACTTGAATGAATCTAGAATTCTGCTATAAAGCATATAAAAATCTTTTACTAACTCGTGCGCGTTAATCCAAGCTTGCGATGCCCTTTCGCAGAGGATTTAATGAACTGTTACCATAATGTCGCCGTCTCCTCTGCAGAAATATGGATGGAAGGTCATATTATTACGAATATTTCAAATGGATACTGCACAGATCTGTATAATTTGAGCAAGGTCTGGAACTAAGGTTGTTTGGAAATCAATAATATTTTATTTGCTCGAATAACTTCCATTTAAAGATCGCATTTATTGCCGTTTATGAGATTTCTGAGGGTTAATATGCTGTAATTTAGTTGGTTTAGTTGTGTTTGTGAAAACAGTTGGCAAAGTCTCCCCCGTTGTTCATCGAAACGGCCATTATACATAATGTGATATAGAAAATTGTGTTTTGCCGTGGCAAATATCCAGATTTTGAGTTTGAATTCTGAGCAGTTCCAGGAAGAATGAAATACGTAGTGCTGAGCTGCAGCAGAGCCGCGTCCTGCAAGTGGACACATCTCATTCTATAAAAGAACGTTGGTATCATGCATGAAAGTACCGGTGAACGATCATTATAGGGCATCGCATATCATTAAACTTTATATGTTATATTATTCTATTAATTTTGGGTTATGTATGACTACATGCTTCACTTGAATGTTCTTGGATGCATATTTTGAATTGTCTGGAGATTTTATAGACCTGCCGTTCTATCATGGTACAGAAAAAGTGGGGAACACACTATAGTATAGATCCTATACTATACTGCGCAATTGATGCACGCGCAACAACATGTGACCGACCACGTTGCAGCATCACAATGCTGCGCCAGAAGCCACGTCAGTACGGGCGCACCTAGTGCGCTCATCTGACCCCAGCCTAAGACCTGGTGTCTGGTTTGCACCAGCGACAGGTAGAGTTGGCACCGGGTCTCACGATGCACTCATCACACTCACTCACACCATAATATTGCCACACAGGGTTTGTCCTCTTGCTGCTCAAATGACATCTGAGAGGCCCTGCACAGCAATGTTCCACAGTGATAAATGAGAAAGTGAGTTATTGTAGCAGCGTTGTTTACTCTATAACGTAAAAGTAGACAATGCTGCTGCGTTAAACAATTAGGGCACTATTAGAATGTGCCCGCTAAAATGGGGACGCTAAGGAGGAAAACCTGAGCCTGCAGATTCCTCCCTAGTGTCCCCGTTTTAGCATGATATTATAGGACGCTAATCCAGCAACCTACCCCGTAATGCAGAGCTAAGCCTCAGGATGCTCGAGGCAGCGCTAAGCGCCGCTGCGAGCATCACCTCCATGTATTTCATAGGACTCCATTGAGGTTTCGACTGCCGGTCACATTACCTGAAGGATCTTGCCTCTCGTGAGATCCGGCAGGTCTGCAGAGTGATTCGCGGAGGCAGACTGGGGACTTTTTCCCCCAGTGTCCCTCTGCTCCTGGTGCCCAGAAGAGGCGGATTGAGCGGCCGGTCTCGCAGCGGGATGGGAGGTGAGTATGTGATTTTTTTGGTTTTTTTTCAGCTGGTTCTGACTGATTGTGCAGAAGCGGAATCCGTTAGCAACAACTCTTAGCTGTGGTTAACTTTTGAGTTAGCCACAGCGGGACGTAATTAGCATTAGGACTTTGTAATCCTAACGCTAATTAACTCTCTGCGCTCCCCATGTTAAGCATAGAGAGCACAAAGTACAGTAAGCTCACGCTGAACAGCACAAGCTCCGAATCGCTAACAGGTTTTTTTAACCCGTTACCATTCAGAATATAATATGGTCGGCCCACGCTAGAGCAATTTAACCTAGCGTTAGTGCTTAGTTGTGTGAGCGTTAATGTTCACTAGCGTGAACATTGTAATATGGCCCTTACATTTTTATTTCTTCCAGAATGTTTCTTGTACATTTTATATGGTCATATTTGGTATCACTGGGAAGGCTGGACTTAGACTCTGACCTATTCAATGACACTTTCAATGACCTTGTGACATATATGGAACTAGAGATAGATACACGGACCACTGCATCTTCTATAATGGGATTGAAGCCGGGTGGGCATGTCCCATGTGCCACTATCCTGGATTGATCACTGATGTGTATATTGTGTATATGAGGGAATGTCACACCATCAACTAGATGAAATATATCGGTCACCGAGTTTTCTTGTGTGTAGTATAATCTAGCACCTACAGGTTCTGGTCTGGAGTTGTAATCACAAACTTGTGAGCATTTCTCTATAGATATCTGCATTTACTGACATTGAATATATTTTTGTCTCGTTACGATAGTATCCATGACTCTATTTGTATTATTTAAAGGGACACTACCACTTAAATAAGCTGTAGCTAGATTACTTGTGCATTCCAAACCACATTATAAAACACATGCTGCTGTTTTTTTTTTTGTTGAAGAAATCAAATGTAAAAAGGAAAAATAAAGTTAATTTTTTTTATCACCTGTCAGTGTTCGACACATAGACTCCATTCTATGGCCAAAGCTATACAGTGAGGAGCAAGTGATGGAAAGATACTGTGTGTGTGTGTGGGGGCAGGTTACAACACAAAATATCACACAATCATTGCACCAGTGACACATATAGAGGAAAATATTTTCTGAACTAAACAAAGCACATGTAAGATATCAGCTACATAAACACAATAAGGACTTTTCATTTTTTGATGGTAGTGGCCATTTAATGACTCTGTTACGTACCATGAAAGCCACACCGAATATATCTGCCTCTGGTGCCATATCTGCAACCCCATTGCAGGTCTATGACTGTTCAATACCGCATAATATTTGTGGTATTAAATTTGTTGGTCTGTAGACAGATAAAGCAATAGATATTGTCCTGTTGATAAACTAATGATAACAAGGAAGGTTTTCTTATTTCTTGCAGGAGAGGATTCAGGACAGCCCGTCACCAGCCCCATCCTTAGAAGAAAACCAGAGGCCTGGCAGCCAAGGATCCTCACATCAAAGCAGTAGTGTATCTAGTTCACCGTCCCAGCTCGACAACATACCTGACCGAGTTGGTTAGTACTGAATCATTTTTACCTAAGAAACAGATTTATTTCTCGCTCCCATGAATAAATATCTGCACACTCACGCCAGCTTGTGTAAAGTAATTCAGAGTCTTTATTTGTGTTGCATCATTCTATATTAGAATATTTTGTCTTTGCTTTATTTTAAGCCTAGCACCATTATGGTGCACTCTACAGCACCAAGTTCCCCCTCCGTAGTCTATCTACTCACATGTAATAGGAAATCCCTATTGTAACAATAGCCGCACAAATACACAACCTGCTCCTTTTGAAGATTCCATGTAATCACTTGTGTCTGTCCTGTCTTTTATCTTAGCGATGCTTCCCAATTCCGGTGATGTGGATATCACTGACCAGGACACCGGAGCCAGTATAAAAAAGATGTCAAAAGAGAAAGGTAAGAAGAGCTATCTTGTCTGCACACATATTACATTCTTCGCGCAAAAACGCATGGTAAACGCGTGAATTTTTGCACGAAGCGTCAAATGTTAACGCACGTAAAGCAACGCTGATATTACAATCCTCGCGCATTTTTTCTTCCGTCAATCAATAACGCGCGTAAAACGGACGAGCAAAAACGCACGTTGTTGCGTGCAGAAATCAGTGCGCGGACTGTTTTTTTCACGTGATTCATCCTATCAGAATTAAGTACCACAATTGTCTCACGTTAAGTTTTTGCGCCTGTCAAAGTCAATCTGCGCATATATGCTGTATCAAAAAAAAAGCATGCACAACTTCTCAAATTTATTGGTTTGGTTATGTGTAGAATGTGTAACTATACTTTGCTGCATATTTTTTTTGGGATGGTGTATTTGGTTTCGGCCAGGTTGATAGAATTTGCCATTAACACCAGCTTTTAGGAATTGCTAAAATTATGCGCACAAAGGCTGTGCGTTACAAACTGAGCATAGATTGTAATACCATCCGCGTACCAGCACACAAACACATTTGCGCTCACAATGTTAAGTATAGGACGCACGCAGTACAGTAAGCTCGCGCTGCGGTCGCGCAGGTTCACCCATGGTAGACATATCTGCCCGTTTGTTGCGCTGACATTGTAATACGACGTTCAGCGCAAAGGGTTTTGCCCCTTGCGTTAATGCGTTTTTGTGCATGTGTTAACGTTTGCATGAAGAATGTAATAGGGCCCATAATGTTGTATTGTTATCATTACCGTATCGCCTACAGCCCAATGAGCCCATATTTTAGGGTGTAGGCACATGCTACATGTATTACTTACAAGCCGTAAATGATCACAATTATTTTTCGTGTTCATCAGGAGCCACAATAAGGAAAACCTAAAAAGTGTAGGCAAGAACCTAAAAAGTTGAAAGAAGGTGCAATTAAACAATTGGGCATACTCTGCTATGTATGTCTTTTATTTGCATACCATTTACTTTGCCAATGATGGACTGTATTGTTTCATCTCTTTTTATCTGTAGGCAGTTAGTGTAGTCTTGATCAAAGTTTTGGATTGGCAATGTGTTTTATAGTTCTTACAACTTTGTTTATTTCAGAGGGTGGGACATTTTGTGTAACGTCGTACAGTTCCAATTCCATGGGGTAAACTCAAAATAACGAAGTCGTGATAAAATTATTAAAAGAGATACTCCGAGCTGAAAACAGTAGGGTGGATAAATGTTGGGATTAATTGTCAACCTTTCCTAACTTACTCCACCCCATCATTTTAGCTTCAAGTGGCTACAAATGCGCCTTTTTCCAGGGCCTGTGCTTCATCAGTGCTCTTCTGGACTGCCAGCGTCTTCCACAGGACGAAACAGGGTGCTGTCACTGTGCTGAGTGCTCAGCTAATCGGATGCCTCTCATTGCATGTGCATGTAGAGGCATTATCTGATCTGTCCTGCTCATCCCGTCCTGTGCTGATCAAATCCCCAGAAGGCTGACTGAGCATGAGTTGACATACAGCCTTCCAGGCTACAGAAGATCCTAAACTATGGAAGGCTATTACAGCACATGGGACATTTGTCGGGGTAGGAAGCAAGGAGCGCACATAGCTCACCATGACCGATTCTTTTGGTCATGTTTCCCAGAGTGTCCCTATAATTTGTTAAATTATTACTTGTGTTGCCAACTTCTACAAACAACACAAAAAATGAAGCTTGCTTGGAGATAAAAAAAAAAATTAAAGTCGACTATTCTGGGCTAAACATTCCGTTTTATTGACCTTTACTTACTGAACGAATTCCATGATCGTAGCTTACAGAAATACTGTACCAGATTTAATACTCCTTATTTTTATTTTGACAAGTGTATGTGGAATGGATCACAACCGTTTGACTACGTTTCAGTTTAAATTTTCTTTTCTTTTACGATTTTTTTTGATATATCGATTGAGTGTTTGATGCATTAAATCTCCCAGGCCGATTGGCTGCCTCACAGTGACATTTACTGATTGACAGTCATTCCACTCCAAGCACAAAATGCTTATCAGCGCTGGTTCAAGTTGGCTGACAGTCTATTACCCTATACTAAGTTGTTAGTGAACAGGATAAAGACAGACTCACACTAATCTTAAATTGAATATATTTTGAATATTTTTTTTAACCAAACATCATAAATTTGTTTTTGTGATAGATAAAAGGGGAAAACAAATAACATAAGCAGAGAATGGCTATAGGTAGATATGGGCACAATTGTAGTTGCACATGTAAGGAGAATCTCTAAAGTCACAATGCCTTGATTCTCCCTAACGTGTGGGAGAATCAATGGAATCCGTATCTGCAGGAAAGTTGGCCGTGGCGACTGCACTAAGCAGTACAGCCCAACACAGTTTGCAAGCATCCGGATGACTGTATGTACAAACTAATGGTTGGGAAACTATTATTACTTTATTTTATTCACTTGTCTGTTGTGACAGGCATCTAGTTTTGAGGCTTTGATGACTTGCTTGTCAGTAAGTGACATGTACAACTTGTTTGAAGCGTGTGTATCCGCTTTTCTTGACCTGGGCCTCACCTTCTTGTGGACATGGAGTCTCTCTCTCCATTGATCCCCGATGAGTAGAAAGTCAGTGTTCCATGTGCATTCCTCAGTTGGACCACAGTATTAATGGTATAAGGCCTTAGATTCACTAAAGTCTGCTTCCGTCTTTCTGAATGGCTGGCCTCATCGTCAAGGCCCGGCTTGTCGGAGTTGGTTGTATGGCTAGTTTTTGGTGCACTTGCATGTTTTTTTTTTGCACTTTTGAATTATTGTCTGTGTTTGCCAAATGTCGAAGACATATTGAACACTTGTTCTTTTCTCTGTACTTTATTTGGTTTTGTTACAGACACACTTGGCCAACTTTTGGCTTTTGGAGTTTTATCCACAACTCCATTCATGGTGGCACATAGGTCAACTTGCACCTTCCACAGCATGTGGGTACCTATACTTATGACCACAAGGAGATTGCAGTTCTGCCGTGTTGCCGCGGTCTCTAGTAACATTGGATTTTTGACTAACGATTTACTCAAGGGAACTTTCGGCTCTTGCATCATTACAATTTCGAGGCTTAGTGATCTTAGGCAATGAGTAAGAACAGGTATCATGCTGGTAAGTGTTGTGGGGTGGGAGGTTTTATGTCAGCCTTAGGTTTGACATTACATATAATTATTTATTGAATTACTGCAAAGGGCATCTTCACATGGCAAGAAGGACAGCTATAGGATATGAAGAATATGGTATCATGGTGGTAATGGATGTTTAAACAGTAAGCAGTAACACAGTGATTAAACTACAGGGAAATTGATCAAACTGTGAGATGGATTACAACAGATGTGCAAGTCATAACATAATGGATTTTGTTTTACAATACAACATGTTTCTGACAATTGATGAGTTTTATTAAGTGGAGGAAATAATCAGCATTATTCTATTATGCAAACGCTACAGATATTACACACATTTTAGCCTTTTCTCTGTTTTTTAACATAATATGTAATAGCGACGCATCAAAGCAAAAATCCGATGATCAACAGCTTTTTGGTAAAAAAATATTATAAAAAAATCTATGTGTAAATATGCTGACTTTTCATTTTTTTAAATAGTACGAGTTTAGAATTCTTTGTTATAAATGAGAAATCGTTTTGCGATGAAGCTTCCCCCCCCAAATTACCAGCATGACAACGTGAAAGTAAATATGTATAATATTCTCAGCATGCCATCCTGCAATACATATAATTTTCAAAGAAAGACAGAATTAATTGAAATAAAATTGGCCTGACGCTGGTATGAAAATGAATATTAATTCCCCACAGATGTGGAGTTATAAGAATAATACAACTTGTGCTATTGTGTCTTTATTTCGAGAGAGAGAAAGAAAAGGCATTCGTCCCTTTTTTATCATTGACTTTTTTTTGCCCCGTGCACCTCTTGATTTTAATAAATAATGGTATTGCTGGTTAATTAATAAAACAAATTCCTATCACTCTATTATAATTGTATAACAGTTAACAATAGAGTGTTGTTATTTGGGGTTAGTTGTAAAAAAAATATTTATAATTTCAAAAATTCCATTTTACTGAAACATGGGATTTAAATTTACAATTTGTAATTGACAATTTTTTTAAATTGTAGAAATAAATAACTTGAGCACTTGTTTTTTTAACGAAATTTAAATTTATGAACTTAAAAGTATGATTTTTATGTCAAAAGTATTATGATATTTAACATTGGCAAAGTAGAAAATATATAAAAATTATTGTATTTTATAGAAAATGTATGTTTCGGTTTCGAATTTTCAAGTGAAAATGGCAGACCAAGTTACTTGTAGCGAATTGTGAAAAGCAGTCTCTGTTAAAACTAAAATTCTAAATTTAAAATAGTGACAGAAATTGCTTTTCATAATTCACTACAACTAACTTGCTGTGACATTTCTACTAGAAAATTTAAAATTTTAAATAGTAACAAAACAGAAGTTAGTAAGACGTGTAATAGCGTTGTTCATCAAAGTCTACTGAAATGGAATATTCAGATTAAATTGGATTTTTTTGTATGTTACTAGATTAGATTAGTGGGTTAGGAAAAGCTTAATTTACAAAAGGTCTGTTAAAAATTAACTCCCCTGCCCCCAATTTTTCAAATTCTACAATCATTGAAATCAACCCCCTCAAGCCCACCCCATGAAGTTTTGAAAACTTGCAAAAGAAAATGTGTATGAAGTGAAGGCATCACTATTTATTAAGTATGACAAGTAAGCAGTTTATATAACTGTGGCAAACATATGTTTTCACATCTGTTTTGAATAATATCATCATGATTTTAAAAATGATTTATTGCTCCCCACATCATAAATCGCCTGCTTTGCTGTTACTTACAAATTTACATCCAGTAAGACCTCATTGAAAGCATGTTTCAAAGACATAGCGTTTGTTGGAAACATGTGAAATGCATATTTATCGGCTGGCACAGTTAAGATTATTACCTGGATCAGAATTACCTAATGCGTTAACCCATCAGTGGCAGTCACAGAGTGCACTAGCTTTAATCGTATTGAATTCTAATCACCGACGGCATCATGTCCTCGTAATTTCTTCATTTCTTGAACATGGGCGAAAGGTTTCAATATTGAAAGCTATAATAACTTTTTTTCAAATTCTCTATAGCAATATACAATAAATATACATAACACATATTATGGTTGGATTTTACGTAATTATTTTACGATTTTAGCAGTGAAAAATGTACATTTGAACCCCCTTGAGAACATAGCACACCATACTGAATAGAGCTGGTTTTCAGTCTCAGTTTTTGCTATACAGTGTATTTTAACTTGGTATTCCATACCAAGACATGTCGACCTATCTCCACTTGATGGAATGCATTGAATGGCATCTTCTGTTGAAGAAAACTTATCTTATTTTAAGACAGAATGTTATTTTGACACGAAAGCCCCAAGGCATCGTGTGTCATAACCCGTGCAGTAGAATTAAAAACTAAAGTCCCTGTCATTAATAGCTGGGGCTGTGATACTTAATGGCTTCAGTTCTTATTTCCATGAAAATATGGTGGACCTCATGACTATGCCATGACCCCTTAGCATGTAATGTAACTGCACCAGGACTTCCAGGAGGATCCGTGTCAAAATATCACTTACTCATGGCATGTTTAAATATGATCAACCCAACTCAAACTCAATATTTGTCCTCCAAGGTAAAGCCATAAACACCCTCATTTCTCGTTTGATGTCATATTTCAGGAGGTTTTCCTGATACGTAAGCATGCCTACAAAAGGTTATACTATCTTTTGTAAGAAATGATAAATTACCACAAAGAGTTGAGGTTTGATGGGTTGAAAACAAACCTAATCTAATCCAATGAGCTTCGGTCTTACCACGTGTTCTTCTGAGCTATTCTGTACAGAAAAAGCCAATTCTTGTTTAGAAAAATAATCACGTAATTGTTTGTCATTTAAAGAATAAACCCTTACATGTGTTGGGCTCTATTCCGCTCTTACTGCTAAGATAATGGCTATAGCCCTTATACAGATCGGCTCCAACCAATATGCTAGTGTCAGAAGGTTCTATTCCAACCTTGATGCAAGTCAAGCTTGCGCCTTGGTAATTGCAGGAAGTTGAGCTTGCCACTCGGTGACCGCTACTCCTTACGTTAAATTAACTTCTCCTATACTTTGTATAGGAGTTGTTAATTCGCACCTAGGGGAAATGGTATGAGTTATTCCAAGGTAGCTCCTTCTTCTTTTTGGAGCCTGTGTCTCTCAAAGAAATATCGACTGCCAAAACATGGTGTTAAGGGATTCGGCATTTTCAAAATAACTTAACACTGTAAAATAAAGTGACCATAAAAATCCTTTACTTACCTCTGATCGCACTGTGGAGATGGCGGCACAATCCTCTGTTTCCTTTTGCCGTGAAAAGCAGAAGTGTACCGCCCGCTGGCTGCACTTTCTCCATGGGTTCTGAGTGATCCCGCTAGTGCAAGCTTGCGGCAGGCTTGTGCTGGGAACCATGGAGCCGTTGGTGGTATCAGAGGCTGGCCTCTAGCATACCAGCTGGATCAGAGTAGATACAGTAAAAAAGGGAAAATCAATCCACCCTCTCCCTTTTTGGCTCCACGACTCCCTTTCATCGGCAAGCGGGGCATAGTTACCATTGTGTGATATGAATGACTTTTAATAATCGAAAAAATATGTTGTGCATCAAAACGCAAACTTAAATGGAAACAGACATCTTTTAATGGAAAAACAACAACAACGAATAAAAAACAATTTATGGAACAAGTAACCATCCTTAATGAGACGGTCTATTTTGATAGAAGTCTGAATGACCTTCTCTTTTCTGAAGTGTGAGGTTCCAGCACTGGCCAGGTGCAATGTCATTTGGCAGGACGGTGCGCTTCGTGCTTCAAACTGTGAAAAATTAACACATTATCTATTTTTCATACGCTACGATTTTTTCGTTATCAGCCTGTAGACTTCTCCTCACCTTTGAATTAATCACAGCCAAAAAGAATTAGATTGTTTAAGGGAAAAATGCAAAAATAAAACAGGTGCAGAACACCTGAGACAGCAACAGGACTACGTGTGATGTGGGGATTGCGTACTCGAGGGAGATCGCTCTCTTATTTTTTAGGTTTTTTTTTTTACAGTTACTGTAAATTGAAAGGCACCAGATGGAATTTAAAAAAGGAAGCTAATACGCTAAGGACAGTAAATCATACTTTTTTTTTTATTATAAAAATGCAAAACTAATTAAAACAAGTTAAAAAGTAATTTTAAGACAACTGTAATCTATTATCTAATTCGCTTTCCTGCCTACAATAGATGTATTTTTAAAAATGTATTACTAATGGCTTTTCTCGTCCACTGAGAAATAAGTGGGCAGCAAGATGGATTATTATACCGAGAGAGTAATTGTACTCTGAGAATACGGTCTTTATTGATGAAATCTGGACAGTCTTATTGACCAATAGAATAAATGCCCTGATATTTGTGCTTTGACAGAATATTGTAGCCAGTCGTTTCATCTTTGGATAGTTGGATTAGCCTAAACAGATCTTGATCACCGTTTTTGTTTGTGTTTGTGCAGAATATTCCCAAGCATTTATATAAATGCATCATGTCCCGGTCGCTATCAATCATAATTCAATGCTCTATAGCATGTGAGCCATTTATTATATTACACTGATACCACATTATGCGGCGCTGTCATTACATTTTTGTTTATGCTACATAAATCAGTTTAAAACAGAATTCCCAGTGCATTAATCTATTATTGTAATCTAACCATTCCGTAGCATGGTAATCTGTATTTAGCAATTTTGATGGCCTGGCAGTTTTGAAGTGGTGGGTTGGAAAAGCATCATAACCACTACTTGACTGAAATTAATGCACTGAGACCTTGTGATTTAGGCAGCCAACTAGGATAAGCCATTCCTTTAATCGGATCACTATTTCCATTGTGTTGTAAAGAGGAAAGAACGTCCCGAATGCTCGGATTCCATTTACCCATTTGCTGGAGAACTGCCTACTGGTTGGCTTTCGCCAATCCACGTTCATCGACGGGGGTCTGGTGAGACTGAAATGCCAAGGGTTTGGCTGAAGGATGTGGAGAACCAACATATTTGATAATACTTTATTAATAACCCTGCTCTCTGGCTACTCTAGCACAAGGTCTACATAAACGTTAAATACCGATCAAATTAAATAAAATGGGGGGCCATTATCAAGTGGTCAAGCGGTCAGGGTCAAAATGTGGCATTGATAATTTCTACTGACCGTTCTACTTTAAATCTAATGTTTATACAAATACATGTTGACATAGGCAAAGGGACATTAGAGTAGACTATCATGTCGGCCAATTGGACCAATATAGGATGACCTAATCCAAGACTTTCAAACTCTCAGCCCCCAAATGTTGATTCCTACAATTCCCAGAATCCCTTCAATGCAATGGATGGACAGGAAATCATGGGAGTTGTAGTTCAGAAACACAGGGGGTCAGAGTTTGACAGCCCAAGACCTGTGTAACTCCATGTCGACTACACTCTATATCCAAGCAGTAGGAGGTGCCATGCAGAACAAGTGTAGTCAATCTTGGTAGTGAAGGGCTTAAGCCCAAATGCAGACAAAATTGTCTGTTACAAAGTATAGTAATACCACACATTGGGCTCTATTACTTCCTTGGTGCAAACGTTAACGCGTGCGCAAAAACGCATTAACGCGAGGGGCAAAAGCCTTTGCGCTGAACGTCGTATTACAATGTCTGCGCAAAAAATGCACGTTAACATCTATCGCGGGTGAACCTGCGCGAACGCTGCGTGAGCGTATTGTACTGCGCGCGTCCTATACTTAACATTTTGAGTGCAAATGCGTTTGTGCGCTGGTACGCAGATGGTACTACAATCTATGCGCAAAATTTAACGTCTTTGAAAAGCTGGTGGTAACGGCAAACCAGAACTTCCTGGCCGAAACCAAATACACCAGCCCAAAAAAAACAATACAGCACAGTATAGTTACACATTCTACACACATACCCAAACAATAAAATTGAGAAGTTGTGCGTGTTTTTTTATTGATGCAGCATATGCACAGATTGTCTTTGACAGGCGCAAAAACTTACCGGGAGACAATTGTGGTTCTTAATACTTATTGGCTGAATCGCGTGAAAAAACAGTCCGCACACTGATTTCTGTGCGCAACGTTGCTGCGCGCGCATTTTTGCACGTCTGTTTTACGGGCGTTATTTTTTGACGGATGAAAAAATGTGCGAGGATTGTAATACCAGCGTTAATTTCCGCTCGTTAACTTTAACGCTACGCGCAAAAATTCACGCGTTCTGCGTGCGTTTTTGCGTGAAGAATGTAATAGAGCCTATTGTGTGTTCAATTGAGCTAGTAGCTATCTAGACTTTAAAAGGAGACAGAAAAAGGTAGAAAAAATTAAATATAAAGAATATTGGGGGTCACCCAGTAAGACGCAGAACGCCCCTTCAAATGACAACATTTTCATTTTTTTAAATTCTTTATTTATATATGCTTCAGACACAATTATAAACAGTATAGCACCCAAAGGCGTCTAATCTTCGATTACTACAACGTATCCCATACAATTCCAGCTTTGTTCTATATTACCAAAATTTAGCAAAAAAAAAACCTATAAAAATAAATTTTTCATTGTAGATGTTTTATTTTCTTATATTTCGTTCTTTTAATAAATGTCCAAAATGACAACATTTTCTACATTTATTAAAAGCAAAACATAAGAAAATAAAACGATTACAGTGAAAAAAAATACTAGAAATAAATAATGAAAGAAATGGAATAAACAGCAGTCGACGAATGGTTACGTTGTGCAAGAGCCTCTGCGTCAGCTTGAGACTATTACAAGGTAACCTTGTGGATTGCATAGTTAAAACCGCGTACCCAATCCCCGGAGTCCACTAACTGAAAGGTATAAACAGGAAGAAAAAAAAAAAAAAAGGTAGCAGCATCTGGCTGTAATCTGTGTTCCCTTTTAAAAGTTACTAAATGAGCTGCGGAAAACTGATTATAAAGGAGTGTATACTGATTTCCGATAGCAATGGGCAGCATCGCACGGCTTTGAGATAAGAATTTAACAAACGTGTAAAATAGATGTAAAACATTTCACTTTTGAGTAAAAAAAAAAAAAAAAAAAGCGTAAGATTAACGTTTTCTGTGTCGCGTGCCAAGAACTGTTCATTTCAACCGCTAGCGTTTGGCTACATTTCAATAGTGATAAATAACGATGTTTGCCGGGGAAACAATTATCCTAAAAATAATTTAAAAGGACTGGATGCCTTTTTGTTTGCTTATAAAGACCGCATTCAATTTATCGACAGAACGTTACATATGGGCAGAGAGAGACCCTCTTTACATCTATAAGCCAGTTCTCCGACATTCAAACTTATCGATGTGCACAAAGAGCCATCAAACTTCCTTTTGAAGTTTGATGATTTTTTTTTTGGTGACACAGAGCTTACGAAAAAAAAATTTAATTTTTTTTTTAAAAAAAATGGGGAATTATCTGCCTTGACATCTGCTGTAGCTGATTTCTAAAACTTTTTTAATACATTGGAATGGAGGTTTCCGTCGCCCCATCCGAGAGAAATGTTTATTTTCCTGCACGGGGTGAAATAACCGCTCGCCTTATGGTGGTTTGGCCTTAATTTTGCCACTTTATATTCTAACAGGTTTATTCAAAGAGAATCGAAAAAGTCATTGCACGTTCGGTGACTTTTCGTTCTCTTCAATTCGGTTCGATTTGGCGATCCCATTTCGGCAACCCTGCGGTGTATTCAGCAAGCACCACAGGGCCGTCGTAGTGCGGGGAAAAACTGCGGCAAACCCGCCGAACACTAACTGCAAAACCAGGCGAATTGCACGCCGAAAACCCGCCAAAACACCTAGATTAACCCGCTGAAAACGCCAGAAAAATCCGAGCAGGAGCCGATCACACGCAGCGAAGCTGCCGGAAAAAGCCGACACCGCAGACGAAGCAGTGAATAAATTAAAAAAACTGTTTGCTTGAATGTTTGAAAAGTGAAACGCTGTTTGCAAAGAAGCTACTGAGCGAAAATGTCTGAAATTTACATATAAGATCCAATGAATGATAATAAAAAGGACTGTTACAGAAAAAATAAGTAAACCTAAAAAAAAAAATGATTTTTTTTTTCAAAAAATTTAAATCCGGAAAAAAATGCTTAAAATATCCTAAAAAAATCTATAAATAAAGAGACTTTTTACTGCAGAATTTTATAATGAACGGTTTATTAGATATTGAATTAAAATGGGAATATTTTTAACATTGAAGCCTATGTGATTCGCCTGATTAGACCTGCCGAATTAAACCACGGAATGGCAGGGCATTTCGGGAACCTTTCACTGCTGGTTTGTGTTCTCTGAATAGCCGAAGCAGTGCTTTTTCATGGGGATTTCACTGCCCTCGAACAGGCACCGTATGTGCAGGCAATTCGCCAGGATTTGGCGAATTGCCTGCTCTCTGGATAGCCGAATGGCCAAGAAAGGTAACCGAACGCTGATTTTCAGTGTTCGGTTACCTTTCTCCAGCAATTCGGATCTCTTTGGATAACCCTGTAAAAGTTATGATTAAAGAAAAAAAAACAAATTGATCTCTGTTTGCCGCAACTCATGCGCACCTAAGAATCGGTGTGCCTGTGGTTGGAAGCCTTTCATGAAGAATCCTATTCTTTCCAACAAATATTTACACTATAACAGAAAAATTTAGATTTAAGTGTAAGAAACCAAATTTAAAAAAAAATCCAATTGTGCCCCAAAAGTAGAAAAAAAAAACAACACCTTTGTGATGACATAATGGTAATCAGAGTAGGCATCAACCAAATGGATAAAAATCACCTTTATTATCAGGCAGATAATCCTGTAGTTATATGGTTTCCATTGCTGTTGGTGAAATCTCCTTTATTTAAGTCTTAAGGGGTAATTCAGAAAGCACCGAAAATTCAGTATGTGAAAATAATAAAAAAGGTCCTATAAAAAATAATTTAAAGGTCTGTTACAAAATAAAAAAAAATGCCTTAAAAAAAAATTGGGAATCAAAAATTTTGCCTAAAAAAAATACATCAAAATGTTCCAAAAATTCAATAAATAGACTGTTTGCTGAAAATGAAAAGAATGAATGGTTGATTAAAAAATTAGTAAATCTGATTATGTATTTTTAACATTGAATCTTATGGGAGACTAGAGCATTGCCATGAGGACCAAACAGCTGAGATCTTTTCTGGCTGTAAAAAAAAAATCGGACTTTATAAAAAGAAAATTCAGAAAAATGCTTAAAATATCCTAAAAAATCTATAAATAAAGAGACTCTTTACTGCAGAATTTTATAATGAACGTTTTATTAGATATTGAATTAAAACGGGAATATTTTTAACATTGAAGCCTATGGGAATCTCCTGAATAAACCTGCCGAATTAAACCACCGAATGACAGGGCATTTTGGGAACCTTTCACTGCTGGTTTGTGCTCTCTGAATAGCCGAAGCAAAGCTTTTTTATGGGAATTTCACTGCCCTCGAACAGGCACCGTATGTGCAGGCAATTCACCAGGATTTGGCGAATTGCCTGCTCTCTGGATAGCTGAATGGCCAAGAAAGGTAACCGAACGCTGATTTTCAGCATTCGGTTACCTTTCTCCAGCCATTCCAGGGCCGGATTAACATAGGGGCTGATGGAGCAGCAGCTCCAGGCCCATGCCCTAGAATAGGCCCAGAGAAACCATAATTTTGTCTGCATTGATGGACATTTGGACCCCTGTATCTCCAGCTCCATACCAGCTACAAGGTCATTTGGGGTATCTCTGGAAAGGCCAGAGCATGGCGGCCTTTCCAATGATACCAAACATCTGCAGGTTTTATGCAAAAATAAAAAATATTTATATTTTCTTTCTAACACAGAACTGTTACATCAAAAACTTAAACTGCCACACTGCAGCGAAGTGAACTGGGAGGGGACTTTGGACCTCTGTGTCACTAATCTTTACACCTCACAAGGTCAAGTGAGGCGTCATTGGAAAGATCAGAGTCTGTGCTTTGCATTGATACCAAACATGACCATGTAAACTCAAAAACAAAAATAAAAAAAGTTTGGGTTATTTTCCTCATTTATTTTTAGTTCCAAAGCGATGGCATTATCCTTTTGTCTCATGTAAAATGAGCAATACTGCTGCCATTACTCACCTTCTCATTTCCCGCGCTGGGAGCAAGGCCAGTGATTTATCCATAGTCATATTATTTATAAAACACAAGGGAAATATTTTATTTTTGGGTTAAAATTGCATATTTCCTCAAAAAAATGCAGTAACAGGATCCCATTTCACTTTTTTTTTTTTACAAGAATTCCCTATAGAATATATAACCACAAAGGTTTGGATGATAAAAATGGGGAAACATAGTTTTACACGCTTTAAATGTTTAAAATCTGAATGTAAAAATAAATCACACAGTATCTGCCTGGTGAGATATACCCGTATCTGCACGATTAAATAACCTAAAATGTTTTCATTTCACTAAATTTCCAAAAATGTCCACCAAAATATTCAGCTCCAGGCCCGTAGAACTCTTAATCCGGCCCTGAGCCATTCGGATCTCTTTGAATAACCCTGATAGTCATTCTTCAGCAGGTAATGGGGAAGGGAACATTATTTATTCTTTTACAAATGCAGGACTGAGAGTGGACCATGTTCTACTTCCTTTTGCTCAGGTACTCGCACCCTCTGAAAACACAAAGGGGTTTGCAATTATTTACTGTTTGGAAACCCCTACGTGTTTTGAGAGTGGTCGAGAGAGACCTTAATTTCTCTATGGGGTAATTGGGGAGGGTCTCGTTCTTTTGATATTTATTTTTTTCCTACAAAACAACCTTATTTACAACTTTCTCATGCAATGCCCAATATACCATGCCATGACAAGTATGTCCCATATTCTTCGGTGAACCGGACGAGTTTCCTCTGCCGACACTAATGTCACCAGGCAGACAGGAGTTGAATATCCTGCCTGCAAGTCGCCAGATTGGTCAACCTTGATGTTAGCATGCTCTGCGTGCTGACATCATGCTGCTTAGAATGCCCGCAGTGGCGAGTGTTCGAGGAGACAGGAGCCGATCGATTGGATCTGCAGGTGCGCGTCACCATTCCATCATTCTGCACAGGTGCTGCGGAACTTTCATACAAAAATATGCAAATTCTGAGCGATGCACAAATCCACAAGGTAAATTAAGAAATCAATATCATTACAGGGAAACTTTTAATAGTATACTTAGCTGATGGTAGCAGCAAAGAAAGAGGAGTTGATGACGCAGTTCACTCACATATATACTTACTGAGCACATCTGATTGGTTATGGGACATGTTACCTAACTGTTCAGCGGAGGTTTTATATATTAATTTTTTAATATTTCAATGTACTTTATTGAAATATTTTACTGTTACCTTTTGCTGCCGACGGTGGAGTAAAGAAGGAAATAGCATAATACTCGCCACTGTGTCTTTATTATAATTTTCATTCCGCGTCAAGATAGCTACAGGGACCTCTGCATTTCGGAAGATCTGAGCTGACAGGTAGGGACACATTGCGTGCCGAGGAAGAAAAGATGAGTATTTTCACCTATTCTAAAAAGCAAAAAAATAAATAGAAGAAAAATATTTGAGCAGGTGCCGTCAGCAGCTTGTGCCCAATTATTTAAGGCAGGGCTGTCAAACTACGGCTTCCCAGATGTTTCTGAACTGCAACTCCCAAGATTCTCTTGCCATCTATTGCATTGAAAGCATGCTGGGAATTGTAGGCATCCACATCTGGAGGTCGTGAGTTTGACAGCCCTGATTTAAGGGCAAAAAAGGAGGGGGGGGGGTCAATTTTCAATACAGTGTCCCTTTAATATCTGAAACCCGCGCTTGCTTATTTTCCGCATTTCTTTCTGTATTCTCTCGTGTTTGCATCCATTGAGATTGAGCGAATTGCTTTACCAAGGAGCGACGCGTCATTCTTGTTTTTTGCAGCATTAGATTACACTTTCCCCTTTAAGTGTATATAAATACAATTAAGCGTTAAAGACAAGCAATATATAAATATTATGAGAGCCACCAGAAAAGCCGACGTGTTTTATACCAGACTGTGGGAACTCATCCAGCTTTGCTTACAAATCATATTGATGAAGAGGTTACAAAAGTAAGATTTTTCTCTTCTTCCAAAGGCTGAATTTATTATCTCGTGTAAATTGATTTTGGATGCCTTTCATTTGCCATTGGTCTTTGCTCTCCAGCTAGACAATTACCCCGTGTTTTGCGCACTCGTATTCCTGTCCTATTGTTCTTAAGCAAAATACATTTATGAAACATTGTTGTATTTCACAGTCAAGGCCAGAGCAAGGATTTTTGTCGCCAGAGGCAAATATTCATTTTGCCACCTATTTATGTGTCCCACCTCTCCCTCCCTGGTATCTTTTCTTTGCCTTTGTCTCATTTCTCCAGCTTCTCTCCAATCTCGACCCCTATTCCGGCTGAGCGGGTCATATGGAACCATTGATGGGTAAATGTGGCCTGTGCCGTTAACCCATAGCAGCTGCCTGTTACCGACTAACACGGACAATCGCTAATAGATACACAGTAACCTTTTGTAACGGCCGGATCATGAGGAAATCTTGTGGCTCAGCTGGAATAGCAGGGGGAGCAGTTAGTAGTAAACTCACTTGCTATAGACCCTCTATTTTTTTTCTATAGCATCTCTATCCGATCGTACATATACATATACAGGGCTGGAGAACTGGACATAAAACATAACTCTGCGGTATGAAGGTCAAGTTTAGGAAACATTTAATTTAAAAATATATTTTATCTTTTAATGTACCTTCTGATATTTATAAAATATATATATATATCTTTTTCTCATACTGGGTCTGTTTTAACACAGAACCCTTCAATCAATGCCATGCCATACTAGTGTGGCATTGATTGAAGGGTTCTGTGTGAAAACAGACCCAGGATGAAAAAAAGTGAGACAGATTTCATTTGCATGTCTTACCCAGAGTTCTGTGCTGCACATGGGGAATGTAGCGCAGGAGCTCTGTGATGCAGTTCTTTGAATTGCTGTGATGTGCAAATGGCTTCTGCAATAATAAACTTTATTAATTACAGTGTGGAGGCTTTCTATCTATTTTTTTGCCCTCCACCACAACCCTAATAAGATACATGTTATGTATATATATGTATATATATATATATCTATTAAGTACATAAAAGGAAAGCCTTCCTTAAAATTATAATATCTGAAATGTCATTTGACTCTTATTCTAGATGTACCCTTCACCCTCCGTTTCCCGACCACCTTCCATTCCTTATGTGTTTCCTTCTCGAGTTCATGGATAGTTTTTGACTTGTTTCCTACTTTTGCCACATTTTTTTGGCTCTGCTCCCTTTTAACCCCTTCACTACCAAGATTGACTCTACTCAATTTGCAGGTTATCTCCTGGTGCCCCGATATTGAGTATAGTCGTTATGGTGTTTCACAGGAGAATTGCAGAGGAATTAAATTTATTGCAAACTAATTTTATTTGCGCTTGGGCTCCAGAACATCCCTGTAAAGTTTTAGCACTGAGATATTGATGTCCGGGGTGCTAACACTTTTGAAAACCAGCTGGGAATGTGTCTGACTGACATCATCCCAGCTGATTCTGCACCTGAACTGCAGCAATTTCTTTTGGCCAGCAGATGGCGACATCTGTGTGACAGGTTATTACACTAAGGAATTCAAATTTTCAATTTGCTTTGGTGCATTCATTGTTAACGTGATTTGTATCTTGGATTGATTAGTTTTTTCGTTTTTATTGGTAATGCGTTTTTCAGATCAATTCATATTTCATTTTTAGTTATTTCGTATTTCGTTTTTATTAGTTATTTTGTTTCTATTAGTTATTTTGGAATGTGAAACGGATGAATTAATTATTACTTAGATTAGGGTAAAAAAAAATGGATGGGATGGTGGGTGTGGGTTTAGCACTTCATAGAAGTCCCCAGAGGAAAGGCACAAGATTGGAAGTGTCCCTTATAGAAAACGTGGCCCCACTTTGGCAGGTGGCTTTAAGCAGAATACCAGGTGAAGTCTTCTTACACGTAGGACCTCAAAAAAAACACAGAAAAGCGCATATGGTGCAATGTTGTCTGACAAGGGAAAGCTTAGTAATATACGTAATTGCTCATACTCACACAGAGTGAGAGCTGCCAGCCCTCAAATGGAGACGTATCAGGTATTATTGGGTTACCTGCTTACCCCAAAAACAGTCCTCCTGGATACCTTTACAATATAGTCACCAGATAAATAAGTGTAGATTTTCGCCAGTGGAAAAAAAATAAAAAAAAAAGAAGAAAATAAATAAAATGAAAGTTAAGACAAAATTAATTTAATCAAAAATAAATAAATAAATCAAAGAGTTAACAGCAAGCCAAACGCGTTTCACCTGTTACACAGGCTTCTTCAGTGGAAACGCGTTTGGCTTGCTGTTAACTCTTTGATTTATTTATTTATTTTTGATTAAATTAATTTTGTCTTAACTTTCATTTTATTTATTTTCTTATTTTTTAAAAAAAAATTTTACACTGGCCAAAATCTACACTTATTTATCTGGTGACTATATTGTAAAGGTATCCAGGAGGACTGTTTTTGGGGTAAGCAGGTAACCCAATAATACCTGATACGTCTCCATTTGAGGGCTGGCAGCTCTCACTCTGTGTGAGTATGAGCAATTACGTATATTACTAAGCTTTCCCTTATCAGACAACATTGCACCATATGCGCTTTTCTGTGTTTTTTTTTAGGTCCTATGTGTAAGAAGACTTCACCTGGTATTCTGCTTAAAGCCAACTGCCAAAGTGGGGCCACGTTTTCTATAAGGGACACTTCCAATCTTGTGCCTTTCCTCTGGGGACTTCTATGAAGCGCTAAACCCACACCCACCATCCCTTTCACGATATTTGTACTGTGGATATTGGGAAGTGTCCACTGGGGTGGAAGCGAATCTAGGGGCAACTAAGCGCCTGGGGAATTCTTTTTTCTTTTTGCCTAAAAAAAAAAATGGATACCTAATCCCCCTGTTTTTGGTGCTGAAACCTATTCAGTACCAAGAGCAGCAGCTATTGTTACGAAAGTGCTGAATACAACAGATTCAGCACCATGGTCAATAGACAGGGTTGCGGTGCCGAATTTAAGGCTGGCCGTCCATTGGCACCATAGTCGGGCGACCGACTTGGTCACCCGACTACGGACAATGCCATCAGCTGATCAGGGTCATCCACTAGAAGCGTCTGGACGACCCAGATCAGCCGATGGACAGGCTGCCAAATTTAAAAACAAAAAGGAAAAACCACACTGCGGGGAGAAAAAAAACTGTCTTTGGCCCTGAAACAGAGCTTCTGGACCAAGAACATCCCCCGTCGAGCGCAGCTGAAGCAGTGAAAAGAAAAAAAAACTCGCTAGGCTGCAGGGGGGGGTAGATTAACCCCCGTCCCTGGTGCTGAAATAGGTTTTAGCACCGGGGACAGTAATGCTGAATGCAGCCGGCTTGCAAAGAAGAAAAAAAATGCAAGAGAAAAAACATCTTGTCTTTTTAAAGAAAAAAAACAGAACCCAAAATTTTGCCTAAAATCCCAAAAAATACCTATATTTTTTTATAAAAAAAACAATAACTAAAAAAAGGCTTTTTTGCGGCGGCTTAAAATAAATAGATGGTTGAATGGAAACGGAAATATTTTTTACATCGAATCCTATGGGCTTTGAACTGAATCACTTCTCTATGGGCAATTTCCCTGCCGTGGCACAGCAGTTTATCTATACAATTAATATTTTTCATTGTACCCTGCCGCTACACAGCGGTTTAACTATACAATTCATTTTTTCATGTATCAGATCGTCTGATAATTCCAAATAATTTGGAAAGATCACTAGTCTGTTGTGGACGCAAAAACTCATCTGAAATCGTCTGATGGTGGTCGGATGCAGTGGAAGAGGGCTGATTCACCTGTATGTTGTAGGATCGGTCGGGCGACTTCAGACGATATCGGATGATCGCACCATTGCACAAATACGGTGCTAGTAGACGGCCAGCCTAAACGAAATGTAATATGAATTGATCCGTAAAAGTGAAATCAATTTGTTTTATACCATTTGGTTTTCGTTCCGTTTTCCGACTGTTTCGGACATAACCGATTCTTCTTTTGGAAGCACTCCTGAAATACGAATCAGGAAAATTTTGTCATCCGAATTTTGATTTGGAATGAAACGCACATCTCTAATGTTTTTTAACGGAACTATCTGGGCATAGTAACCCTTTATGTCTCGTAGTGTATGTATGTTATGCTTTGTGCTTGCAATCGGAGCATAAAGCTTCTGTCAGAAAGTTTTAAGCGTAGTAGGCGGAAATCTTTCCGAGCCGCTCTGTTTGAGTTTGTTGGGACAGATTTGGGGATGCGGTGATGTTAGTTGTTTATCAAAGGATATTGCGCAGCCAGCAGAATTATAGTTGTTCTGTGGTTAGCTCCTCGTGCTACCGGATTGCCATTTGACTGACAAGTTTGTCAGGTAGTGAATGAAGACTGACAGTGTAATATTGAAAATGCAGCGTTTACAAAACTCAAAGCCGAAGTTTTTTCATGATTCAGCTTTTTTTTCGAATAGACGGCAATTTTTCCTACTTTCAAATAAATGTATCAGTTTCTTCGGAGAACAATATATTTGTTGAACTCAATAAAGACTGGAAAGTTATTTCGCAGGTGGAAAGTGACCCTTACTGTGCCAGAAATTCTGTACATAAGCCTGTATTCATCAAAAGAGTCACAAGGGTGGAACAGCACCTATACTGATACTGCAGACATGAACGGCTTTTCACAGTATTAATTATTTATTAGTGTCCAATCTTACAACGGCAGGTGATTTTCCCTTAACATAACATTAAATAACCCCAAAATAGTGGTGCCGTCATTATTTTTCCCTAGAGGTCAACTGTGGCTATTTTCCAGTCTCTGTTCAGGGGGCTCTATTAAATCCCTTGTGTTAATGTAACCAGAGCTGTTGTAAACTTCCCGGAGCCTTTAACCCTTTAACATCGGTGTTTGCAGGGAGGCAGGCGGGCCTGAGCGCTGTGGGGCAGCATACCACGCCTTGCGAATCTCTGTCAACTTTTCTCGGCCCGCCTCCATTCCCCATGGCAAAGGGAGACGAAGGAGTAGTCGGAGAGCCACTGTGCGTGCTATGCCCTTCCGCGACGTTCAGGCCCACCCGCCACCAAAACAGCATGACAGCCCTGGTGGCGTTAAAGGGTTAAAATGCATGGAGTTTCAGTTTGATACAGCTCTGGGAAAATTTACACCAGGTTTGGAATAGAGACCAGGTGGTCTATTTCATGGTTGCCGCTAAGGGGAGTGCTCTAGTCGTACAGTATAACGGCTCAAGCGCTATGCTTCATTTTTCTGTTTTATTCCATCTGAGATGCCAGCTCATACATTAGCTAACCCCAACAAGAAAATCACATACCCACCTCAGATCCCTCAGTGAAGAGAGCAGCGTGATCCACCATGTCATCTCTCCGTGGGCAGCTGATCACTGGAAACTAATAGCTCCCAGTGTTCCTCCGCAAATCCTTTCACGTGAGCTCTGGTCTGTCTCAACTGAGTCCTATGGGCTAATGTGGATGATAACAGTGTGGCGTTCGGCGCTGTTGCTGTTATCACTTAACAGATACAAAGCATTGCAACTTGAGCTACTGATAAAGCGACCTGATAGGAATACACAAAGTAATACCACTCGAGCTACTGATAAAGCTGCCTGGTAGGAATACACATAGTAATACCACTCGAGCTACTGATAAAGCTGCCTGGTAGGAATACACAAAGTAATACCACTCGAACTACTGATAAAGCTGCCTGGTAGGAATAAACAAAGTAATACCACTCGAGCTACTGATAAAGCTGCCTGGTAGGAATAAACAAAGTAATATCATTCGAGCTACTGAGAAAGCTGCCTGGTAGGAATAAACAAAGTAATACCACTCGAGCTACTGATAAAGCTGCCTGGTAGCAATACACAAAGTATTACCACTCGAGCTGATCATAAAGCTGCCTGGTAGCAATACACAAACTAATACCACTCGAGCTACTGAGAAAGCTGCCTGGTAGCAATACACAAAGTAATACCACTCGAGCTACTGATAAAGCTGCCTGGTAGGAATACACAAAGTAATATCATTCGAGCTACTGAGAAAGCTGCCTGGTAGGAATAAACAAAGTAATACCACTCGAGCTACTGATAAAGCTGCCTGGTAGCAATACACAAAGTATTACCACTCGAGCTGCTCATAAAGCTGCCTGGTAGCAATACACAAACTAATACCACTCGAGCTACTGAGAAAGCTGCCTGGTAGCAATACACAAAGTAATACCACTCGAGCTACTGATAAAGCTGCCTGGTAGGAATACACAAAGTAATATCATTCGAGCTACTGAGAAAGCTGCCTGGTAGGAATAAACAAAGTAATACCACTCGAGCTACTGATAAAGCTGCCTGGTAGCAATACACAAAGTATTACCACTCGAGCTACTCATAAAGCTGCCTGGTAGCAATACACAAACTAATACCACTCGAGCTACTGAGAAAGCTGCCTGGTAGCAATACACAAAGTAATACCACTCGAGCTACTGATAAAGCTGCCTGGTAGGAATAAACAAAGTAATACCACTCGAGCTACTGAGAAAGCTGCCTGGTAGGAATAAACAAAGTAATACCACTCGAGCTACTCATAAAGCTGCCTGGTAGCAATACACAAACTAATACCACTCGAGCTACTGAGAAAGCTGCCTGGTAGCAATACACAAAGTAATACCACTCGAGCTACTGATAAAGCTGCCTGGTAGGAATAAACAAAGTAATACCACTCAAGCTACTGAGAAAGCTGCCTGGTAGGAATAAACAAAGTAATACCACTCGAGCTACTGATAAAGCTGCCTGGTAGCAATACACAAAGTATTACCACTCGAGCTACTCATAAAGCTGCCTGGTAGCAATACACAAACTAATACCACTCGAGCTACTGAGAAAGCTGCCTGGTAGCAATACACAAAGTAATACCACTCGAGCTACTGAGAAAGCTGCCTGGTAGCAATACACAAAGTATTACCACTCGAGCTACTCATAAAGCTGCCTGGTAGCAATACACAAAGTAATACCACTCGAGCTACTGAGAAAGCTGCCTGGTAGCAATACACAAAGTAATACCACTCGAGCTACTGATAAAGCTGCCTGGTAGGAATAAACAAAGTAATACCACTCGAGCTACTGAGAAAGCTGCCTGGTAGGAATAAACAAAGTAATACCACTCGAGCTACTGATAAAGCTGCCTGGTAGCAATACACAAAGTATTACCACTCGAGCTACTGATAAAGCTGCCTGGTGGCAATACACAAACTAATACCACTCGAGCTACTGAGAAAGCTGCCTGGTAGCAATACACAAAGTAATACCACTCGGGCTACTGATAAAGCGGCCTGGTAGGAATACACAAAGTAATACCACTCGAGCTACTGATAAAGCTGCCTGGTAGGAATAAACAAAGTAATACCAGTCCTGCAGTCTGGCAGGTAAAGAGATGATGATGGAGGTTGCAAGGAGCAGGTTCATTTTTGGATCTTAAGGGGCGACTTGGGGTGTTTTTGGTGATTAGTAAGGACAGGTAGGGTGAAGCGGCGTTGGTGAGGCCTTTGTAGGTCGCATACATCTGTGAAAACTATGGCAAACGATAGGGGTTATTCAGAAAGAGCGGTGGTTTCATTCGGCAGGCTTATTCAGGTGAATCCCATAGGCTTCAATGTTAAAATTATTCCCATTTTTACCCAATATCTAATAAACCGTTTATTATTTTAATCTGCAGTAAAAAGTCTCTTTATTTATTGATTTTTTTAAGGATCTTTTAGGTATTTTTCAGGATTTGTTCGGCAAAACTTTCAATCGTAATTGCTTTTTTTTTAACCCGTTCGTCAGCTTGTCGGCTTTTTCCAGTGACTGGTCTGCGCTGTGTTCGGTGGCTCGTCGGCTTTTTCTAACGTGTTCCACGTGTTTTTTGCGGCGGTTCCGGCGGGTTTTCAATGGGTTTTCGGCAGGTGCTCGTCAGGTTTGCGGCGGGTTTTCCCTGCACTCCAGGGACTCTGCAGTGAATGATGAGTTCACCGCAGGGTGGGGAAATTTGATTCCTCAAAGTGCGGGGAAGTACGGGGAACGGGAGAGCACCGAAATGTCAGCGACATGTCGGTGCTCCCTGAATAACCCCCTATGGTGAGCATTCCCACCGTAGTTTCAGCTTAATTTATCCACTGTAGTTCTCCAACGTTGACTTTAGTCAACAGTGGCTACTGAATAGACCCTTATTAGTTTCCCAAGAGGAGGAACTGCACGTACAATGATACATACAAGTATCTAGGTGACCCCGTAACATGAATAATGAGAACAAACCTAGTTATTTACAAAAATAAAATCAATAAAACAACTCCAAGATATAGCAAAAGTGCTCTAATGTATGGATCTTATATATTGATGTATATCGTTCTAAAAAACAATGTAACAAAGAAACAATAACGCTAGAGGACACCTGCACTCACCAATTAGCAAAGTCTGGGCCGTACGAACAAAGTACAAAATAATATACAAAAAACACACACAGAGAAACAAAAGACAAACAGCCCCACACTGCTAAATAATTGTTGATACATAATTATATGAACTTTGGCAAAGACCAGCCTGAATTCATTTACTAATTTTCCAAACAGAGGAACATTCTTATCTGTCCTCTTATACGGTAGCTTGTTACGAGATGCTTTCGCTCATTCAGAAAATATGCTTTGAACTTAATGAATTATTGAATTCAATAGTTGTTGTTTTTTTATTCATAACACAGTGACGCTCGTGAGAATTTGTTTTCTTAACTCGCTACTTATCCGAACAGCGCGACTCATAAACTGTATTTCTCATTAAAACATAGTTCAGTAATCTTTATCTCGTTGTTGTTCCGAAACCTTTCAGGGTAATGACGGCCGCCTAATCGCATCGAATTACTTTGAGTTTCTATGATTTCTCTATAAAGTACACTAATGTTTTAGACATTTTTTTGTGTTATTATTATGATTATTATTATTATTTTTGACTGTGTTTAATGCACCGGTTCTTCAAATACACTTCTAAGAATGCCTTGTTCTTCTAACACTTACGTTTCCCAGGACTTAATAAAAATCCACAGAGACATCCACTGGTAGCAGGGAGAATCACCAGTAAAGCTCTTTTATAGTATTGCTTTGTGGATGTTTTTTTTCTCAACGAGATCAAAGCACATAAAAGCGTTTTAGAGTTTTTATATCTTTTATATTTCTCTGTTGTATAAGGTCTCTGTTACTCTCTTGTTATCAGATAAACTTCAGAGGAGCAGTTTATCTACTGTTCTCACAAAAGTCAACCTTTAAAATAAAAAAAAACACAAGTGTATGATATTAATGATCTCCTACAGAACTGAAAAGTGAATGATTAAAGAGTATTTATATATTTTTTTAAGGAAAAGTAAATGAATCTTGAGGATATATATACATATAAAGTTATATGTTTGAGATGTATATGTATATTTATTTACATGTATAGAAAATGGATGATTAAAGAGTGTGTAAATATGAGGTATCTATGGAGAAATAACTAAATAAGGGGGCTATATACATTTAGTTTGACATATGAGATGTATATATGTGTGTATATACACAGTACATATGTACAGAACAGTGGGTGATGAAAGAGTGTGTATACATACATATATATATATACATACATATCAATTCAGTGTTTGAGATGATGTGTATATTTGTTTTAATGTATCTAAATTAAGCTTCCAGACCTGAGGAAGAGAGTAACACTCTCGAAAGCTTATCTTTTAAATGTTATGTTAGTCCAATAAAAAAGGTATCACTACATACTGCTATACTCGTTATTTATATATCTTTAAAGAAAAGGGGTTGATTAAATAGTATATAGTGTGTATATATATATATATATATATATATACACACTATTGCCAAAAGTATTCGCTCACCTGCCTTGACTCACTTATGAACTTAAGTGACATCCCATTCCTAATCCATAGGGTTCAATATGACGTCGGTCCACCCTTTGCAGCTATAACAGCTTCAACTCTTCTGGGAAGGCTGTCCACAAGGTTTAGGAGTGTGTTTATAGGAATTTTTGAACATTCTTCCAGAAGCACATTTGTGAGGTCACACACTGGTGTTGGACGAGAAGGCCTGGCTCTCAGTCTCCGCTCTAATTCATCCCAAATGTGTTTTATCGGGTTGAGGTCAGACTCTGTGCAGGCCAGTCAAGTTCATCCACACCAGACTCTGTCATCCATGTCTTTATGGACCTTGCTTTGTGCACTGGTGCACAGTCATGTTGGAAGAGGAAGGGGCCAGCTCCAAACTGTTCCCACAAAGTTGGGAGCATGGAATTGTCCAAAATGTCTTGGTATGCTGAAGCATTCAGAGTTCCTTTCACTGGAACTAAGGGGCCAAGCCCAGCTCCTGAAAAACAACCCCACACCATAATCCACCCTCCACCAAACCTTACACTTGGCACAATGCAGTCAGACAAGTACCGTTCTCCTGGCAACCGCCAAACGCAGACTCGTCCATCAGATTGCCAGATGGAGAAGCGCAATTCATCACTCCAGAGAACGCGTCTCCACTGCTCTAGAGTCCAGTGGCGGCATGCTTTACACCACTGCATCCGACGCTTTGCATTGCACTTGGTGATGTATGGCTTGGATGCAGCTGCTCGGCCATGGAAACCCATTCCATGAAGCTCTCTGCACACTGTTCTTGAGCTAATCTGAAGGCCACATGCAGTTTGGAGGTCTGTAGCGATTGACTCTGCAGAAAGTTGGCGACCTCTTCGCACTATGCGCCTCAGCATCTGCTGACCCCGCTCCGTCAGTTTACGTTTCCTACCACTTCGTGGCTGAGTTGCTGTCGTTCCCAAACACTTCCACGTTCTTATAATACAACTGACAGTTGACTGTGGAATATTTAGGAGCGAGGAAATTTCACGACTGGATTTGTTGCACAGGTGGCATCCTATCACAGTTCCACGCTGGAATTCACTGAGCTCCTGAGAGCGACCCATTCTTTCACAAATGTTTGTAAAAACAGTCTGCATGCCTAGGTGCTTGATTTTATTTACCTGTGGCTATGGAAGTGATTGGAACACCTGATTCTGATTATTTGGATGGGTGAGCGAATACGTTTGGCAATATAGTGTACATAAAGTGACAGCAATTCCTCTTGCAACTTGATGCCTACAGCCTTATAATAACTTTCAAAAATGACATTTTCTATTATTTTTATCTTTATTTATATGAATTACATTTTAAAGTGTTTTCAGTACTAGCTACTCAGGCAGGAGTGTGCTCTTCATGTAGGTATTAACCACACTTTCATTCTTTGTGCTTCCCAGGCGCTTGGTGCCATGATTTTCTATAGATTTTATGATTTTATGTGTAGAGACTTGTTGGACTAGTTAATATTTTCATCAACTTTTTGGGTCCAGGGAACCTGCAGAGTTAAAGGAACAAAGTTAAAACCCATAGCTGATGGAAAGGAAGAATTGACTATCAGCTCACTCCATGACCCCCACATTGTACCTTTCCTGATCTATCACAGCCCCCATGCACCTCATTACGTCTCATGTTATTTACCCTCACCTCTGTGTGTCACCCCACTCCTCTTAGATCAGAGAATGGATCTCAAACACTGACCCCCCAGATGTTTCTGATCCACAACTCCCATGATTCTCTGGCTATTTATTGCATTCAAAGAATTCTGGGAATTGTAGGCAATGAACATCTGGGAGGCCAGAGTTTGAGATCTCTGTCTTAGATTGTAAGCTCCTGATCAGGGTCCTCTTCTCCCATTGTTCTCAATGTATCTATCCTGTTTGTTAATTTGCATCATTGTACAGCACTATGGAATTTGTTGGTGGTATACAAATGCTTGCATTTATAATCTGTGATACACCTATGTAAATATAACTATTTTTCACAAACATATTTATATGTTTACATAAACATATCTTATACGTCGTGCTTGTGTACAGGCATCAGAATAGCTATCTTATCACATTACTGCAAGTCTGTTTTCAGGAGATATACAGGGTTATTCAAAGAGAATCGAAAAGGCACCGCAAGTTCGATGACTTTTCATTCTCTTCAATTCGGTGCGATCTGGCGATCCCATTTCGACGACCCTGCGGTGTATTCAGCAAGCACCACAGGGTCCCCGAAGTGCAGGGAAAAGCTGCCGCAAACCCGCTGAACACTCCCCGCAAAACCCAGCAAACGCACACCGAAAACCCACAAAAACATCTGGATTAACCCCGCCGAACACGCCGGAGAAACCTGAGCAGCCGCCGATCACAGCGCAGAGCAGCCGCCGGAAAAAGCCAACAACGCAGACGAATGGAGTGAGAAAAAAGAAACAGTACGCTTGAATGTTTGAAAAGTGAAACACTGTTTGCAAACAAACTACTGAACGAAAATGTCTGAAATTTACATATAAGATCCAATGAATGATAATAAAAGGGCTGTTACAGAAAAAAGAAAAAACAATAAAAAAATTGCAAAAAAATCCTGAAAAATGCATAAAATATCATAAAAAATCTATAAATAAAGAGACTTTTTACTGCAGAATATTATAATAAATGGTTTATTAGATATTGAATTAAAACGGGAATATTTTTAACATTGAAACCTATGGGATTTCCCTGAATAAACCTGCCGAATGAATCCACCAAATTCGGCAACTTTTCACTGCTGGTTTTTGTTCTCTGAATAGCCGAAGCATTGCTTCTCTATGGGGATTTCACTGCCCTCGAACAGGCACCGAACAGACACCGAATGTGCAGGCAATTCGCCAACATTTGGTGAACTGCCTGCTTTCTGGATAGCCGAATGGCCAGGAAAGGTAACCGTACACTGAATTTCACTGTTCGGTTACCTTTCGGCCACAATTCGGATCTCTTTAAATAACCCTGACAGTCTTTCTGATTCTTAAAGATCCCCATACACATAAAGAAACTAAAATAATAAAAAAACAAAAATCAAAATAAATCTCGGAGGGTTGAGCTTGTCCTAAAAGGATTGTTAATTTACTCTTTTGAGTGTTTTCTTTCATGTATTGGAATAATTACGTTTTTTTTTTTCCCTGTGTGTTCAATAGTTTGTTCTGGTCATTAAGTTTTCTGTAAAATGAAGTTTGAAAGGTGGTTTTAATGTTCGGAGAGACTGCAGTGCACATTTGGCTGTTAAAATCAACCTACTTAAGGCAGAACTAATGGTTAACACTCGCTGCTATTTGAAGTAGTTCACTGCCCTGTTTAATGGTCCCGGCCAAGGGCTTCTCTGAGCTTATTTAATTTTTTTCTCCTTTTTCATTGCGCTATGCGAGCAGCCATGAAATTTTATGATATCTTAGATTATCTTTTTTTAAATCTAAAATCTAACACTTTAAAGTGATACAAACCTATTCTTTTAGCTGTTGATACTTTTATCGAAACAAAAGATGAAAAATGCACTGCGGGAGCGATAGAAGATAAATGACGTGTGTAAGCTCTCGAGCATGGTCCTCTCGCCTACTGTACTGTATGTTGAAGCTATATGTATATTTGTTGTTCAGCCTCCCATTGTACAGCTCTACGGAACTTGTTAGCACTTTATAAACACACAGTTATAAGTTTTTATAAAGTGCATGTTATTTTACTCTCAGGCAAGGGTTTATGATGTATGATGGCAATTCCAGTTCCCGCAGTGAAATGGTCCTTCTAGGCTCCACTCTTCTGACTATGTGTAAACACTAGAGTATTAAACAGAAGAGCTGAGGCCTGTTCAATACCTCAGCCGCTGCAAGTGCTAAGTTAGCAACTTGCCATTGAACGCCGTTCAACCGCTCAGCGCTCAGCAGTGCTAACCTAGCACTTGCAGCGACCCGAGAAGATGCTGAGTGTGACGTTTTAAAGATGGCCGCCGCCATGAAGCAAGTAACAATGCCGTACAGCAAGATGGCCGCCGCCTCGAAGCAAGTAATAATTCCGTACAGCAATGTTAATTTTGAGGTTTTTGTTCACCAAAGCACAAAATATTTATTTATTATTTCCCCCTGCACTTAGACATATATTACAGTTCAATTTATATATTGTTTCAGAAGTAAACATAACGTTTATTCATTAAAAACTATCATTTTGTGGTGTGTGCATACAAAACGGAATTGTGCTGACTGCTTCTCTTTATTATATTTTGTCCGAGTGATCCGAAAAACAATCTGAATTTTTCATTAAGAAATCGTCGGCCATTTTGGATTCAAAATTCGCATCCAAAGGGTTCAACGACACTGCTGCAGCAAACTGAATTGCTGTGCTGCAGCAATTCAGCAGCTGCTGAGGTATTGAACAGGCCTCTGGTCACTCCATGGTGCTATACAATGAGAGCGGATTTATTATTGGAGCAAGGTGTAACGTTTTGGTCCATCTTGGAAACTTTATCAAGCATCATTTCATTGCACTGTGGAGTGACCGGCTCTTCTGTTTGATACTCATGATGTTGCTGGGCTGGTTGCCTTGAAACGCCTGGAAACCTGGGGCTCTATTACATTCTTCGCGCAAACGTTAACGCGTGCGCAAAACCACATTAACGCGAGGGGCAAAACCCTTTGTGCAGAACGTCGTATTACAACGTCCGCGCAAAAAATGCGCGTTACCGTCTAACGCGGGTGGACCTGCGCGAACCCTGCGCGAGCGTAATGTACTGCGCGCGTCCTATACTTAACATTGTGAGCGCAAATGCGTTTGTGCGCTGATACGCGGATGGTATTACAATCTATGCGCAAATTTTAACAGACAACATTTGCGTGCATAATTTTAACGTCTTTTAAAAGCTGGTGTTAACGGCAAATCTGAACGTCCTGGCCGAAACCAAATACACCAGCACGAAAAAAAAATACAGCAAAGTATAGTTACACATTCTACACATACCCAAACAATAAAATGGAGAAGTTGTGCGTGTTTTTATTATTGCTGCAGCATGTATATTCAGATTGATTTTGACAGGTGCAAAAACTTAACTGGAGACAATTGTGGTTCTTAATTCTGATTGTCTGAATCGCGTGAAAAAACAGTCCGCACACCGATTTCTTCGCGCAGCGTTAATGTGCGCTCGTTTTTGCGCGTCTTATTTACACTCGTTATTTTTTGACGGATGATAAAATGCGCTCGGATTGTAATACCAGCGTTAATTTACGCAGGTTAACGTTTAACGCTTCGCACACAAAGTAACGCGCTGCGCGAGCGTTTTTGCAGAAAGAATTTAATAGAGCCCCTGGTGTTTTGGTGTGATTCTAAGACATGTGCAGTATCACTTTTCACTACGATATATGTAAAAACTGGACTCCCTCTTCTGACTACAAGTAAAAGCAAGAGCTTCTCCCATACTATACAGAAACATACAGGGTTATTCATAGAGCTCTGAATTGCTTGAGAAAGGTAACCGAACGCTGAAAATCAGCGTTCGGTTACCTTTCCTGGCCATTCGGCTATCCAGAGAGCAGGCAATTCGCCAAATCCTGGCGAATTGCCTGAACATACGGTGCCTGTTCGGTGCCTGTTCGAGGGCAGTGAATCCCCATGAAAAAGCGCTGCTTCGGCTATTCAGAGAACACAAACCAGCAGTGAAAGGTTCCCCTAATGCCCTGCCATTCGGTGATTTAATTCGGCAAGTTTATTCAGGAGAATCCCATAGGCTTCAATGTTAAAAATATTCCCGTTTTAATTCAATATCTAATAAACCTTTCATTATAAAATTCTGCAGTAAAGAGTCTCTTTATTTATAGATTTTTTTAGGATATTTTAAGCATTTTTCAGATTTTTTATTTTTTTTTAAAAGTCCGATTTTTTTTTTTTTAAGTTTACTTATTTTTTCTGTAACAGCCCTTTTTATTATCATTCCCTGGACCTCCTGTGTAAATTTCAGACATTTTCGCTCAGTAGTTTCTTTGCAAACAGCGTTTCATTTTCACACATTCACACAAACTATTTTGCTAACTTATTCACTGCCTCTTCTGCGGTGTCAGCTGCTTCGGCTGTGTGTGATCGGCTCCTGATCGGGCTTTTTCCGTTGTTTTCGGCAGGTTAATCCATATGTTTTTACGTGTTTTCGGCGTTTATTCGCTGGGTTTTGCAGTTCGTTTTCGTCGGGTTTGCGGCAGCTTTTCCCTGCAATTCGGGGACCCTGTGGTGTTTGCTGAATACACTGCAGGGTCACCGAAATGGGATCGGCAAAAGGAACCGAATTGAAGAGAACGAAAAGTCACCGAACGTGCGGTGACTTTTCAAATCTCTTTGAATAACCCTGATAGGCTTCCATCTTCAGTGGTGGATCTGGGGTTAGAGAGGCTTTAGCCCAGGCTCACATTCGAGGCCTTTCTTGCTGTCCATAAAATTTAGAAACGATCCCAATGAATTTGAAATAAGAATGATAGTTCAGCTGTATTGTACGACATGTGTGGGAGGGTATTTGTGTGGGACGTCAGTATACTGGCATCATTCTACATAAATCCCATCATTTGAGGCCCCAGTGAGAGGGTGGCCTTAAGCAGCTGCCTATTTTGCCTATTTATAGATCTGCCGCTGCCCATCTTTCAACTAAATGGAAAGGCGAGGACCTTTCTTCTGGCTAGATTAAAAATGATATGATATCTGATGAAGGCCTTCTGAAGCCAACCGTAAGCTTTTTAAAACTCTACCCTCTCGATGGAGTAACGAGAGTTGGAGGAGTTACCTGCCGCTTTATTTACTTTTTGAGTCCAGGAGGAGCATCCTTTAATTCTGAGTGCTCGAGACAGCAAGCATTCCGGATTTGGTAGTTTTCTGTTTTTTGCAATCTGGCCAGGATTCCGAAGCTGGCAGGGGAGCAGCAACACCATCACCAGCGGAATACACACTGACAGACACTCCGTAGCTTTTTGTGAGGGACATATGGTGCAGCGCCATTGTGTCTGTCACTGGCCCTGTATAGCATATCATCACCTGCTAGAGCTGCACAGTGTGGTTCGGGTGTTTCTCACTTGTGCTGCAGCCCATGGAGGAGAACTGGCGAGAAGGAGGACCCACCAGGAGTGGCAGAGAAGTAAATAACAATTATGTCAGTTTTTTTTGTTTTGGCGTATTCCAGATAAGGATGCTCCACCTGGATTTTTTTTTTTCTGGCAACCCTTAAGAGATATCCTAGTGCCTACATGCTCCTCAAAGGTTCTTGCGGCTACTACTGGCAGGAAGCTTCGGCTTTGCATCCAGCAGGTAGCTTTGGCTTTGCATCTGGTAAACTAACCCTTTGTTTTAATGTCAGTGAGCTTGAAACTTGTCTAAAGGTTTTATTCAATCAGAAAAAGAATCCAATCACAGTGAATCTTCTCCTACTGCTGTTTCGATCATCCTGTTGTGTATCACCGACGATTGGCAACATTGCAACAATGGCGATTTTGGTCAGTGTTTGCAACATCAGCAAACACCGTCGCTTTCTGAATAAGCCCTGAAAAGTGCCCAGAATACTTTAATTTTGTTTTTTATATTTTTATTTAAGTGCATTGCCCTTTAATTTCAATTCAAATGTTTCATACATTTTAAAGCATTCCACCTCAAAACACCATAATTACAACATAATTTTTTTTTCCCTTCAGTACCATAACGTTTATGTTTTTTGAAGCATGACTTAATTCGTTTGCCAGTAACAATATGCCTAGCGGTAATTGCAGGATTAAAACGATGCCCAAAACAATGTTTGCAGCTAGATCTCCGCGCCGTAGACCGGCTTTTGTTTTCTCCCTTTAATCCTGCGCGGGCTCTTTTCCAAAACAATACGAGTTCTCTAATCTGCTCCTTGTTAGTGAATTTGAGTTTCTTCTCAATGAATCTGAGAAAATATGTCCAAAGTCTTATTACCGACAGAAGTACAAAAGAATGAAGATTGAGGAAAAGATTTATACACTGATTGATGGAAAGTAAAAACTATTTTACTGCGATCTGGAGACGCGTTGACTTTGATATTAGCCTGCGAATACTTTAATAAACATATGGTTTCCGGCTATCATTTCAAAGCCTGATTAAAATTTTTAAAAGGTGAAATACCAGACATAAATCGAGACGGCCGTGCTCTTTATTTATTTATTTCTGTTTTTTTTTACACAGTCAATTATGTGCCATTCATGTTCCGTTTTATGCACTCAGAGCACTTTGTACAGTCGTACATCCAGTGCTGTTGCTCGGGTTGTCTTACCACTGGTATAGCTGGAGGGATCATAAATTATTTAGTGTTTTTTTGTCTGTTCTCTTTTGTGTTTTAAACTTTAATTCATTATTATTATTATTATTTTTTTAGAACACGCTGGCAGGTTTGTTTGGCTGCCTCGTGTCTTCAGTTAAAAAGGGAACAACACGCAAGTCGTACCTGGTCCTTAGCCAAAAAAAAAAAAGGACTGGGATGGCTAGTGAGAAGCAGGGCTGCCATCAGAAGGGTGACATTGCATGATTTGTTCAGGGGCCCAGTGGCTGCAAGGGCCCGGTCTTTGCCAAACCTGTTGGCAGCCTAAGTGCCTCAGGCGTAAGAGCCCCTCCATGCCACCCAGGACTGGCCCACTAAGGCTGGGGTCAGACGAACATTTTGAAGAGCAGAAGGAACGTCTGTGTGAGCGGACGTTCCTTCTCTCTGACGTCCGTCTGGCTGCCTCGCCGAGCGCAGTTAGCACGCTCAGCACTGCAAGGCTCGATCCTCCTATGGTGGGATTTAGCCCACTCCCCGTTTAAATAACGTAAGCACAATAGGGGACTCAAAAGGGCAGCTGAGCCAAGGGGGGGCCCGACCAGTGGTTCGGTAAGGGACCCCAAGATTGCTAATGGCAGCCCTGGTGAGAAGCACAGGTCCGATAACATCAGCCAGGAACACAAGGACATATAGTAGATTATTATTGGAAACACACACCCCCACCCCCAAATTACTGACATATAGTCATATATAATATGATATGTAACATGACATAATATTTAGACAGGTGTTCTGTTCATGATAATGATTTTAACACCAACTAATTAAAAGGAACAATGACAGAGATTTGGTTCCAAAATATGACGGCGAGTTGTATAACTGTAAGCTGTTGCAGTTTTCTGTACTATAATGTACAGGTTGAGTATCCTCTATGCGGAAGGCTTGGGAACCTGAGAATTCCGGATATCAGATTTTTACGGGTTTTGCAATCCACAAGAATCCAGTGTCTGAGAAGAAGGGAAAAGTAGCCACAGAGCCGGGATCCACTTTCTACTGCAGCAGCAGTATTTACGCATCCTGGTAGATCAGTGCAGCCCTTTTTTGAGGGACATGCTGCACCGAGTCAGCTTATCTCTGTGCTGTATGTCACACGCTGGGGTTGCACGGAGTCTCCCAGTGTGGCGAGTTATGCTGCAGTTGTCAGAGCTGCGATGCTGAGCAGCAGGACCTGTTCGGAGGGCCAGGGAGGAAAGTATGACTAAAACATAGAAGACTCCAATGAATAAGCGGCGCACAACCTGTAACTCACACACACCTACACACATATATATATATATATATATATATATATATATTGCACTAGTAAATATTTATATGAACATATTCCCAAACCAAACCAAAAAAAAATATTTGTTTTTCCCCCCAGTATTCCATAAGCAAAAGATACTTTGTTGCTGTGCATTATGAAGATATAAAGTGGTTACTGTAGGCTCATCATTCTTAAAGGCACAGCAGCACTAGGTTAGCATAGTTTTGGACTGGAAGGCTGTTGTCATGAACATGAGGTTGTCCGGGTTCCTTAATTGTGCAATAAGACGAGTGCATGCTGGTTTCAAACTTTCAATTGCACACACCTGTCCATTCGTTTTTAAAAAAGAAACCAGAAGGGCCTGATACAGATACAGATACATAAAAGCTACTCTCCGAGAAGAGAAGAGAAGAGAAGAGAAGAAGCTACAGTTTTTCGCCATATTTAGTGAGACAAGATGAGACAAGAATTCTTTTTTTTCGTTGGATCCAGTTTCATGAGTGGCACGCATGGATCTGGAGGGGAATTAGCACATAGGAATTTCACGTCAACATGCAGGTTTAATGTTTAAATGCACAGGTACCAAGGAAATCCGAATCAGTTAATTAGTGTTATATCAATTTGAACTTGCTGTCCACAAACATGTGAGTGACAGCTTCTCCTTCAGGTAGGGATCACTCTAGACTGGTGATTTTAGAGAATGCCTTTTAAGCATATTTGCTCTGCATCAATGAAGAGGGTAATAATGTATCAAAGTTACACCATTTCTATGTATTTGCTCACTCACAATCTGGGTAGGACTATAATTGTATGTCCTTCAACATATCTATCTATCTCTCTATTGGTAGATCTCATATCTCTCTCTATCTCATATCTGTCTGTCTCATATTTATTTGCCTATCTATCTGTCTCTCTGTCTATCCAGTCGCCTATCCATCTATATATATATAAACTCTATGCCCTATCCATCCATATATTATCTATCCATCATGTATATACATATCTATCTATCTATCCATCCATATCTATATATCCTCTGAGTCTATGCTCTATCTATCCATCCATCTATCCATGTATCCATATCTATTTATCTATCTATCCATGTATCCATATCTATTTATCTATCTATCCATGTATCTATCTATCCATGTATCCATATCTATCTATCCATGTATCCATATCTATCTATCCATATATCTATCCTCTATGCTCTATCTATCCATCCATATATATACATATCTATCTATCTATCTATCTATCTATCTATCTATCTATCTATCTATCCATATCAATCTATCCACCTATCCATATCTATCTATCCATCTATCCATATCTATCTATCCATCTATCCATATCTATCTATCCATCTATCCATATCTATCTATCCATCTATCCATATCTATCTATCCATCTATCCATATCTATCTATCCATCTATCCTCTATGGTCTATCTATCTATCCATATCTATATATCCTCTGAGTCTATGCTCTATCTATCCATGTATATACATATCTATCCATCCATCCATCTATCTAAGCTCTATGTTCTATCTATCTATCTATCTATCTATCTATCTATCTATCTATCTATCTATCTATCTATCTATCTATATCTATCTATCTATCTATCTATCTATCTATCTATCTATCTATCCATATATATACATATCTATCTATCTATCTATCTATCTATCTATCTATCTATCCATATATATACATATCTATCTATCTATCTATCTATCTATCTATCTATCTATCCATATATCTATTCTCTATGCTCTATCTATCCATCCATATATATACATATCTATCTATCCATATCTATCTATCCATCTATCCATATCAATCTATCCATCTATCCATATCGATCTATCCATCTATCCATATCTATCTGTCCTCTGAGTCTATGCTCTATCTATCCATGTATATACATATTTATCTATCCATCCATCCATCTATCTAAGCTCTATGTTCTATCTATCCATATATCTATTCTCTATGCTCTATCTATCCATCCATATATATACATATCTATCTATCCATATCTATCTATCCATATCTATATATCCTCTGAGTCTATGCTCTATCTATCCTTGTATATACATATCTATCTATCCATCCATCCATCTATCTAAGCTCTATGTTCTATCTATCTATCTATCTATCTATCTATCTATCTATCTATCTATCCATATATCTATTCTTTATGCTCTATCTATCCATCCATATATATACATATCTATCTATCTATCTATCTATCTATCTATCTATCTATCTATCTATCTATCTATCCATATCGATCTATCCATCTATCCATATCCATCTGTCCTCTGAGTCTATGCTCTATCTATCCATGTATATACATATTTATCTATCCATATCTATATATCCTCTGAGTCTATGCTCTATCTATCCTTGTATATACATATCTATCCATCCATCTATCTAAGCTCTATGTTCTATCTATCTATCCATATATCTATCCTCTATGCTCTATCTATCTATCCATATCTATATATCCATATCTATCCAAACTCTACGCTCTATCTAGCCATCTATCCATGTATATCCATATCTATCCATATCTATCTATATCTATCTATCTATCTATCTATCCATATCTATCCATATCTATCCATATCTATCTATCCATATCTATCTATCCATATCTATCTATCCATATCTATCTATCCATATCTATCTATCCATATCTTTCCATATCTATCTATCCATATCTATCTATCCATATCTATCTATATCTATCTATCTATCCATATCTATCTATCTATCCATATCTATCTATCTATCCATATCTATCTATATCTATCTATCCATATCTATCTATCTATCTATCTATCTATCTATCTATCTATCTATCTATCTATCTATCTATCTATCTATCTATCTATCTCTATCTATCTATCCATATCTATCTATCCATATCTTTCCATATCTATCTATCCATATCTTTCCATATCTATCTATCCATATCTATCTATATCTATCTATCTATCTATCTATCTATCTATCTATCTATCTATCTATCTATCTATCTATCTATCTATCTATCTATCTATCCATCTCTATCTATCTATCCATATCTATCTATCTATATCTATCTATGCATATCTATCTATGCATATCTATCTATCTATCCATATCTATCTATCCATATCTATCTATCCATATCTATCTATGCATATCTATCTATGCATATCTATCCATATCTATCTATCCATATCTATCTATGCATATCTATCCATATCTATCTATCCATATCTATCTATGCATATCTATCCATATCTATCTATCCATATCTATCTACATATCTATCTATCCATATCTAAGCCCTATGCTCTATCTTTTTTTCTCTCAATCCACTCATTTATAAATCGTTCTTTCTGCCTCTAACATATACTGTTATTATTGCTCACTTCATTTTACTACAAAATGTTTTTCTCCTTCAAAAATAATAAAAAGAATCCAGATAAAAAGCAGAGCCTTTACTGCCAAAGTGACCTACAGAGGAAGCTGTATAATTGTAACCGATGCCCCACGTACGCTTTAATAAGCAGTAATGTTGGGAATCCTCTCCCGTTTTACATTACGGCCTCGGCACAGTCCCTCAGATTACTAAAGCAGGTGCTCGGCGCACACATTACTTTCTTGCTCTCTCCAGATATTTACAGCAAAACATTTTCCCAGTGATTGAATTTTCAAAGTACTAAAATATCACCGAGAAAATATGTTTCCCAGCAGCTTTACGACTCCCCAGATACGTTCACTGCAAACCGTGTATCTGTTTGGGCGCACGCGGAACATTGCTAAAAATATATGTATTTTGCCAGTTTAAGCGGCTCTCCGGCCGTACAGAGGACATCGCTGCCGCGCCGCCGGGACCGCCGCTATTTTAGGATTAATTCAGCTATAGGGCACCGTTTTATTAAACTACACGGGCGTAATTTGTTCTCGGCCGTTATACCCCTCGACTTTATAAAGGTTATTTTACATCTATACGGGAGATTACAGACACTTATTTTCTGCACTACTTGGTTTTAATGGATAGCAAGGGACATAATATTTATTAAGTCTAAGCAGGGGAGGACGTAATAGCAGCGCTGTCCTTTATAACCTGTTTTATAAAGTTGTAAAATAAACCTTAATAAAGTAGGAATAATTACTCAGGGGCAGGGACTCTGGTTTCTAGCTGCTAAGGAACATTTTCTCGGGTTTGGGGTTATGGCGCGGAACGCAGAAAATGTGCTTTTACAAAAGCAAGGTACATGGTTTATAAATGATGTTTTAGTGGGCATTACTTTGTCTGTTTTATGTACGATTTTGTAATAAGAAGCTCTAGAAGCGTTGTTTTTTTCTCTTTGCCGTATATTCTCAGTATATCCTCCTAATTCAGACATAACCATCTTATAATACTAACAGGAGAGCAGAGAGGTTTACTGGGGCCCAGGACGGAACTCGTGACCTGGACTCCTGGCAGAGTGGTTGGGGGGACAACGGTCAGTGGGTCCATCTTCTCCATGACGTCTGACGGTGGGTATATACCCCCTTTTTTGTCATTTCGGCAAACCTATTTAAAAAAAAATATCTATATATATATATGTGACATAAATGTGTACTGATTTGCCCTACGGGTTATGCATCAAATAGCAACGAGTCACGGCCTATCTCCTGCTGATGAGGGCATAATAAACCCGAAACAGCTGTCTAGGAGTGGCAGTGACTCGTTGCATAACCTAATCTTTGCGAAAAAGCCGTCTAGTATGGCATTGCACTGGCAAGGAGGGTTCCGTGTTAAAACAGACCCTGGATGCAAAAAAAGGTGAAGAATTGAAGATCTCATTTGCATGTCTTACCCAGAGCTCCTTGCTGTATATGGGGAATGTAGCACATGAGCTCTGTGGGTAAAGCAGTTCTCTGAATTGCTGAAATGTGTAAATTTTTTCTACAATTATAAACTTTATTATATATATAAATATATATAAAAGGAATAGTTTTATCTAATGGCCTTTTTGGCAATACGCATGGATGTTATATATCTTTTTTTCCCCGTCAGTTGTAGATGTTAACTGTGTAGAGCAGGGAGTCGGCAACCTTGCCCCCCCAGAGTTTACAGAACCTCACATCCCATGATGCCTAGTCAGTTTTTAACGAGTCTGAGCATTATGGGAAATGTGGTTTCAAAACATCTGGAAGCCAAGGTTGCCGACCCCTGCTGTAGAAGATCTTATTTTGAGAGAGGGTGGATGGACGGCAGGATGCCAATATTTTATATGGTCTTAGGTAAGAAGAGTAATGGCGATCAGTGTTTCCCAACCGCAGTCCTCAGGTTTTCCCTAGCAGGTCAGGTTTTAAGGATCTCCTTGGAGAACTGCAGACTGAATCCTGCAATCTTGCAAACCTGGCCTGTTGGGGGACCTGAGGACCAGGGATCGAACAATGATGTAGAGCAGTCTTTCCCAACGCTGGTCCTCAGGTTGCCCTAACAGGCCAGGTTTTAACGATTTCCTTGGGGAAACGCAGACTGAATCCTGCAATCACTGAGCAGCAAATCATATCACCTGTGCTGTGCTTCAGCTATCCTGCAAACCTGGCCTGTTAGGGTAACCAATGATGTAGAGCAGTGGTTCCCAACCCTGGTCCTCAGGGCCCACTAACAGGCCAGGTTTGCAGGATATCTGAAGCACAGCACAGGTGATATGATTTGCTGCTCAGTGATTGCAGAATTCAGTCCGCATTTCCCCAAGGAATCCTTAAAACCTGGCCTGTTAGGGGGACCTGAGGACCCTGGTTGGAAACCACTGATGTAGAGTATTAATTGCCCCATGCATGCCATGCTTCTGCTTTATCACAGTATATATTATGTTTGTTGCATGTCTGCATGCGTGATAATTCTGCACTCCCGATATATATTCCCAAACATCAGTCACAGGGCTTCTATCACTCACAGGTCGTGTTGGTTTTCAAGGCTTTGACCTGCCTGTTTGGTTTGTAAAACATAAAATTAAAATTACATACGCTATAGTTTCATCGCCAGTCGGGTACATATGCATTTTAAAATGTCGCTGTCACAACAGTGCGTTTTAAATGTCAGCCCCTTGGCATGATCTGCAACCCGTGTGATTACAGCACTTTGTATGTCAGTATAACTCTCACTATGAGGATGCTCATCATTTCATTATTATTATTATTATTATTATTATAAACAGCACTGCCATAATTGTGTGACACTATTTTAATCCTACAGCATCATAGGCTTTTTATAGACATGCAAGATATTTTAATTTCACCTAATTGGCTAGACTCGTTAGGTCTCTGCCTTCCATTCAGAATCGACCCATTCCAGTTTTCTGTAAAGACTCAAACCTCAAAAACTACAGAGAAAACACAACAATCTATAAGAACCACCATTGGATTGTTCAGGAGTGTAAAGCTTTGTGCTTACTCCATCCACCTCCTGAGCCATCCCCTCAATTCTACCCCTGATATAGGGACCTAAATCCCTATTCCGCCCCAGGCGTTAAGTATTAAGGTGTTAGGATAGAAAGTCACCCAGCACGCAGACAAAACCCAGTTAAGCAAGGAAACCCCTAATCTGACAGGCTGGTCCTTAGAATGGCCAGTACTAAGCTGAAGTACTGGACCCACAGGGACAAGAGAGATACCGCAGAACAAATACAAAGCCAGAGGTCGGTGCACGGAATCCGTATAATAAATAACCATGCAGGGATTATAGAGAAAAACCCAAATCCAGATACCATAGTCAGGTCAGCACACAGAATAAATATAAACCAAACAGGGACAAGAGTAGAAATCAGAACCAAGAAGATTTAGCCAGGAATCAAACCGGGGGATCAAGAACACTGATAAACAGGAACGCACTGAGGGGTCCCTAGAAACAACGGGCGCAGAGCTCATTATTTAAAGCCCTCCTAGGTCTCTGACCAGGTGCTGCAGTCCCAGATGCTAGATTGCCAGAATGGCGCCCTCTCTGTCCAGGACACCTCACTGCAGGACTACCAGCTGGCATGACAAAAGGCCCAACTCGTCAACACTAACAGCTCCCCTGCTATCCCAGCTGAGGTGCAATCTCCCCTTGTGGCTCGGCTGCACAAAGTGGAGAATAACGAGCAAATCCAAGGTCATTCATTATTCTCGCTTGCAGCCTGTAATGAAAATAAATACCCTTTACAAGAAACTGTTGTTAAGGGATTTTACTTCCTAATGAATAAAAAATAGACAAAAAAATCCTATACTCACCCTTCATTCTGTGATGAAGAGGACAGGTTCATCCAATGCCTCCCCTCACCAAAAGTTGCAGGCCACGGATAATAATTCCCAGTGTCCTTCCGCTGGCCTTGCTTGATCCCAAGAGAATGGGTATATGTGGCCTTGTGTGACTCTCCATGTTGTCCTAAGGACTCCACCAGTAGATACCAACAGACATGCTCGGCACTGCTAACATATTATGAAAGAAGAACTGGACCGGGCGCTCAAACTGCTTTTTCAGACAGGTTTATTATATAATAATTTGTATAACTTTATCCAAAAAAGTAGCGTGAGTGCCCGGTCTACTTCTTTCGTTCTGTGGATATCTTGAAGGTGGTCGCTCCATGGATCATGGTGGCGCCTGCCTCGCCTTGCATGGTGGGAGCGATGGTCTACAGTGCGGTATGGTATGTATCATATTGGCTTGCTTGTAACAGAGCCTGTAATACAGAGCTGCTATTGGTTGATGCCTACCACCATCTTTTACCATGTGCATCTCTCTATTACCAGTTCGGCTGGGTTAGGGCTCTTCCACCAGGCAAGCCATATGGTTCTTTAAAACTGTAGTATTAAACTGCTATTCAAATGATTATCCCTAATGTAACAGATGTACATGTCAGATCTCCTGTGCTGCTTCCACTCGCTACTTTCTATCAAGCATTCCTTGCTTTTGAATGATTTGAATAGGGGGGCCCTTCAAGCCTAAACGCCATACCTTGATATCGGAGTACAATGGGATAACATTCCTAGTGCAATGGGGTCACAAACAAACTGACATACCGTAAACATTATAACAAATGGAAATTGCGGAAACTTCATCATTGAAACAGTTTCGAAGTGATTTTAGAGAATTATTTCACTGAAGGATCTTCGTAGATTCTTACTTAGCTCAGATAACTACTTAATACTGTTAGTGGAACAATGGATTGACCTGTTTGGATTGGGTTGAGCATGTGAGGTGTTTTTATAGTCAGTCATTATTGCGTATCCTGATAATTAATTAACCCATATAATTCCAGTGGGCTCCGCAACCTACTTTTAAGGTTTAATGGGCAACATTATGAGCTTAGTCTCCCAACTTAATTTAAAGTACGTGTACTCCTGCTGTACTCATTTATTTGGGTTTTATTATTTGAACAGGGGATTCGCTTAGATATATATTAGTTCTTAGCACCTCGTTATCTAGTTTATAGAGTCTGTATTTCCATATCTTACATGAAACGCACACAGGTACCGAGCTTTCTCATCATTGCTAAAGAAGTAGCTCCTCTGGGGGATCTAATAAATTAATTGGGGGTGTTATATTGTATTGGATATTGGTGTTATTTAAAAAACAAAAACAAAGTTAATTTTAAATGTAAAACCGAGATGTTTTTACTAATTAAGAAACCTTAACAGATCAAGTATAGGTATTTATTTTAATTCCTTCAACACCAAATAGTTTTCTATAAAACCACTGCCTGCACCTAGTGGATTTACGGAAAAATACAATTTATACACATTTTAGAGTAAGTAATCTTATCTGAAAGGCAGAGGGCTCCCCCTGCTGGCAAAAAGGTGCTGCTACATGTACAATAATACATCTAGGGATCCGTGATTCTTTGAAGGAAAAAATGGAACCTCAAGCTGTTCAAACAGCTTCAGCACCTTGGATGACCCGTCTAAGGTGCTGAAAATTTGGGGACGCATCGTGGAGTCCATTTCCAAGCTACTTTCATTTGCAGTAAACAAAATTCCTTTGCATTGCTGCAGAATGCGACCTCATCAAGTTTGCGCATTGTTGGGTGGGCTCCGGCAGTATCTTTTGAACATGGAGTTTACTTACTAGATCATGGTAGTGTAGGGGTTAAACACGCTTAAGAAATAGAAAACGTCTAATTATCATTTTTAAAGTATCGATAAAGAATCCCGAACTGGTTGATATTTTGAGAGAACCCTTGACCTTCTATTGTTAATAAAAAAAACATTTAAAATCACTTTAACAATTAGTTGCTTGTTCCCCGTGCCGTTGTCTTTTTTAATCCTTTCCTAAAATCGCAGATGATCCAGCAAACACCCGATTTATAAATAATTGCATATTTTATCCGGTATTAATTGGGTTTTCATTGTCAAAGGCACAGTTTAGATGTGAGAAGGAGGGTAGATTTTCAATAAAAATCTGCTGATATAGCAGTAGGATTATAGCTGAAAATGAAGTGTTTCCTGCAATGTGTACGCAGAGACATCTGTTGGCCCATATGGAATCATAAATATTAGCAGCAAACTTGTTTAGGCAACATCTCAACATCAATACCTGACACAGAGGATTCTTCCTGGTGTAACATTGAGGAAGGGCAATAGAGAAAAAAGTGATTCATAAACGCTCTGTCTTCTGAGAGATGTACTGTAAACCCACCGGCGTTATTTATTTCAGGCAGAACGTTTGTGATTAGAAATCACGCTTCTGTTTGTTCGTGTTATGTTTTAATTTGATTTTCGGGTCGACAATAATAATTCCTTTATTTATCACTATAGCGGGTTCTGTTTGAACATTTTTTTGAGATAATGTAACAAACTGCCCCCGCGATGATGTCATTATAATGCAGTGCCTAAATCGGAGCTCTCGTACTCGCCTCCAACCCCTCCAGATGTTTCTGAACTGCACCTCCCATGATTCTCTGGCCATTTGTTACATTCAAAGAATTTTAGGCAATAAACAGCTGGGGAGCCAGAGTTTGGGATCCCTTGCCTAAATCCTGTCCTACAAAGCATTTTATGTACAAATATCCAGAAGATAAAATTAAAAAATAAAATAAATGTATTCCCCACCCCATAATTACTATCCTGTATTCTTTCTCATCACAGACGTAGCTGGGTTTAATAATCAGGGTCAGTGTCTTAGAATAACTAAAGGGGTTACTCATAGCACACTGAAATATCACTGACATTTCGGTGCTCTCTCATCCGGCGCACTTTGGCGAGTTCAATTCACCGACCCTGCGGTGAATTCAGCGTTCAACACTGGGTCCCCGAAGTATGCTGAATCGATCCGCCAAACACATCCGATAAACTGCCAAATCGATCAGACAAACCACCGATAAACCTCAGAATGCATCCGACGATCCGCCAAATAGACCACCGAATGCCTCTGAAAAAAGCAGACCAGCCACCGAACGGGTTAAAAAAAAAGGAAAACTGCAACTTTTAAAAGGCGTTTTAATGAAAACTAGTGCATGAAAATGCCTAGAAATAATGTATAAGGTCCTATGAATGACAATAAAAAGGTCTGTTACAGAATTAAAAAAAAGCCATTTTAAAAAAATCTGAATCAAACATTTTGCTGAAAAAAATCCCGAAAAATGCCTAAAAAATTCTAAAACTTAAATAGACTTTATGTTGCAAATGAAAAGAATAAATGGTTGAATAGATATTTAATAAAGAGAAAAAGAACCTGCACGTCTCTGACACGTTGGCAAACACATACAAGAATTCAATAGTGGAGAAAGACAAGCAAGTCCGCTAAAAACTGGCCACACAGCCAGCTGCAAAGGGTTAACCATTGACTGCAGGACCAGCCCATTACAAGGCAAATGTAGACTTTATAGTATATTCGCATCAGTCTGATTATGCAACCTGTTCCTTTGATCCCTACACGCAGACACTACCTATCTATACTGCCAGTCTTTAGAATAGCCGGTTTGCTATACACAGGACAGACACAAAGTAATAACAGAGTCAGAGCAAACCGAAGTTAGAAACCAGAGTGGGTAGTCAGACAAAGCCAGGAGTCAGAACCAGAACAGATAGTCAAACAGAGAAAGGGATTGGTACACATTAAATCTAGGAGAGCAAGGGTTAACACCAGAGAGTAGTCAGGGACAAAGCCAGAGTCAATGCACAGTAATCAAACTCGAATGAACAAGAATTGCACTGAACAGGAATAAACCACGACAGTAACTCACAGTGAGCAATATCATTCGGCGGCTGACCAGTGAGCAGCGAAGACGGTGCTTCTGGCCGCTGGGGATCCATGGAGCCAGCCGTGACAGATTACTACTCATGACACTTGAGGTGCTAAAACAGTTTGAACAGCTGGGACTCAGTGTCTAAAACACCGATCCCCAGCTGATTCAGCAGAGAGCTCCAGCCGTAGTAGCACTTTTTGGCCAGCAGATGGCACCGTCTGCCGGTCAAATAGGGCTGCCACAATAAAAAGTCATTGGGAGAATTCCCAATCGTTTTTATTTTTTTTACTTTATAATTAATGAAAAGTGATTTACAAAAAACCTCCACTGGTTGCTGACTGGTTTTATGGAAAATCACTTGGTAGTAAATGGGTTAAGCAGCTTTTATTCTTGCCTAGGGCTGTCAGGTGCTCCATACTTTCCAAGATCCCCAACATATTTCTTGATAATATGTTCTGCCTTGGAGCTTCTCCCTGAATTTAGCATCTATCAGGGTTATTCAAAGAGATCCGAATGGCTGCCGAAAGGGAACCTTTCTTGGCCATTCGGCTATCCAGAGAGCAGGCAATTCGCCAAATCCTGGCGAATTACCTGCACATACGGTGCTTGTTCGGAGCCTGTTCGTGGGCAGTGAATCCCCATCGAGAACCAATGCTTCGGATATTCAGAGAGCAAAAGTCAGCAGTGAAAAGTTGCCTAATTGCCCTGCCATTTGGTGGTTTCATGCGGCAGATTTATTCAGGCATGTCTCTTTATTGATAGATTTGTTTAGGATATTTTAAGCATTTTTCGGGATTTTTTTTAAAAAAAATCCAATTTTGTTATATCTTTACTTATTTTTCCTGTAAATTATTTTTCTGTTATTTTTTCTGTAACAGCCCTCTTTATTATCATTACTTGGACCTCATATGTAAATTTCAGACATTTTCGCTCAGTAGTTTCTTTGAAAACAGCGTTTCCTTTTTCAAACATTCAAGCAAACTGGTTTTTTTAATCTATTCACTCCATTAGTCTGCGGTGTCGGGTTTTTCTGGCGGCTGCGCTGCATGTGATCGGCTCCTGCTCGGGTTTTTCCGGCGTTTTCGGCGGGGTTAATCCGGATGTTTTTGCGGGTTTTCGGTGTGCCTTCGCTGGGTTTTGCGGTGAGTTTTTGGCGGGTTTGCGGCAACTTTTCCCTCCATTACGGCGGCCCTGTGGTTCTTGCTGAATACACCACAGGGTCGCCGAAATGGGATTGACAAATCGAACCGAATTGAAGAGGACGAAAAGTCACCGAACGTGCGGTGATTTTTCGAATCTCTTTGAATAACCATGTAAATGTTGCAGACGTGATATCTATAAGCTCTACAACTTCCTATAGCCGGAGTCAGCAACCTTAGCCCTCCAGATGTTTTGGAACTACATTACCCATGAGGCTAAGCCAACCTAGCGTGCGAATAACAATACTAATAATCATGGGCGATGTAGTTCCAAAACATCTGAAGGGCCAAGGTTGTTGACACTACTCCATTAAGTTCTTCTTTTTACATATAACAGGGAATCACTTTTCATACACTGACACTGCTCTTCGGTATGTAGAAGTGCTAAACGGAAACATGGTCGAAATTCGTATTACGCTTTTTTTTAACATTGGCAACTGTGCATGCTGATTGCGAGACGTACCTGCCAAAGACTGTTAAAATACAATCTATTTGCCATATTTAATTCGGTTTCTAAGATTATTTCTAAAATGTTTCATTCCACATTTGTTTTATCAGCACAAAATAAATTGCTTCTCCGTTCAATTTCTACAAACCCCAGATAACTACAGAAAGGAACGCTCATGGTGGTTGATTTTTATGGTCCCGCTTTAATGTTAAGGTCATCCAGGAAAAATGGATACCATATAGTATTTTTATTGTAAGTGTTTTTATGATAAACACCGCTAATGAAAAATGCAATTTTCCTCTTAAGTAATATACTCTAATTTATTTTTGGAAAATAAATAAAAATGTGATTTAAGGCCCGGTAAGACAGATTAATCAGCTACTCCCTCATTGCATTCACTGCACTCTGCATTCACGGATTAATTAAGGAGAGGAGCATTGATTGTGAAGCTGGCTTGTGAATCGCAAGGTTAAAACGTTTGGCCCTCCACGAGCTCTGTTATTTTTCCTTTTCCATTCCATTCCACTTTAAAGACGGCAAAGACTGCCTTTTCTCCAATACCTGTTTTGCGGTAGAGGAATAGACCTGGGTGGATATCGGGGTATGGAACCCCCACACATTATATCTCCAATCAGAATAGGGTGTCTTGTGATTTTTTTATATTTATTATTATAATTTTTTTGACATTTTCACACCTGATCCAATCACAAAAATCTGAGTTAAATGTTAAAGACTAACATGAGCAGCTGCACTGGGTTATTCTCAGTACCTTCAATTTTTGGAGTCTTTGGAACGGAAAGCCGAGGAGCTGGGATTATATTCCAAATGGGCTTTACACGCCTATGAGTTTGGCATACCCTTTAATCTCTCAGCCCCCCAATTCCCCCCGAACACCCAACACTCATGGATATTTTGTAAAAAGAAACTTGAAGGCATGTTGCAAGAGAAATTTAAATTTAAGGCCAAGCTAACTGGGAGTTGACTGATTTTCACCTCTTTGCCCTAAAATGTGCAGTTTGCGAAAATTGTAGATTGATTTATAACATGAGATGAACCATTTTGAAATTTTGAAAACCCTTCAAACCCTTATATAACTTTTATAACTGGTTTAAAGCAGGGATGGACTGAGGTCAAAAACCAGCTCGCAAGGGGGTGTTGTCACAGGTGATGTTCAAAGGATGACCACGTGCATACAGAATTCATGTGGCTAAGCATGATTTGGATGCTAGATAACCAGGGTGGGAGTTGGCTGATCTTGGAGTGGTTTAGGTGATCTTGGAGGGGTGTTGGACCAATTTGGGCAGGGTTTCGGACAGTCACAGATAAGATTTGTAAGATTACCCCTCCCCAAACATCACAGTCCCCAGGCATGTGCCTGGTGTGCTAGATGACCATTCCAGGCCCAGTTTAGGTGGGATCGAGTTGGCTTTCTATGATTGTAGATCAGCGACCTGGTGGTTAGGTTGAACCCGCTTCTAGGAAAGTCAAGACTTGCTTCTCCACAGTTGGAGTGGAGGGATTTGCTGGACGGGATTTGACTTCTCCATGGTCGAGAGGCAGAGATGTTACCATTGGACTCCACAGCAGATATTGTGTTGTAGGCAAGTATGTATCATTAGGTGTCTTGCCCAATGACACTTACTGGAGAGGTGCTCTTGCCGGGATTCAAACCTGGGTCTCCACGGTTACAGAGCAGTGATGTTACCTCTACTCCATCCAGCCGGTACATAATGTACTGAATGCATCCATTGTAACAGTCGTTTTGCTGTCATCATAGAATTCTGATGGACCATATTGGGAGCGACACTTGAAGCATATGTGCACTTTTTTGCTCACGTTAAAGGAACACTCTAGGCTAAAAATCCCCCCCCTTTTTTACATTATATGATACCTATTGTCCTACCTAGTTATTCAGTATTTTTTTTTTAATGTAATACTTACCCTAAAAACCACTTGTTTCCAACGGTGTTTTTTTTTTTATACTCACCTCCCTCCTCTTCCGCTGCCGCCGTGGTAACTCTGCAACTTGGCTAATGGTTTACGTGAGAAGCACGCATGCGCGCCTCTCACGTAAACCAGCCAATCAGCAGGCTTCCTCTCTTCTTTGATTAGTGTTACGTGCAAGAGGATGCGCGCAACAATAATCACAGCCGCAAACTTTTGCCGGCGGCTCGCTCCCGCCAGCTACTGTGGTGAGTAGCAGACGTCATCGCACTGAAAGCGGGATAACGTCTCCTACTCGCCAATAGTCGGCAGAAGCGGGACATAAAAATCCCGCTCTGCTGACTGACAGCTGGGAGGACGGAGTAAAGTCCTCAGCGTCTCTCAGCTGTTTCAGCTGATCGGCTGAGTGGAGGGAGGGGGGAAAAGAAGAGGGCATACTTTGGTCATCATGACCACCTAAAAAAGCTTAGGTGGTCATGTTGCCTAGAGTATCCCTTTAAGGCTAATGTCAGACGAGGGCATTCTGAGCGCACTGTGCGTGCGTGCACAACGGATGGACGTACTGACGGAAGATACTACAGACACCACACGATCCGTTTTTCTTGAGAGACATAGAAAAAAAGGGAATCATGAGAAATAAAATGAATATGTAAAATGATAGAAATTGGTACAGGATATGAAAAGCCATTTTGTGCGTCAAGGTGCTGGTCGTCACAAATGCGGACCGTCTGACATCTCCTCATCACTCACACAGAACGCTATGCGGACGTAGCGCACTCTGCGCGTCCGTCCTAGCGGTTTTACCTTCTTGCCTAACTTGCATCCGTTTGCCACATGCATTGTGCATGCGCAGTTGGGTGCGGACGCACTCTATTGCTCATGATTCTATGCTACGACGGACGTTAGACCGTGCGGCAACACGGACGTGATAACTATGTTCGTCTGACACGGGCCTTAAAGGACATGGATTTTTGTTCAGCCTCAAACCTCTAGGACGCGTGTAGAGACATGTCTACGGACGTGATGCTTTCTATAGGCTAGACAGCGTATAGGACAACAGACAAGCGCCTATTAGACGTCCGTCACGGGTTTAGGAAACTGAGACTACAAAATGCAACGGCTTCTTCAGCTTCCAGATTTCTCGATATTTTTTTTGATTTTTTTTTTATCCTCCACGTCAAAATTCATGCGCATCGTGTGTTGTCCACAAGTACTTCAATGCAAAAGTATATCCATTACACAGGATGTCATTTCTGACCTCGTGTGGCCCCAGCCTTAAAGTGTCAGAGTCCTTGACCTCACAACGCTGGCAACATCCATTGACTGCTCTTGAATTCCAAAATATCTTGTTACTGCAGAGGCTGATTGGAAACACTGACCATAAAATGTAGCAGTTTCCATTTTTGTGAGCGGTTAATCATGTATAGTTTTATTTCTGTTCATCAAAAAATGGTGGTTTTAAAGAGCTTGATTAACCACAAAAAAATGGTAATTTTAGACAAAAAAAGTGAAACAAAGAACGAGTCTCGGTTCTCGAGAAACTAAAAAAACGTCACCCCCTCCTACTTCTGCGACCAGACCATGTACCTGTTCTCCCGAAATATATGCTTCCAGCTCTTGGACAGTTTTAATTGCGTTACCAATTAGCAGTTTTCATGCATGGTTGATAAATGCCTTACTAAAAGCGCACTTATCAGAAAGAGTGGTGGCGGGAGGATGGGGGGAGGTTAGCGGTTGGTTGGGGTGAAATGTAGATGCCACTCAGATGTAAAGGCCCATTACAAGATTGAAATAGATTTGTATTACATTTATCATTCATCTTTCCAGCGTACGATTTCAATCGAAAGAAAAAAAAAAGAAGTGATGAATGGTTTGGCAGTTCGTCCCTTATACACTAAAACGTAATATGCTTCGACCAGTTCTCGCTCTTCCGAGGCCGTAACATGCAATGTGACCTTGGTTTTCCAAACATGTTGGGTTAGCAGAAAAACTTAATCATAAGTAGTCATAAGTAGGATGCTTCTCCTCTATTGCCCTTTTTATTTATATTTTTTTTCCCTTCCTTTCTGTTGGACTGGGAAATTTATGGCTTGTGGGACAGGTACAATATGAACAATGGGGCAAATGGAGTCCAGGGTTATCTCATCTGTGTGAAAACGGCTGCTAAAAATCGATGTGACCTCTGCTACACTGTCATCCCAATTCCCACCCTCTGCGTCCTATTTGTCTTTCTGTGGATGCTTAGATCTGTGTGCTGTCTGTACGTGTCTCTCTTGGGCCAGATTATCAAAATGAATCATTGCCTGCATAGCTCTTATACTTCTATTTATTTTCCTGCTCTTGACTAGCTGTGATGAAATATGATTCGCTTTGCATTTGATCCTTGTCGCAGCCGGCAGCACCTAATTTAGCCGTGTCTCTGTCTTTAACGGAGAGTAATATTATTTTGAAAGTTCAATTTACTGTATGGAAGCATTGCAAGCTATGCCTCGCGACACTTGTCTTTATCATCAATAGTTATTTTTCACAGCCGGGGCTGGAAGTGGAGTTTTGTTCATTTGAAAACCAGACACATTCGCGTTGATCGGGTTTTCGGATACAGTTATGGCCGGAGGTGCACTCGTATATTTGGAGTTATGGTGGAGGGGCTTTTTGTAGGGTATGGGGGTTATTGACCGATTAGTGAGTATTGACATAATAATCATTATATGCCTACAAAAATATATTAGAACACAAATGAAAAATACTGCATCGAGCCAATAACCAAGAAAATGGTAATTCCATGAGTGAGCCAGCCTTATTCTCACTGCTGGCAGCTGGCCATCTCCTAAGCTGAGAAATACACAATAGGGGATAGGAGAAGATATTACTTATCTGAATTGGAGTGCTGAAGTATTCCCAGGAGATGGTCCACTACTCCACACAGAAATGAGAAAAGATGAGGGAACTTCAACGTCTATTGGAACCACCGCTGGATCTAGTTGGTTAGCTAAAAATGGTACTGGAATCACCACAAACAGAATGATGGGCAGATGTTGGGAAATTTGTTTATCATATCTCTTTATTTGATGCATGGTGTATTACTACTGCCCTTGAGAAAGTCTGATAACAGACGAAACGCGTTGGGCTTTTATCTTTTGAGATTTCATTTGGAATAAAAGTTTTTACTTTTCTGCATTTCGTCTGCCCATCATTCCGTTCGTGGCAATTCCAGTACCATTTTTAGCTAACCAACTAGATCCAGCGGTGGTTCCAATAGATGTTGAAGTTCCCTCATCTTTTCTCGTCTCCTAAGCTGACTGGCTATATGCCGACTATCGCTCGAATTAATGCATGCTTTAGCCCCTTTGTGCTGGTCTTTACATACATATACTTTAAGGACTTGACTTAGCATGCCGTACAAAAAATATCTGCACTATAAAATTCTTTAACGTCAAGAAGAGGTAAGAGTTATAGAGTCATTAGAGCTAGGGTTGGGGTTAGGATCAGCTGTGGTTTAGTCTTAGGGGACTTGATGTTAGTATTGAGGTGAATTTATGGCTTAGAAAGGTTTAGTTTTAAGGATAGAGGTTCATCACACTAAAGCGAACCCGGCTTCAGCTAGTATTGAAAAAAACGTCATCGATATATTTGTGACATGGGTCTCATATAACCTGTGTCATGATCAGGTGCATTTATATAAGTGACATGACACAGTGTAGGGATGTGCATGGCTGAAAAATTTTAGTTTAGTTTCGTCTCGTTACGTTTTTAAATAATTTCGTTTTTGGAATTTCGTAACTAATTTAGTTTCGTGTTTTGTTTCGTATTTCATTTCATTTTGGATTGATTTGTATTGTATCGTATCGGATTCGTATCGTATCGAATTCGATAGTTGATATCCATTTGATAGTTCATTTCAATTCCGATGCTTGATATCCAATAGTTGATATCCATTTGATAGTTCATTTCAATTTCGATACTTGATATCCAATAGTTGATATCCATTTGATAGTTCATTTCAATTTCGATAGTTGATATCAATTATTCAAATATTTATCTTATGATGATGACACAGTGTAAAACGAAATAAATTTGTTATATACCATTTCGTTTAGTTTCGTATCATATCGTTTCGTTTTCGTTTCGTATTCTTATCGTATCGATTCATTATTTTGAAGTACTTCCGAATACAAATTATCATATTTCGTTCCGAATTCCAAATTTTTCTGAAACAAATTCCCATCTCTAACACAGTGGCAATGTGCATATATTGTGAAGGGTAGGGTTGTGAAACTCGTAGTCCCCCAGATGTTGATGCCTACAATTCCCACTTTTTTTTAATACAATAAATGGCCAGAGAAGAATCATGATGAGTTGTAGTTCAGAAACATCTGGGGGGGGGGGAGTTTGACAACCCTGGTGTAGGGAGTACAAGTTTATCTCTTAAGGCAATCTATGTAAATTCAAGGTTACCCCTTCTGCAAAGCACCCACTGTTGGGGTTAGAGACAAGGCAAAAACAGTAGAAAATATGGAAGGATGAATGTAATAAGAGTTAAAATGGGACACATCATTGCTTAAAGCACAACACGCGTAGGATCTCAGCAGACCTCTCCAGTCTTCAGACATGCAGAGATGATCATCCAAGGGAACAAATCCACCATAAAGGTGTCCAGGAAGATAAAGCTAATGTATTAGTTCACCATAATAACAATAAGCAATGGTACAACACCAACGCGTTTCATCGTTTTGTGGGTATGACTTTTTCAGGGTGAAAATTTAACCCAGAATACTCGTACTTATTGTTTTTATGAAAATGTAATACATTTTCTTATTGTAATCTTTGTGGACTCCTTTGAGGAGATTTTTTTTCCTTTTTGCCGATCATCTCTGCTTACCAGAGGACTGAAGAAGTCGGATGAGATCCTACCTATGCTATGCTTTTTTGTAACTGACATGCCTCATTCCCTTTTATCTCTTGCTATATTCATGCTTTGATATGTTCCCTATATTTACTCTTATTGTGTTTATACTTCCACAATGTATCTTTATTTTCAAATACATTCGAACAGCATAACCCATGCTTTTGCGCTATGCAAAGCTTGTTTTAGGACATACTTAAAAATGAGAGAAATCTCAATGTATCCTTCCTGGTAAAATACTTTCTTAATATAAAAAAAATAATATATATATATATATATATATTATATATATATATATATACCTCTTGTTAGATACGCAGCTATAAAATGTATTAACATCCTGCAATATCTTTTTTTTTTTTTAAGGAAAATTATAAATGTTCTAAGTTCTTTTATCGTTTTATATCTCCTATGTTTGTTGTGGGGGGTTCGTAGTATTACTACATCACAGACTTTGTGCACACATGTGCAGTGAGCATTATATGAGACAATCATTCACAATCCAGCTTCTGCAAAGGCTTTTTCTTCCTATGGCTATCACTCTGATTTATCTAATACGAGCACAATGGATTCACATCAACACGTTTATAAATAAAGAAACAACAGCGAAGAATAACTGCCTCCGTCAAAACTACATATTAAGTGCATTAGTCAACGGCAAATATACGGCCTAATAAGGAAACAAAAAGACATTTTGAGGTTGTTGCTGTTTCATTACATTTAAAACAAGGCACTTTAGCTCGTGTTCGTGTTTAAGGTATTGTTATGCTTGATTTTTCGAAATGTAAAATTCATGTATTGATTTTTTTTTTTGTCGAAGAAAATCACCCTCTGCAAAGTAGTATGAATCGGTTTCTATACGTCATACATATTACTATATATATATATATTTATTTATTTATAAAGGATTTTACCAGGAAGGATACATTGAGATTTCTCTCGTTTTCAAGTATGTCCTGGGTTCAAGAACATTGAAATGTTACAGAAATACATAATAGTAAAATGCAAGATATTAATACAAAACCAAATATACAGATTAACAGAAAAATAAATATGTAGGAAATAGTCATTATGTTACATGTTTACAGGTGCATTCCGTATTGAGGTATGTTAATAGGGAACTCTTAAGGGACTTAAGACTGGGGGGAAGATTTGATGGCGTCTGGGAGGTTATTCCATATTTGCGGTGCTCTGTAGGAAAATGAGGATCGAGCCACTTTCTTTTTGTATTGCGGTATTGCAAGTATGGTGCCGGTTCTGGATCGGAGGTTATAGGATGAGGGAACTGCTGGGGGAAGCAGCCTATTCAGGTAGGGTGGCAGATTTAATGAGATTAATGTTAACATAGTAATTTAAAGAGCTTGTCCATGAACAATAGATTGGTATCGTCAGGTGTGGTACCGGGTGGCTACCGGTTTGGAGGTTATGGGCCCGGTAGGCAGTGATACAGGCGCACACAGAAAAGGGTGAAAGAGAACCAATCAGGCTGAGGATGAGGAGCAGGACATGAATAGGGTTGACCAGGCACCGGAATACTGAGGATAGTGGAAACGCAGTTACTGGAAACTGACCACAACAGGAACCTGGAGACACGAGGCAGGACACGAATCAGTCTGTGGTCAGGATTCCGACAGGTGTATGTGACGCTGATATGTGCGACATCTCTGGCTTTTACAATAACAAGTCATATTTGATAAACGGTTTCTCGGTGAGACCGTTCCTACTTCCTACGCCAAGTTAAATGGCGTTAAGTCAAATTTATCTCATTCAGTTCCTTGCATTATTTTATATAATGGCATATGTGAAAACACAACCACACATTACATGCAAATCCATACAAAAGGGGGTATAAAAAAAATGCTACATATTTTTATACTCTAAACTGGTCCTTCAGGTGTAGTGAAAACCTTGATGAGTGTCGTTAAGCTTTTAATAACCAAAACCATAACCACATTTTAACACCCTCAGTGTTAAGAAAATGTTCAACAATCTTTACTGCCACATTAGAGCAGCCAGTGAGGGGCAGATTACAGGGAGCACTCTGGGGTCACTCACTACTCTACAGAATAAAATTCAGTGGGTTATAATGACTGAAAATCCCTGTACAGTACAGATACAAAGTCTTACTGTAATTTCCATACACAGGCATTATGCAGCACATACAGATATTGGTATTTTGTGGCATTACACTACAATATTTTTATATTCTCTTGGTATTTTTTGGAAGCTGCATTAATAATAATCTCATTATGATCAATATAAACCCCCATAATCAGGAGATCTCGCTGTTTTATTATCTATCTTTATCACATTCACTGTATTCGACACAAAGACCATTTCTGCCTGTATGCTTGGGGCTGCCATCAGAAACCATGGGGCCCCTTACTGAACCACTGGTTAGGGCTGCCCTTCCCTCAGCTGCCCATTTCAGAAAAATAATTAAAAAATAAAACGGGTTTGGGTCGAAATCCCTACAACCAGGTTCCCTAATGCCAAAATCCAGACGGCCAACTTACCTACACAGACAATTCCCTGACGGCCAACTTCCCAACACGGCCAACTTCCCTACACAGACAACTCCCTGACGGCCAACTTCCAGACATCCAAAATCCCAGCGGCTAACACTAACCCTACTCCCTAACTCCTAACCCTAACCCCCCTAAACCTAGCCCTAACCCAAAACCCCCCCTGAACCTAGCCCTAACCCTAACCCCCTAAACCTAGCCCTAACCATAACCCCCAAACTTAGCCCTAACCCCGTAAATCTAGCCCTAACCACCTAAACCTGGCCCTAACCCCCTAAACCTAGCCCTAACCCTAACCCCCGAATCCTAGCCCTAACCCTCCTAAATCTAGCCCTAACCCCCTAAACCTAGCCCTAACCCTAACCCCCTAAACCTAGCCCTACCTCTAACCCCCCTAAACCTACCCCTAACCCCCCTAAACCTAGCCCTAAACCTACCTCTAACCCCCTAAACCTAGCCCTAACCCCCTAAACCTAGCCCTAACCCCCTTAAACCTAGGGCTAGGGTGTTAGTATTAGGGTTATCCGCTGGGATTATGGATGTCTGGAAGTTGCCCGTGTAGGGAACTTGGTATGTCCGGCACTTGTTCTGTCTGGAAGTTGGCCATCGGGATGTTGGCATTAGGGAACCTGGCTGTAGGGATTTTGTCCGGCACCCACATAAACCCCCCATTCTGCCTACCTTATTTTACAGGGAATGGGTTAAATCCCTGGTGGTCCAATAAAGAGAAAAGTGTTCCATGGTGGGACTGGTGGTCCAACAAATAGAAAAGTGTTCCATGGTGGGAGAGCATTCACACTGCATCTCTACCTGATACAGACATACTAATCACTCCATTAGTGATGGGTCAGAGTGCTCTTACTGTCCTCAAATGCTGCGGCCCACTGGGAAATTTGTCGGTATCCTGGTGGGCCATTTCTGGGTGGCATGGAGGGGCCCTTACATCTGTGGCACTTAGACAAGCTGCACAGGTAAGGGGTCAGGACCCCTGGAGAAACTGGGCCCCTGAAAATATCATTGTCTTTAACCCCCTTGGTAGCTGCCCTGTGTATGCTGATAATGCAGACCACTGCGCGAAATTGTGAAAAATAAGGGTCACCATCTAGATTTTAAAACCTTTCATCCCATAAATATTTCTGTAACGACTTCATATAAATATATTAAAATCTTAAAATTATTTGGATCTTTTAACTATTTCAGAATATAAATCTTTATGCAAAACTGCTGTTTTCTACATGAAAGTGTTAACTACACATCAAATGCTTTAAATAAATCTTATGATTTTCAGCAAAAAGTACATGATAGTGAAAGGGTTGAAGCTGAAATCCTTTACACCAATGTATATAAAATGTAAATAGAACGTCAATGATATAGTACAATCTTTTTGAAATCAATGCTTATTTTTGTATCTTGTTGAGTCTTGAAAGGGTTAATTTAGCACCAGTATAGTACGACGACCAAAAGAATCACTCCCATGGTATGAATTCGTAATAAATAAAAAGATATTGCACAACAACCACAATATACTACCAGGCTCCTCGTCTGCAAAATACTTTTTTTTTTTTTTCTTCGGGAACATAATAGAGATGGCTTCTGTCTCGAAATCGCCTCAGGAATTTGTCTGCATTTCACGAAGGTACAAATGTTTAAGCCCTGTACTTTAATCACGCTGCCGCGTTTGGAACTGATTTGCAGGATCCCGACGGAATTATAAAAAAAAAAAAGGAAACGGGGAATAGAAAAAAATAAAAAAATATCGTAATTGCGTCGCAGTCTAATTGTAAATCTCGGAATTAATATGACAAGGCCGTTTGACAAATGGAGCCTTAAGGACAGTCGCGCAATTGCCTTTTAGGAAACAAATGCATCAAGTACTTAAAACCCATATATTTTGGAAGGGGAAGGTTTTTTTTTTTTTTTTAACCAAAATAAATAAATAAATAAAAAGCAATTGAGGCGAAAATGTCCTTCATAACCCTTTTTTTTATGCGCCAGATGTATAGCTGTGATATATTTTACTACACATTTTGCTCAAAACAGGTCGTATAAACAGTATTGGAGACATTATTTCCGCGCAGACAAGGTGCTACCGTGCTCGGGAGAGGGAAATTGAGCCGTTCAAGGATAAAACAAACGATATTGTGTTATTTTATTAATAAAATCATTAAAAAGGTAATTTCCATCAACGACATTAACATGCCCTACGTCTATATCTATCCCATGTCCTCTATAAACCCAAAGACAACGTCTGCCTGTATGCTAGTAATAATGCAGACCCTGTTTCCAATTGTGGAAGATGATGGACGTCATCTAGAGTCCGCAACTTTTCGCCCCAACTTGATTTCTGTAAGATTAATGACTACATTTATATTAAAAATGGGTAAAGAAATACAGGAGAAAGTAAACATTTACATTATTTTATTCTAAATTATTTTAACCCCTTCACTGCCCATATGGACTATACTCGATCTCCAAAGCAACTCCTGTTGCCCCCAGTTCGAGTATGGTCTATAGGGGTTATTCACTAAGCCCTGAACATGCCACTGAAGTGCACCATTCCGTGCAATTTCGGGGCAGTTTGTCTCAAAGCCGTAAGCTCTCCTAATACTGGCAAATTGTTGGTAAAATACGGTGCAGTTCGGCGGTCTTTGGCAGCAGCAAAATTGTCCCATAGAGAAGTAATGGTCCGTCGATTCACAGAACGCTGCACCGAAGTGACGGCGAAACGCACAGATTTCCGGTGCTTCAGTTCGACGGGTTTAAAAAGGCGAACCCCATAGGATTCAATGTAAAAAGTAACATAATTTTTAATTTAAAAAGAAAGTTCCTTCTCAGCAAAAAGCCTTTTTATGTTTTTTATTTTTTAACACATTTTTTTAGCATTTTTATTGTGTCCCTATTTTTATTAAAAGGTGGGTTTTTTTAAATTTTGTAACAGACCTTTTTATTATTTTTTTAATTGACCTTTGTTATTATTTAGACACATTTTAATTATATTTTTATTGGTTTAAACACCTATTAGGAGAATAGGAGAGTCCCGTTTTGTTTTGTTTTTTGCAGATCGGTGTATTTTGCCAAGGCCAGTTCGCCGCTCTTACGAGCTCTTAGGCTACGTTCGCCAAATTTTCCATGAGGCTTCGTGGACTCCATCTTTGGTGCACTACAGTGACCCTACGATGAATAGTGAATTCACTGTAGTTTCGGTGAACTGGAATCGCTGAAGTGCACCAAAGTGAAAAGCTTTCGGTGCTTTGTGAATAACCCCTTATATGGTGGGAGCTATGCAAAGGAATTAACGTTTAACACTGAACATGATGCCTGATGTGCTAACATTTTTTAATACCAGCTGGGAATGTGTCTGAATGACATCTCTCCAGATGATGCTGCATGGAGCACATAACTGCACTAAGTCCTTTTGACCAGCAGATGGCGACATCTCCCTGACAAATAGGTTATTACATTAATGGATACATTGACAATCATTTATGTCATTTAATGCATGTTTAAGAAAAGGACATCACATCACCTGAATCTCATTTGAAGGAACGATTCTTAAAATGTGACATGCATGGTGGGAAAGACGCACGTGAAAATAATCAGTCCATGACCATAGGCCAGTATTGGTTTTTAGGTCAAGAATAACACAGCATTGTTCACCATTGTTTGCAGCAACGTTGCCTGGCATTGTTGGATTCTGCTTCCATGGATAGCCCAACGTCACTGTACTTGTAACAGTGGTGATTTTTACCCTTGTTTGCTACTAAAGTGAACATTCAGTGAAACGATGATGCTTGGTGGATAACCGTTCTATTTGTTGGTTTCTACACATTTTTGCGTAGTGTTTTCTCTAAAACTGGGCCATACGGAGCTTGGTTTCAGCAAGATTCCATTTGGACTAAAATGGACAATCGGTAACCCCTGCTGATAGCTTTGATTATCTATCCCATGTTGCATTAATGGATGCACAAAGTAATGATGCTCATCCTAAGAATGTGCCATAGGTCAATTTGGTCTAAATTAGGGATCCATCTCATCTAGAAATGGCCAGGTTACTAACCTTATCTTAACAGCACTCGATGTGGTATAATTCAATCATCATTTTAATTAAATAAAAACCTGTGCCAGTTATTATTTTTTTTAAACTCGTTCATTATCAGGCACTTTTATTTATATGTATTTATTACCTTTAATGGGATTAGCTGTGTTTATTGCCATATATATATCTTGTGTTTTATTGTAACTCTGCCATTCTCTGTCTTTGCAGATGATATCCAAATTACCATTCCAATTATAAAACCAAGTTTGGATAAAGTTCAGCTGGCTGGACAAACTTTACCCCCAGGATTTCCGGCTCCTTTTCTTTTTGCCGACGGACTGTCATCTGTAGAAACGCTCCTAACGAATATCCAGGTACTTATATGCTGACTTTTTTTTAACCGATCCTCTCTTATATTGTCCATTTTGGAGCAAATTTTTTTTAAAGGGATACTCTTCTGAAAACAGAATGCCCTTTTTTGCCCTATCCCTTTCCCACCACAGGATGCTCTATGTCATCCTTGCAGCGGGTGGGCCTTGAAGACACAGGGAGTACAGGTACACCCTGTTGTCTTAAGTGGGCCGCCTCAGCCCCTCCCCGCAGCCGGCACACGCCGCACCTCATTTGCTGCAGAGAGACAGCCTGAACTCAGGCCGTCCCCCTGCAGCCAGTGACGTGCGTCGCACGTCGGCTGCGAGGCAGGCCGAAATCAGCAGCTCGCGGCGGCACATGTTGGTGAGGTGTACAGGCGTTAACCCACACCAGACTCCCACCAGTCCTTAAGGGGTTAAATAATTGGGAAAAGGCTTCTGACAGCCTCATTTTTTTTTCTTTTTGGGGTGATTTTACTCAACTTTCATCCTTCACTGCGAACTGCTCTTCCTCTTCGGCTCAGGGACTCTAGAACCGGATGTCCCTGAAGCTTTTCTGCGCAACTTGCTCTCCTATGCAATTTGCGTAGCGTAGGAAATACAGATTACGCAGGTCTACTGGACCTGCACATTTTACATACGCATGTTCCGTAGCACCTTCGTGGAACAATGGATCGGAACTGCAGATCCGATCCATCAGTTAACTCTCTGACACCGATCACAACAGCAGGTGGTGTCCGATAGGGTGACTCCGGCACACATTCTGCGTGCTGACATCGCTAGTGACCAATCTGTTGACCGGCAGACAGGAAATTCAAAAGTCTCGTCTGCTGGCGTCGCTGAGTGGGGTGGAAAGAACTCCTCTACTTCAGGGACGTGCAGTCAGGGGTGGCAGGGGAGGCAGAGACTCCCCTGCCATTCCAGTAAATTATTGTGGTCATTGTGCTGTAATGACATGTGATGTGTGTGTGTGTATATTTAAACTGTAAATTAAATTTTATTTATTGAAAAAAGTTCTCATACTCACCTGCTCCACGCTCCCTCGCTATGCTTGCTTCTTCTCTCTGTCCTCTGCTTTTTTTTCTCCTGCACTTTCAGTTGCTGTGTGTGTGTGATTCACTACACAGACAGCAGGGGCAGCACTGAGCCAGCCTAGCCTACGCAATTTTTGCAGCTGAATGCTACACTAATTGCACAGCTCAAGCTGGTTCTACGCTCTTTTGTGCCTCCAGAAGCAATGAGAGCAATTGAAAGCTTGAGCCAATGGGAAAGCTCCATTGGTCTCAAGCACTTCTTTTTTTTAAAAAAAAAAACACCCCCCATGGGAGGCTGAGCTCCCCATGGATTGATTGACGCACGACAGTCATGCGACTGTCCTTGTCAGTCGTGGGGGGGGGGCAGGCAGAGCTCAGCAATCAGCATGTGTGTAATAGCGCCCTCTATTAGTCAGTATTGTAAGGGCATGCTCTTAGCGGTAAAAAAAAAAAAGATGCGAACTTTATAAATAGTGAAACTCTATTCTCCTATATAACGATAATCAAATGCGTAAATTGCGACTGCGTAACCCTGTGTATATCTGGCTCTGATACTAGTCAGTGCCTCACCAGCCACTGACCTCACCGCACGTCACTGCTCTACTTCACCCAGCGATTACACCAGATTGGGGCAGGAGGGGAGAAGGGTCACTCCTCACATCCTGAACACTTAAAAAAAAAGTGGTCAGTATGAGTAGTGTGTCCCTTTAAAGCAAAACAGTACTTGAAAAGTATAGGTAAGTCGTATATTGTCTTGATAAACATGGCCGTTAATGTGTTATTCTTGACAGTTGAGTAAAATGTTGACGAGCCCCATTGTCCTAAACAGAGATGCTCTCCGCTCTGTATTTCAGAGGATTAAGTAAACCGTCTTAACGTTGGACGTTGTAGTCGTCTTCCTTGTAAAGCAGAGTGATCACATCTATTTATAAGCCGCAGTAAATGAGGCCCGTACAGGCGGTGTTATCATCCTGCAGTCCATCAGTTACTTAATATCCCAACTCTTGCTCTCCCCGCTTACATCCAACAAACATGTTTTCATTTTACAAGTTCAATGCATTATACTTAATCACCGAAAGAAGTACGCTGGCCTAAATCTCCATTTTTCAGTTGTTACACAAAAGAAGGGAAAAAACATAGCCTCAAATCCATATATTTCTCTCTAATAGATGTGCTCAGTAGTCGCCACAAAGACTTTAATAAATACGTCTCCCGCCCTGCTCACTGGCACAAAATGGGCCAAATTGGAGAACAATGACTTGATAGATGGGCTTAGATTGATAAACATTTAAAAGGCTGTTTTAAAAGACATTTAGACAGCAAAACCACAGGGTTTCATCAAACTCTGCCTCCCTAATAACGAGCGCCTGCTAATCTGAGACATGGGTTGTGATTGTGGAAAGACGTTATTTTGCATTATTGAAGAAGAACGAGATGCAGGAATGGCAACGACCAGATCGCTGGCCACAAAAGCACCAGTTTCGACAATTATCTGATTACTTTCTTGTGACTTTGGTTTTAATTAAAATCATTGAACCTGTAGACATCTAAGACCATAAGATATACCTTTACCCAGGGCGTAATTTGAGCAGGACCGGGAACTTTCAGTTTTTTGACCATCTGTGTCCCGGGTTCTATGTGGAGCTATTTGGTAGCTCACATGGTATAAGCCCCAAAATATTATTTTTAAATTATTGCGTTACCATTTTATCGTGCGCATTATTAGTAAGTGGGCATTTGAGTTCATAGCATGTTGCTATCAGGATCATGACCTCTACGCGTTCTTGGACTTGAGTCCGCCCTGTCACCATCACCACTTCACTCTCAAATGCACTTTGCATTCTGGGTCATTCTGATTTACAAATTAAGCTTTGCTTTTACCCTTACCCTCAAGTGATGAAATCATCTCATGGTGTCATGAAGGTGGTGAGGTTCATACCAGAAGGCCAAGGGTTTTTTGACGAATAGGTGACCAGTATGAGGAAAGTGTGGTGGGATTTGCCCAATACAAAAAGAGAATATGTAGTGGGGCTAAGAATAAACCCAGCTACACGTCATGGTCGACATGGCAGGCTTCAAGGATTAGAATGCAACAATATCACCTACATGTTTTGATGTGAGATATGTATGTTTAAGCGCTGTCTCGTTGTTTACAGGGTCTTTTGAAAGTGGCGGTCGATAATGCCAGAGTACAAGAAAAGCAAATACAGCAGGAAAAGAAAGAGCTGAAAATGGAACTTTGCCGGGAGAGGGAACTACGGGAAAACCTGGAGAGACAACTGACTGCAGAGCTGCAAAGCCGAGGTAAGGTCTGGACCAGGAGGGTCTATTCTGAGAGATGAAGTCAACAGGCCTAAATCGGAATTACCAGTGTGTCTCCTTAGCCAAATGTTCTTTTCATGAATAGTCAATCTGTAATTTAACTGTTTAGCCCTTACTCCGGCGGGGTCGACTAATGCTGTCCTTGCGGCAGGTGGGCCTTAACGCCGCATAGTGGCCTAGCACTCCCCAGAGTTTTCTGCAACTCCTACAGCCCGTCTCCCTTCCCAGAAGACGATCCCCGTCATTGGCTGCAGCGGGACTGCCTGAACTCAGGGCCGGATTTATGATTGGGCAGAGTAAGCAAGTGCCTACCACTAGAGGGACGACTTGCTCTGTAAATAAAAAAGTAAGGAGAAATCGTACAATTTACAATCATTTAGACCCCTATATCTCTGGAGCCCTACAGGCTAGAGGGACATATAAGGTATCATTGGAATGGCCAGAGTATGGACTTTTCAATGCTGCCAATCAAGCCCATGTTTATTTAAAAACATAACGACAAATAAATAAAATAAAAATCTTTTTGTCTTTTTTCTAACACAGCATTATAGTTCACTTTACAATCATAAAGCGAACAATGATGCTGCACTAACTCACCTTCTCGTTTCCATTTTTGCTTTATTTTAAGGCAGCAGATTCTGCCCCTTCTTTTGATATAAGCACAGCCAGAAAACTGCTGTGCAGTTTTTTTAAAACTCCAAAATGAAAAATTAAAGTATTACTTTGGGGGTTATTCAGAGAGCACCGAAGTGTTGCCGACATTCCAGTGCTCTGTCGTTCCCTGCACTTCGACGAATCAAATTTCCCCACCGTGCGGGAAATTCAGCATTCACCGCAGGGTCCCCTAAGTAGAGGGAATCGTCCGCCAACCTGCTGCTAACCCGGCGCCGGGCGCTGCCAACCTGCTGGACAGCTGCCGCAAACACGCCGGATAGCTGCCAAATGCAGAAAAAACGCTGTTAGGAAAAAAAAGAGAAAACAATTTTGCCCAAAAAAATCCCGAACAATGCCTAAAATATCCTCAAAAATCAATAAATAAAAGAGACTTTTTACTGCAGATTAAAATTATAAATGGTTTGTTAGATATTGATTAAAAAAGTGAATATTTGTAACATTGAAGTCTACGGGGTTCCCCTGAATAAACCTGCCGAATGAAACCACCGAACAGCAGGGCACTTTGGCAATTTTTCACTGCTGTTCGGTGTTCTCTGAATAGATTAACCATTGCTTCTCTATGGGGGATTTCACTGCTGTTGAACATTCACCGTACTGGCTGGCAGTTCACCAAAATTTGGTGAACTGTCTACTCTCTGAATAGCCGAATGTCCCCGAAATGTCACCGTATGGGGAAATTCACTGTTTGGAGACATTTCGGGGCCAGAGTGTCTCTCTCTAAATAACCTGGTGGGGTAGGCGCTCCAAATATCTGTGTCTACAGGCTCCTGAGATGTAAAACCGGCCCTGCCTGAACTCGATCTGGCCGCTGGGAAGGGAGGCAAGCGAACACTGTGGGGAATGTGATGCCGCCCTGCAGCACTTAAGCCCGCCTGTCTCACTGCAGATAGCTGGTGCTAAGGGGTTAATGCGAATAAGAGGTTTCACTGTGTTAGAGCTGGGTGCTCAGTGAATTAACCCTTACATAGGTATTTTGGTAATTATAAATTCATAAAATAGTGAAGAAATCTGGTATTGATAAGTGTAAAAGTACCAGAAAAGAGCGGAAAATCTATTTAATGGGGTTTTCTTCTTTTCCGTCATTATTTAATTACATGTTCGGAGACTAAAATATGAAAGTCCCATCACATCTTAATAATTGGAGTGGAAAATAATAAAATTTACAGTTCTCTGGCAGGATCACTGCTTTCTGTCATTTTTTAGAAAATTAGCAGGATTTAAATAGTTTAATTTCGCTCTCCAGACCTTGGAGTTTAGCTAAATATATAGAGTGGTTTACACGTCCTCTCTTAATCTCCGTTCCATTTAAATATATCATCCTCAAGCTGTTAAGCAATCACTGCATTATATACACTTGGGCTTGGTATAAAATATATGATAGAAGATTATATAGATTTCATCCATTGAGCATCCTTCTTCATTAAATACTATTGCTCGCCGAGAGAAACATATTTATATCCCTTAGAAAAGCATGAAATAAAAATCTATCATTTGCCAAATGTGGAGAACTCTCCAATAAAGTCATTATGAATGTTACAGTAATCGCCGCGTGATGTACCATCGGCAATTCTTTAGCCACTCCAGTTTTTTTTACCGACAGCTTTAAAACCCATTGCCCAGTTTGTTTGACCCAGTTTAAACCTTGACACTATGGGGGTTCTTAACATTGAAGCCTTTGGGATTCGCCTGAATAAACCTGCCGAATGAAATCACCGAACAGCAGGGTACTTCGGCAACTTTTCTCTGCTGTTCGGTGTCTCTGAATAGAATAACCATTGCTTCTTTATGGGGATTTCACTGCCGCCAAACAGGCACCGTATGTCGCTGGGCACTCGCCAATGCTTGGCGAACTGTCTGTTTTTGAATAGTTGAATGGCCACGAAATATCACCTACGGGAAAATTTTGGAGCCAATTCGGCTCTCTTTGAATAACCCCATATGTTCCTCCTTCTAAAATAGTAAGGGAACTGCGTTCCCAAGCGTTCCTGCGGGACCTGACCCCTGGTAAGTAGCTACATTAAATAAAGAGGAACTTTCATATTTTAGTGTTTTTCAAGACTATTCATTAGATTTCTGCTGTATTCTGGAGTGTGGATCCGGAGCCAAGTGTGCCGTCTGTTTATGCTACTTAAGTCCCCACCACCTGTTTTGCAAGCAGAAGCCATGAAAGACCTACAGGGTTATTTAGAGAAAGGTGAAACTCTGGAGAACTTTTGGAGAAGTGAAACTTCTAGGTCAAAATAGCCAAACCAGAAAAATTCTCCCATTTATCTCACTTTCCAAATCAGCTATTTTGACCTAGAATTTTCACTTCTCCAACAGTTCTCCAGAGTTTCACCTTTCTCGTAACATCCCTGATAGAGTAGTCCTCTTTAAATTACACCAGAGCTCAAACGTGTGCTGTTGTAATTCTGAACCTGCAGGAGCCCAGCATTAGAAGGATACTCAGGGGCAACTGGCGGACAACCTTCAGGGCCGAGGGAAGGCCTCCTCTTTACAAGTCTGTCGCATCATCCAGGAAGACCTGTTTCATATCTCTTAAGTCAATGGTTCCCAACACTGGTCCTCAAGTACATCTTACAGACCAGGTTTTAAGGATTAGCTTGGGGAAATGCAGACTGAATCCTGCAATCACTGAGCAGCAAATCATGTCACCTGTGCTGTGCTTCAGGTATCCTGCAAACCTGACCTGTTAGGGATACCTGCTTAGGTTTGGAATCACTCGTCTGAAAACTGTAACTTCACTAATGTTTCCTTTCTGGAAATTCCAAATTTTTCACCATTGCATCAACGGCAAGCTACAGTGGTCAATGAATGGTTTATGCATAGAAACATGTAAATGTAAACACATATAAATGTAAACACATCCTTATCCTAAGCCTAAAGCCTCTTAAATTGAACATTATTTAGCAACCAGCATTATTTGACACATTAACACTGTAATGATGTGAAAAATCAAATTTCAACGTTCAAATTTGTACTTTGCGCAAAAACATTCCACGCAAATCTAAAATATCATTATGCACCAACGTCTCTGTTATTGATACAAATATGCGTTGCTTCATTTTGGTAAAATTCCAAGCTCTTTTTGATGTTTTTGTCATATGTTTTGATTTTTTTTTTTTAAAATAAGAAGTATAGTATCACTAAGAGCACTGATACTTCTTCAGTTATTATCTGCTCCAAACGATTACAGAGAACTGCTACGAGGAGGCGAGGCGCCCGCTTTTCATTTAAAAGGTATATCCAGGAGCGAAAAGGATCGCACAGAGAGAGGAGGCACGTTCCGTGAGAATATTCCTGGGAGAATAGGAATGACCGTAACTGGTGTAATTTTTGTGTCTTACAGCGACAATTCAAAAGCGCTTGAAGAAAGAGAAAAAGGCCAAGAGAAAATTGCAGGAAGCTCTGGAGTTTGAGTCAAAAAGAAGGGAACAAGTTGAACAGGCACTTAAACAAGCCACGACAGGAGAGGCGCTCCGGATGTTAAACGGTAACGCCGCAATCCGAGCAATGAGCGAGCGCCTATATTTTTTTTTTTCTGTAAAAAGAGTATAAATACCTTGACAAGGAGGATAATAATAATAAAAAAAGCAAAACTATGAAACACCATAAAATATAATAATGATAGTGACACAGCTTGGTGCAGTAACTCAGCTGGTGATCAAATGCCTGCTCGGAATGCTGATTGGAGATAATCATATTTGACATTTAAGTTTTTCTTTTTAAATCCTTCGAGATGCAGACTTACGATACAATGCATTTTATCACAAAAAAAAAATAATAATTGGAGCTAAAATGCAATGTAAGGAGAAAGGCCTTGGGAATCTCACATCGAAAACCAAAATAGTTGACGGAATTTTATTTATTTATTTGCTTTCTTTTTGTTGCAATTTTTTATATTTTGGCTAAACCTTTTCCGGCTGACGCTGTCCATTGTCTGCATTATCAGTCTTGTATATCCATAGTGCGCTTGTATTATGCACTTTTTTTGTAAATTAAGATTAAAACAATATGCAACAATAAATGTTAAATATTATTCAATATGCAGATCATTTGTGCAAAGAAAAAGGGACACCTTAGGCATTAAACCAAAATAAGTAGCACAAAAACAAAATATAAACACATTATAGACACTATGGTCCCTATTCCATTCTACGCGCCAAAATGGGGATGCTAATGGGGAAAATTGGCACCTGCAGGTTTCCCCATTGCGTCCCCATTTTAGAGTGATATTCCAGGGCAGGAGCTACCTCGGCACCTCGTCCCAGAACCCAGCACTAACTGCTGTTATACTTGCAGCCACGTGCCGCCACGAGTATCACTGGTGCTTCTGGGACGCGAGTCCTGTGTCATCTCGCTCACACGAGATCGCGTAGCACCGCAGAGTGATCGCGGAGGGAGACTGAGGACTATTTGTCCCCAGTCTCTCTCTGCTCCCAGCGACAAGAAGTGGTGGACCGGGCCACCGTTATCACCGTGGGATGAGAGGTGAGTATCAGATTTATTGGGGGGTTTATGGGGTGTTAAATGATTTTGCAAATGCAGAATCACTTAGCACCAGCTTTTCGGTGTTGCTAAAATTAGCGGTAATTAGCGCTAGCACTCTGTAATACCTTACTTATCGAAAAGCTAATTACTGATGGCGCTCCCCATGTTAAGTATAGGATGCGCAAAGTACAGTAAGCTCACGGAAGCTAGCGCGATCACTGATGCTCTAAGTTATTTCTTACGGGTTTATCGTCAGGGATGTAATATGGGGGCATGCGTTAAAGTCCCTTATTCTAGTGGTAATGCTTGCATATCCGAACGCTAACACTAACATTCAATAGGGAATAATGCCCTATATGTATATAAACATTATAATATATTATATAGCCCACAAAAACATAGGACATTGCAAAAGGTATTGACATGCCTGAGCAAATCAGAGACTTTCTGTGCCCACAGCGCTCCTTTGCTGAACTTCCCGAAAGGTAGCAGGGGATTCTGGGTAGGTCATTGTAATATTTGCATATTATTTGGACATATTGGGCTCTATTACATTCTTCGAGCAAACATTAACGCGTGCACAAAAGCGCATTAACGCGAGGGGCAAATCCCTTTGCGCTGAACGTCGTATTACAATGTCCGCGCAAAAAATACTCGTTAACGTCTACCGCGGGTGAACCTGCGCGAACGCTGCGCGAGCTTACTATACTGCGCACGTCCTATACTTAACATTGTGAGCGCAAATGCGTTTGTGCGCTGGTACGCGGATGGTATTACAATCTATGCGCAAAATTTAACGCACAGCGTTTGCGTGCATGATTTTAACGTCTTTGAAAAGCTGGTGTTAAGGGCAAATCTGAACGTCCTGGCTGAACTTAAATACACCAGCCCGAAAAAAAAAATACAGCACAGTATAGTTACACATTCTACACATACCCAAACAATAAAATTGAGAAGTTGTGCGTGTTTTTTTTATTGATGCAGCATATATGCGCAGATTAACTTTGACAGGCGCAAAAAACAGGAGACAATTAAGGTTCTTAATTCTGATTGGCTGAATCGCGTGAAAAAACAGTCCACACACTGATTTCTGCGCGTAACGTTAATGCGCGCGCATTTTTGCGTGTCTTTTTTACGCGCGTTATTTTTTGACGGATGAAATAATGTGCGAGGATTGTAATACCAGCGTTAATTTACGCACGCAAACGTTTAACGCTTTGCGCAAAAATTCATGCATTTAAAGCGCTTTTTTGCGTGAAGAATGTAATAGAGCCCATGAAGTCCACAATCTCTTAATTTTGTGCATCGAAAGTTGGCCGTAGAGCAGTCAACCTACCTGCCAGTGCAATGCCATACAAGATGGCCTTCTTCTACCCAGAATTCCCTGTTTCAATTGAGGTACTGTGTAGGCAAGTCAAGTTTCTCATTTCTTCTGGCATGTAGAAGTGCTTTCACGATGCTTTGTCTTCTCCATTTAATACACACACGCACAATTCCTAAATTGTTATTATATGCATGAAGAATTTTAGAAATCATATAAACAAAATAATGAAATTGTTACTTGCTGTGAATTAACAGTGTCGTTTTTTGCGTTGTGTCACACACAGACGTGCTCCAGTCTTGTTGTGCTTTTGGGTAATAATTTTGGGTAATAATAAAAATGACTGTAGCACAATTTCACTGTAAACGTATTATTATGCGAAGACATATCACCGCCGACTGTTTGATGTGTTTCAGACGCCTGCATCCCAGACATGGAAACAGAACACAATGGGTCTCAGCACGATAGTCCCCCAATGCAAGGTAAATAATTGAAAAGATGTACGGGTTGACCTGTCCTGCACGGAAAACATGCCGATGATATCCTACGGGATTACCTCCTCTTCTCCTAAAGCCTTGAGAATTGAGATTGTCAAATTCTCTTTTACTGCCTGACGCCTTCAACATACGCCGGCCCGGCATAAAACCCGGCGTTTTACTGATTTATAGTGGACAGAATTGTGCTGTAATATCAACGTCTCCTCTGGTAATAGGTATTGTCAGATCTGTTGGGGGGAGATGGTTGAATTCTTTTGACCTTTTTAAATAAAATAATGTGCTTTAGAGGCGCAAAGGACGAAGTATGATTATTTTTCCCAAATGTGTGAATTTCATTTACCGGCTTTGGACGCGCTTAATTATGTCCCGGGGCACAACATTCAGACTCCCATGATCTACATCTTTAAACAGTGTCTTTTCTTTGCAGCTATTATTTATAGGTCATTATTTGCGACAGCCTTAGTTAGTTGAGGTCTGTAAATGTGAGGCCACTTGTCACCTCTTGGCTCGGTTTACGTTTACGCCAGTAGGTACCCCGCTGGGGATGAAGGTCCAGGGCCAAGTCCTAGAGTCAACTGTGAGGCAGCAGGAGGCCTGAGACACTCACGATTTAGCAAAAATGCTGTTTTCACATTATAATACATGAACTTAATGACCGTGGTTGTGTGGGTATGATGTCACACCCCTGATCTCACAGTTATTGTGGTTAGTAAGTGTAAAGACAAATGAGGGAGTGATGGCCTCTGGGAAAAGGCCAAACATGGCCCAATACTTGACTTCTTACAGATCCAGCATGCACATAGGTGGGATGGGGCTGTAATTTGTCTTGGACAGAGAGTGGGTCAATGGGAGGACTGATGGGAGTATAGACAGCCTTCATGCACACCAAGGGTGAAGATGAGTGGGAGCAGCATTATTTTTTGCATGGAGAATGCAGTTCCCACTAGGCTTACACACCACGAGGATGTTACTTAGGTGTCCAGGCATAAGTTAAAGACACAAATATATATGACAATTATTGTGATTGTCATATTGATTCCCTAAAACCCAGTCCAGACATATAGAGTAGAAATGAATGTCCAACTTAATTGTGAAGTTGTGAGTTAAATGTGTGACGGCAGCTCGTTTTACGGTAGAAATCTTGGTGTGTTCCCACATTTTATGTTTTTAGGACTTGACTACTGATACATACAGTATGAAACAGGCAGTCTGTTGAACAGGTTGTGGTGGATCATGGGCAGGGTGGGGGCTTCCAGCTTCGTAAATCAAAGTTGTGAATCCTTTAATGTTTAGAGCTCTGGCTGCCAGTAATAATGGTATTGCAGCCATTGTAGGCCACCACCATTTCTGTGCGTTCGGAGGCTAGTCCGAGCTTCTGCCAAGGGAATTTTTGTTAGTACGAGGAACTTCAACGATGTTAGTAAGATAAGAATGCTAATGGATTGCGCAAAGGGGGCCACCCACGAGCATTGTGTCGTCATTAATATGGACTTTGCTTCACAAGCAACAAAGTCCCAGATACAGGGATGCAGATGTTAGTGTCACGAAAAGGATAATGAGATTTGGATTTTGCTTGTAAGCAACCAATGCAACATCTGTCATTGTGCTACGGACTTTACTGATGTAATAGAAATACAATAACATTGTTTTGTTCTCTTTTTTTCAAGAAATTATAAGAGGTAAAGAGACAGTGGGCAGTTTAAATTCTAGATCTATCTATCTATCTATCTATATATCTATCTATCTATCTATCTATATCTATCTATCCCATATCTATCTACCTCTATCTATCTATCTATCTATCTATCTATCTATCTATCTATCTATCTATCTATCTATCTATCTATCTATATCAATATCTATCTATCCCATATCTATCTACCCATATCTATCTATCTATCTATCTATCTATCTATCTATCTATCTATCTATCTATCTATCTATCTATCTATCTATCTATCTATCTATATCAATATCTATCTATCCCATATCTATCTACCCATATCTATCTACCCATATCTATCTATCTATCTATCTATCTATCTATCTATCTATCTATCTATCTATCCATATCTATCTATCTATCCATATCTATCTATCTATCTATCTATCTATCTATCTATCTATCTATCTATCTATCTATCCATATCTATCTTTCTATCCATATCTATCTATCTATCCATATCTATCTATCTATCTATCTATCTATCTATCTATCTATCTATCTATCTATCTATCTATCTATCTATCTATCTATCTATCTATCTATCCATATCTATCTCTCCATATCTATCCATCAATCTATCTACCTATATCTATATATCTGTCTATCTGTCATCCATATCTGTCTGTCTGTCTGTCTGTCCGTCCGTTCTATCTACCCACTAGCTATGTATCAGAATACCCATTTCAGATTAGGACACTATGTATGCAACCAATATGTAAAACACTGTTCAGCTAATATTGACAATATGACATTTGTTTGCCAATAGGCCATAAGTCAAAGTGACATTGTATTTAGTAGGGCTGGCACACACTGTTCAAGCATCCTGTCTAACCTCAATCACTGTAAAAAATAATCCAGAGTATACATAAATAAATAAGAAAAGATAAAGGCTTGCATGATAAATCTTCCAAAAAATAGAAAACAAGTTCTGTTATGTAAATACCATAATCGTAAATCTTGTTATCATAATGCTTTTACCGTCATCTCATGTTTTATAGATCAATTTCAATAATTATTCCATTAATGCTGTGTATGGAAACACTCGAATAGTGTTCTCAGTGCTGTAACGTTTAAAGATGGACTTGCCAGTGACAGTGCGAGCCCGCTTGATGCATGGTTTATAGGGCTTTCTCTTTAACTCCTCTAATGCTGGATTGCCTAATTAAGACGGCACACTTAGATCAGCATCTCCACTGCCGGGATGTGAGGTGGGACAAAGGGAAATGGGCTTCCTTCAGAGCTTCGATGGCAAGAACTTGAAATGAGTTGATTTTGTTTATTTGGACAGACACAGAAAATACCTGTACCTATTTTGAGAAGCGAAATGTATTTAATCCATTTTTTTAGTGCAGTGTGCAGGACACATGATGATCTGTTTGCCTATAGATATTAGATATGTTGTATCGGAGTCCATGAGCATTAACCATGAAATGCCATTTTTAACTCTCATCAATTATAAATCTGTTTCGATTTGCTTGTTTATTCTATGTGACCAACTGCTGACTCAACATAGTCTTTAGAAATGAAACAATAACATAGATCAATAAACATTCCTTTAATGACTCGTGAAGTCATATTCTTTTGTCGCTGGATGAGTATATGTCTTATCGGACTTTCTGGGCAAATGTCAGCTCCTCGTGCTCCAAAGTGCTCTAAAGGGAGCTTCGTTTTAGTATGTTATTTATTTATTTATTTATAAAGGATTTTACCAGGAAGGATACATTGAGATTTCTCTCGTTTTCAAGTATGTCCTGGATTCAAGAACATTGAATTGTTACAGAAATACAAAATAGTAAAATGCAAGATATTAACACAAAACCAAATATACAGATTAACAGAAAAATAAATACGTAGGAAATAAAGTCATTATGTTACATGTTTACAGGTGCATTCTGTATATAGTCACTGTGTTACATGTTTACAGGTGCATTCCTTATTGAGGTATGTTAATAGGGAGCTCTTAAGTGTCTTTAGACTGGGGGAAGATTTGATGGTGTCTGAGAGGTTATTCCATAATTACGGTGCTCTTTAGGAAAATGAGGATCGAACCATTTTCTTTTTGTATTGCGGTATTGCAAGTAAGGTGCAGGTCCTGGATCTGAGGTTATAGGATGAGGGAACTGCTGGGGGAAGCAGCCTATTCAGGTAGGGTGGTAACTTCCCAGAAAAGCTCTTAAACACCAGGTTGGAAAGGTGAAGAGTGCGTCTAGATTCCAGCGATGGCCAGTTTAGTTCTTTTAACATGTCACAATGGTGGGTCATGTAGTTACATTGTAGCACAAAGCGGCAGAATGAGTTATACAATGTAGTAAGTTTCTGGAGGTGTTATTGAGGGGCAGCTGCATACACTACATCTCCGTATTCAATGGCTGGCATAAGCATTTGTTGCACAATCTGCTTTCTTACCGTGGGGCTTAGGCAGGATTTGTTTCTGTACAGGGCACCTAGTTTGGGGTAGAGTTTAGATGAGAGTTTTTCGATGTGGGGGCCAAAAGATAGATTTGGGTCTAACCACATACCTAGATATTTGAGAGAAGTGACTGTGGTCAGCATGCCATTTGATTGTGTCCCCACACATAGATGGGGTGTTTGCAATTTGTGTAGTTTAGGTGCGGTTCCAAAGAGCATTGTAACAGTTTTGTCAGCATTTAGAAAAAGTTTGTTATCTGAGATCCACTACCCTGTGAATTGTTCTTGCAGCACGGCCTCCAGCTGCGGGAGATCTGGTTTGCTGGTATAGATTACAGTGTCGTCTGCGTACATGTGTACAGTTGAGGCTTTGCAGACATTGGGCAGATCATTTATGAATATTGTGAATAGCAGGGGGCTGAGTATCGAGCCTTGGGATACACCGCATGTGACTGGGAGGGGGAGGGAAGTGCTGTCAGAAATGGACACATATTGCGACCGATCAGACACATTTGATTGGAACTAGGTTAGCGTGCTATCACCAATACCGGAGTTTTTAAGTTTTTGTAGCATAGAATAGAGGGGTTGCATTCACTTTAATGTGCTTTCTTCAAAAAAGATATCAGAGTGGTGCTCAGGGAGCTGAGTGAAGACCAAACACACGGATACTTAGTACAATAGAGGAACCCGGCACTCCAACCGAGTGAAGAGGCTACTTTATCCGGCACTCAGGAGAAGCAACATTTTGGCTGCAAGACCAATCTTCTTCAAGTTGGTCTTGCAGCTGAAACTTTGCTGCTGCTGAGCGCCAAATGAAGTGGTCTGTTCACCAGTCTGGAGAGCAGGGTTCCTCGTTTTAGTAGGTGGCTTTCATGTTCTGCAGGAGAGCGATCATTTTCATTATTTGATCATTTAGCTTTGTATGCTAACTTCTGCAACATATGAATAGTACATGGAACCTGTTTTTACATGTTGTGTAGCAACAGAAAGGTGGGTCTTTGAGCATAAACCCAAAGTGCACCTGTTATACCCAGCTTATGTTGGGCTTTTTTGGCAGAGAATCATCCCTTATATGTGTGTGTTAGCATGAGTTAGCCTGAGTACCTGAGTGGCATCTCGTCAACAAATTATGCCGAGGGCGTATTGCAGAGCTTCCCTCTTAATCCCCACCCACAGAGCAGAAGACCTACGATATGTCATCAAGGGATGAGATAGCTGTCTGATATTTAAGACCAATGTGACATTCGCCCCTTTTATGGGATATCACGTCAAACGGGTAATCGGCCGATACGGGTTCACTTTACCCAGCATTATTGAAGCCTTTGGGATAAAAAACCCATGGTGGATCCGGAAATCCCACCATCAACAAAATAGACCTTTGTGATGGGTATAGACTGCCACCTGCCCACTTATCTCAGCTGCAGATGGAAAGCTCCTCGACATTAACCATATAATTGACCAATCTCCAACCCTATTAAAACAAACAGTCTGGGCGTCATTAAGAACACCTTCAGATCAATGAGATGGACAAATGACATTCAGCCAGCATTGAAAGGCTAATTCTTTTTTTTGCTGATAAAAGCAAATTAAATTAGCATAACTTTTACAAGAGCTCCGAAAAAAAAAAAGAAAGAATGAAAGAAGAAAAAAAAATATCCTAAACTGAACAGCAGCACCATTAGCCAACAAAGTAATATTTTCTCTTTACTGCTCTGTGCCATTTAGTTATTATCCTATTGGAAATCTAATTATAATCCTTTTACTCCCTAGTCAAACTTCACAGTTTTTGCAAGCTTAGCACTGACAAGTGATTTCATTACATTTGATTGCCCGCGCCCGGATTGACTTAACTTCTCTCGCAGACCTAAAAGCCCTCTCAGTTCTCAGATTCCCTGTTTGCACATTACAGAAACAGCTCCTTTAATTAATTAGCACAAGCAGCAGTAACATGAACTGCTGAACAGAAAATAACATCACTTTACGATCGCGTGGAGACTTCTTCTTTTTTTTGCATGTTTATACCTTGCTTAAGTTTTTTATTCTTATTGCATTGTTCGGAGCTGTTTGTTCAATGTTCACTGTGTCTGGATGCAGTTTGGGTAGTGATAATGGTATCGGGCTTGTGCGTATCTCTCAAGCATTGGGCAGCTAGACTTGTTGGAGAATGGTGTATACTGGATTTGAAGGACATGTATTGGCTCCATAGACTTATTGAAGATGGGACAGTACGAATTCTGATTAAAGGTGGTGATAAGCTCTTGATGAAGTTGTAAAACGAAACGCGTCGAGCTGGTGGTCGTTTCTTGACATTTTTGGGAGTTGATCCTTCGATGGAGCCGCTGATCCGAGGACACCCTGGTCTGAAGGTGGAGTACATCAGAAGATACAGGCTGGACGATCGGATTTTTGGCATACGGTGACTACCCATATGTTTACAAATGCTGTTTTGCACACATAGGCCCCTACTACATACCTAACGCTAACGATAGCGCTCACCTGCGTGAGCACTACCGCTAGCTGCGGTATTAGCTGCCTATTACAATCCAAACGCAAACGGGTTAAAAAACCCGTTTGCGTTTGGTATCTTGCGCTCCTCTGCGTGAGGTTAGTGCACTTTGCGCTCCCTATACTTAACATGGGGAGCGCAAAGCGTTAATCAGCGCTGGATTAACTCCTGGCTCTGGTCAACGAAAAGTTAACCAGAGCCAGGACCTGCAGAATCCGTTAATACCAGCTGTAAAAACAAAAAAAAAACAAGCCACATACTTACCCTCTGTCCCGCGGCGAGGACCGCGGCTCCGGTCGCAGCCTCCGGCCGGCGGGAGCAGGGAAAGACAGAGGGAAAAAGTCCCACTGTCTTTCCCTGCGTATCACTATGCCGATCGGCATATGCGATGCGAGATCCGGCCGGTCACGTGACCGGCAGAGAGGAACTCAGTGGAGTCCTATGGACTCCATTGAGAGGATGCGTGCGGCTGCACTCAGCGCTGCCGCACGCATCCCTAACTTTAATGCTCGATAACAATGCAGGCAGCATTTTTTGCGCCTGCATTGTAATCTGGCGTTAAAACGCGGGTGCAAGGGGGGAAACTGCGGGCGCAGTTTTTCCTCCCCTGCGCCTGCGTTTTAGCGCCAAGAGCGTAATAGGGGCCATATTGTTTATGGCGTGCCACTTATTTTGTGAGTGGTTCCACTTTTGTTTTTTACATTCCATTAAATGTTATGGTTTACGCTATGTAGCGCCTTTCATGTTTTCCACTCTACTAGTCTATGCAATAACTCAGGATATTCGCATGACGAACGTGGATACTCATTGATTGATTTAAGTATTGTGAGCTCACTTTTGTATTTTGTAAAGGTGGTGATTAGGGATGAGCGTTCGGTTTGATTCGAACCTGAGTTCGAATTGAACATCGGCCATTCGAGTGTTCGGCGAATGCCGAACATTATGGGATGTTCGCGGTTTGTTCGACCGCGGACATTCCATAGTAAAAAATGCATCCACAGGTCTCCTAAATGTACCGGCGGCTGCCGGTACATTTAGGAGACCTGTGGCTGCGGCCCCGGTCCCCGTATCTCACCTGTCCTGCAGCTGTCCCGGCGTCCTGTTCCCCAGTCCGTCAGCTCCTCCGATCCGTCTGGCCGCGGCTCCTCTCTGCCCCACGTCTTCATGCAGAATGATCTGATTGGGCAAAGTCCTGCACCTGACCTGGACTTTGCCCAATCAGGGCTCTAATTCAATATTGAGCCCTGATTGGGCAAAGTCCATGTCAGGTGCAGGACTTTGCCCAATCAGAGCTCAGCATGAAGATGAGGCATGGGGCAGAGCTTTAACCAAGCTCTGATTGGTTAAAGTCTGGCACCTACTTTAACCAATCAGAGCTTGGTTAAAGCTCATCTTCATGCTGAGCTCTGATTGGGCAAGGTCCTGCACCTGACCTGGACTTTGCCCAATCAGGGCTCAATATTGAATTAGAGCCCTGATTGGGCAAAGTCCAGGTCAGGTGCAGGACTTTGCCCAATCAGATCATTCTGCATGAAGACGTGGGGCAGAGAGGAGCTGCGGCCAGACGGATCGGAGGAGCTGACAGACTGGGGAACAGGACATGGGGACAGCTGCAGGACAGGTGAGTTACGGGGGCTGGGGGCCGCAGCCACAGGTCTCCTAAATGTATTGGCAGCCGCCGGTACATTTAGGAGAACTGCGAACACATTTTGCGTGTTCGGCCCCCATAGGTTTACATTGTGTTCAAGTTCATATTCGAACATTTCGGCCGTTCGGCTGTTCGGATACGAACCGAACACAGGGGTGTTCGGCTCATCTCTAGTGGTGATAAGGCAAGTGTAGACTCCACCGTTGGGCAATTCGACTCTTTGTAGTCGTGAGTAATGAGTATAAATATTTATCTGGTCCGAAGGAAGTGAGTGTAGGACTTATGCATAGGACAACTAGGCTTCTTCGAATCAGGTTTACCATTTGGGATTAAAAATGTTGAGGAGGCAATCAGTTCACGACCCTTTGGACTCCATGCTATCTGTGTCCCAAGAACATCCCCTATTCTGAGAGCCTGAGGTACCAGGAATATGTCTTTTGAAGGAAAGAGGTCATGCATCATAAACCCGATCTCCTTGAGACTGGGGGGTCTTTCAAAGGATAGCTAAGCTTTCTCCCTTCTTTGCTTTTTTTCGATAATTTCCCATGGGTCACTCTAGTTTAGGAACTTGATTTAGAACAGTTACAGTTACAAGTATTTATAAAGTGCCAATAAATTTCTTGGCGCTGTACAATGGGAGAGACAGAATAACAAATATACATACACGTTACACACGCGGAACAGAAGAAGGGAGGAACCTACTGAAGATCTTAGAATCTAAGAGGAGAGGGGTGGCCCATTAGGTGAGGGTGAATAGGGTAGGTGTAGTGGTGGGTTGCAGGAGGGCTGAATGGGAAGAGGAGCAGGAAATGACAGTGGGGAGATCATGGATACCTCTGGCCTACGCAGCCACCCTGGTGCAGGCGCAAAACAGTTTTTCCTGCAATAATAACAATAAAACATGTTATTTTTGCTGTAATACACTGAGTACAGAGCTGGTCTTTGGGAGTGCAGCTCATTATTATAAGTGATATCAACTCCAGAATGAACCAATGTTCCTCACTAGTAGGGCTGTGCGATATCCTTGATCTACCAGGATTTAATCAAGATCTAGGACGACCTACTTTACGTTAAGTGATGGAGCATCCATCCAAACATCAGCAGGGCCAAGCCAAAGGTTATTCAGGCACCTTCCAAACTTGTCAACTCAGCTATGCCGATGCTCGTAGGGAGCGTCCATCAACTAAGAAATGAGTCCTTGATTTCGACAAAGCCGAGTAAAATCGAGCTCAACATAGACCTCAATGAAATCCTGCTAAATTGAGTATATCGCCCAGTCCTACTCACTGGTTATTATGTTCTCACAGTAATAGAATTGACTAGTTTTATATGATTACAGACCTCGTGAGACAATACTAGTTTGGGATCATTCCAGTTGAATACCACCCCCTTTATAAAGATAATTCTCTTAAACCAGCTCATACATTTATGTGATCAGATGTTTTTCTGGAGGAAAAAAGTCTAGTGATTGATATTCCTATTGTGTAGATGCGTGGATTTAGGCCAGACACATCTCAGTGAGTTAGCCAGCTCACCTATCTACTATTGACTGCCCATGTAGATTCCTTTTTCCGCAGCATACCCTCCATAACCACGAGTGAGCTGCCTGGGGGTCCATAGAGGAGTCATCCTTCTGCTTTGACATATTTGCTTGAGAGTGTATTCTTTTGTCTAAGAAGACAATTGGAGTGTGTCTAGGTGTTGAGAGCCAGCTGTTGGTGATGTATACCTCTGCCTGGGAATGAGATCGGAATGTTAATGTAGAAATAAGATTATAACGGCCGTCCCAGCAAATGTCTTGATGACATGAAAGCTCTTTGATTTAATTGAGTTAGGATTTTGAAACATGTTGAAAACTGCATCTACATCTTATTCACATAATGGATGCAATTGTAGATTTAACTGTACATAGCTCCTGAGAGTTGTTAGCATAAAAAGCTTGTTCTGCCAGTCAGCATTTTTGAGACAACCAAGCTAGTAAATTATTGAGTAACCTTTGTGACTCTGGTTTACAATAACATTAAACTGATGTCTTTGCACTCAAGATCATTGCTATGCACGGCTCTTAACGGAATGCTCACCGTTAATTGACTTACATGCATCCTGGTATATGTCAACGTTAAGAGGCACTGGTAGAATGCAAGCTCTCAGGGTCAAGACTGGATTCTCAGTTACTTGTACAGTAATCCTATATATGGATTAGACCTATAGGCACAGTGCTGGGATATGATGGGATCTTTTTTTAATTCGTTAGCAGGTGTCCGTGAATAATTATTTCCTGGCTACATTCTCTTGTTGGTTCTAATAAACTAGTAATACATTTGTAGCACATGAAGGATTATTAATCTCATGTTAGAGTTTGACTTCCTCCCTGTACTCAACTAACCCATAGACACAAAGGACCGGTTACATTGTGTCGGTTCAGTTGGCGATGTTTATTGGGATCGATCATGCCACGTTTCAGCTGTATAAACAAGTCATGATCAAGCTTGATCATTTGGATTGATTTGTGAAGCTTTGGGCTACACGGAACTCGTCACAAAAAAAAAAAGAACTAAAGGTAGACTATAAGGGTATCAGAAGGCAGCTGGATTTATTATGGAGACCTCAGGGTAAAGCTTCTAAAACTAAGACGTTTCGGTCGAAACGTCATAGTTTTAGCAGCTTTACCTTGAGGTCGTCATAATAAATCCAGCTGCCTGCTGATACCCATATTGTCTACCTTTAGTTCTTTATTCTGTACAGAGGTGTCGATGAGGTGGAGTTTGGCTGGAGGAGTCCCTGAGTAAAGGGTTCTCGTTCAGCAGTGTGTTCATTCAGAACTCGTCTCAGGGATTTCTCATGTAGCATGTGGCCTTCGGTTTGTTGGTGGAGCTAAACGCGATGGACAAAAGTATTGGGACACAGCTTTTTATATTGAATTCAGGTGATTCAATCAAGTCCATTGCCACATGTGTATAAAATCACGCCCTGGAACATGACAATGATAAGAAAACAATTAGACAAATTTCCTGGATCTGTTGGGATCTTGGGTTGTGTCTCTTGCCATGCACAACTGTCCCTCTTCAAAACCACATGTAAGAGACTCCAATGTCAGACAATTAGGGCCACATTACAATCTTGACGCTAACATTAACGCTCACCTGCGTGAGCATTAACGTTTGCTGCGGTGTCACCGCATATTACAATCCAAACGCAAACGGGTTAAGTAAGGCCCCCGGCACACGAGCGTATTTACGGCTCATGTGCACCCGCAATTCCCTGCGTCCGTGCGTTTTTGACGGGGAAAGCCATCCACCGGACGTGAAAAAGCCCTCCCCGTCAAAAAGCTAAACGGACGCTGACAGGATACAAAGCGCGATTCTCCATAGGAGGATCGCGCTTTGTACGCTGAGCACAGAGAGTGGAAGGAACGCCCACTTTCACGGACGTTCCTTCCTCTCTCTGTTAACGCTCGTGTGCCGCCAGCCTTACCCGTTTGTGTTTGGTACCTTGCGCTTTTCCGCGTGAGGTTACTGTACTTTGTGCTCCCCATGTTAAGTATAGGGAGCGCAAAGTGTTAATCAGCGTTAGGATTCCAAAGTCCCAGCGCTGATTAACATCCGGCTCTGGTCAGCGGAAAGTTAACCAGAGCCAGGACTTGGTGTTAACGGATTCCGCTTCTGCAGAATCCATTAACACCAGCCTAAAAAAATAAAAAAACAAATCCTATACTCACCTCCTGTCCCGCGACTAGGACCGAGGCTCCAACCGCCTCCTCCGTCCGGCGGGAGCAAGGAAAGACTGGGGGAAAAAGTTCTCCAGTCTCTCCCTGCGTATCACTACGCTGTCCGGCCGGATCTTGCGAGGCGAGATCCGGCAGGTCATGTGACCGCCGGCGTCTGGCTCAATGGAGTCCTATGGACTCCATCGCATCCAGGGGTGTAGCGCGCGCTACCATTGCAAGCAGCTTTTTAAGCACCTGCATTGTAATTCCACGCTAAAAACGGGGGCGGTAGAGAGAAAACTGTGGGCGCAGTTTTTTCTCCCTACCGCCCCCGTTTTAGCGTGGAGAATGTAATGTGGCCCTTACAGTTTTTCTCGTGTATGTCTGTGACTCTGGACATTGAGTTATTCCACAGCAAGCTGAGCTTGTCCTGGTTGGTTAATCACATTCTGCCCAACTCAAATCTGTGCTCGGCTTCCACATCCCATGCAACAACCATACTACGAGATTACTGAACCACAGGAGAAGATTTAATTTCCTCATATCACCGTGATCGACTTTCAAGGGGTATTAAAATACTTTATTTTTTTAAAATATGAAAGAATTATGGACTTCTTCTGAAGACTTCCTAGGATCTAGGGTAAACTGTAAGATATAGGGCATCTAGGAACAGGCATATGGTGTGACATCATGTCAGTCATAGCTTTAGTTTCCGTGTACATACCTTGTATACCTTTCCTGTACATGTGTTTAGCCTAGGAACAAAAGTAAATGGAGAAGTCCCCCATGATTGGATACCAAGGCTTTGAATTTCAAAGCTATTTCTAACTCCTCCTTAGTAATTTTTTTTTATATATATTTACTACATGGCCAAAAAACAAGTCACCCACCTACTGTGGGCAGTGATATGATCTGGGGTTTGTCAGGTTCAGCAATATTATGTGGCCAAAAAATTGGGTCATGTGACTCCCTGAATGAGCAGGTTTTCCCATCAATGTTTTTTTTCTCCCCTGATGACACAGCGGGGATATATTCCAAGATGGCAATGCCAGGATTCATCGTACTCAAATTGTGCAAGAGTGGTTGAGGGAGCATGAGACATCATTTTCACACATGGATTGGCCACCGCACAGTCCAGACCATAACCCCATTGAGAACTAGGGATGTGCGTTTCGGGTTTCGGAATTTCGGAATTTTCACGAAATTTCCCGATTCGTGTTTTCGGATGCGGCCGATTTTCCGAAAATTTTTAGATCCGAAAATGGCAGATCCGAAAAGTTTTCCGAGCCGAAACGAAATATTTTTGGAATTTTCGAATGGACTTGAAATGTGTCAAATCGAAATTTATTATTGCTCTATTCATGATTTGATCTTTATTTAATAAAAAAAAAACACGATAGAATCGCCAGAATTATCGTAGACACTTTGAAACGAGGAGAACAGAAGTTCCGAAAAAACGAAAATTTCCGAAATTTCCGAAAAGACGATACAAAAAACGAGCAAAGTGACACGAAAATACGAAAAATGGTCGATATTCCGAAAAAAAAATGTACACGAAAAACGAACCGAACCGAATCGAAACAGAAATCGTCGAAACGAGCCGAATCGAAAAGTTTAAACATCCGAACAAATCGAACCGAAAAAAAAATCGGTGCACAAGCCTATTGAGAACCTTTGGGATAATGCGCTTTAGAAGACTTTACGCAGCGCTGCGACTCTCCCATCATCAATACAAGATCTTGGCCACAAATTAGTGTGACTCTGGACATAAATAAATGTTGTGACGTTGCATGAGCTTATCCAAATGACGAGGCGGCGATTGCGTGCCGTAATCAATGTAAAAGGAGGTCTAATGAGTTATAAGAGCGTATGATTTTTGTTTTGGCCAGGCCGTGTATAACAGTAGGTATTTTGGGTTGTATTATTTTATCTTGAGCTATTTTATGTCTGCATGCAAGGCCTTAATAATACATGTGCATTATTTTCCGTGTTATTAAGACACCTGGCTGGCTTTTGGAGTGTATCGTGGTGGTGCTGGGGGGTAGTTAGTAGTGAATAGGTCAGTCTAATTTTCTTTTTTCCGTGTTATCCCTCTCTAATAAACAGAAAATGCCATTTACTTTCAGTTACAGCTTCTCCTTCTCTTCTTTGATTTCCCTTTTTTAAACATCTCTGGCATTTTTTCTCCCCTCTCCCCTCCGGTTTTTACTCCACACAATGATTTACCCAGCATTTTCTGCTCTAAAATGTGCGTCCTGTGGGAGAATTACTATTATTGAAGGATTTTCAGCTCCCCGAGAATTTGTGAGATCTTTACACGGTGTAAAATCCTATCCAAATGCCTTGCTTATTAAGCCACTCATGCATTTCACTGTAGGTTATAAACCAGACGAACGTGCACAAGGGGGCCGTAAGCATATTTTAGTGTTACGGAATATCATTTATACAGTTTTTATATAGTCAATATTACCCCTGGAGAACGAGATTAGGCTTTAAACTAAATCTACAGTTTTGCTCACCTTTGTATAATACTCCCTTTAATGGAACGAAACCTATGTAAATGAATATTTGATTAGAGCGAAAACGAAATAAATGAATACATTTATTGCACAGAGGCTCGTACAAATCTTCCATACACGGGACGGTAAAATGCTATTAAGTTGTATATCGTTTACATTGAACTGTTTTAGAGGGCTAAGTAGTCTCCTGTGCGGCGCATCCCGTGCACGCCATCGCACATTAGTCAGACGGGCTACTTATGCTTCCTGCTTATCTGCGCAAAACAATGTGTCAAGGTTGACTTTGCTAATGCTCTTAACCTGTAAAAATGCTGATCAAAATGCAGGCGAAATTGCTATTGTTAAAATAGGTGTAACGCAGTGAGCCGCAGGCACAATATCCTCCCACCGCAAATAAAAACACAGGAAAGTGTGTGTGCCTGGGGGGGGGGGGCATAATGAGACCGTAGAAGATATGGAAGAAATAAAGTAAAGTACAGGTGGTAGAAAGTATAACGTGCAGCATCCTTTAAACTATCACAGACTGAAGACACAAACTAGACGTTTACTACTTTATTTATATATAAAGGGCTCTATTACAATCCCTGCGCTAAAACGGGGGCGGTAGGGAGAAAAAACTGCACCCGCAGTTTTCCCCCTACCGCCCCCGGTTTAACGGGGGATTACAATGCAGGCGGAAAAAATGCTGCCTGCATTGTTTGCGCCTGCTATGTCCCGGGATGCGCACGGCAGCACTAAGGACTCCATTGAAGCAGACGCCGGCGCTCACATGACCAGCCGGATCTCGCCTCGCCGGTCGGTGTAGTGATACGCAGGGAGAGACTGGGGGGACTTTTCCCCCCATTCTTTCCCTGCTCCCGCTGGCTGGTGGAGGCGATCGGAGCCGCGGTCCTCGCCGCGGGACAGAGGGTGAGTATATGATTTGTTTTTTTATTTTTTTAACTGGTGTTAGCGGATTCTGCAGAAGCGGAATCCATTAACAACAAGTTCTGGCTCTGGTTAACTTTTCGCTGACTTTGTAATCCTAACGCTGATTAACACTTTGCGCTCCCCATGTTAAGTATAGGGAGCGCAAAGTACAGTAACCTCGCACTGAAAAGCGCAAGGTACCAAATGCAAACGGGTTTTTTAACCCGTTTGCGTTTGGATTGTAATATGCGGTAAATACCGCAGCAAATGTTAATGCTCACGCAGGTGAGTGTTAACGTTTTGTGTCAACAGTGTAATAGTGCCCAAAGTTTATAATTGTAGAATACATTTACACATCCCAGCAATTCACAGAACTGCTTTAGAGAGCTCATGTGCTACATTCCCCATATGCACCAAGGAGCTCTGTGAAGGACATGCAAATTAGGTCCACAATTTACCACCTTTTTGCATCCTGGGCCTGTTTTAACACAGAACACTCCTTGCCAGTGCAATGTAATACTAGATGGTTTATTTACTGTATATATATATATATATATAACAGTGTGATTAGGGGCAGGGTGGTAGGCCATGGGTTTATTAGCCCGCGGATGGAGGACTCCCTTTTTTCCTCTATAGGGTCAACTAACAGATGAGGCCTAATTAGGATTAAGCGGTTAGTTAACCCTATAGGGATAAAGGGAGTCCTTCATCCGCTGGCTGAAAAACCTAAGGTCTACCACCCTGCCCCTAGTCACACTGTCACAATCTATATATTGAGTAGAATACACAATGTCCCACAACACAGAATTATTAATTATATTACACTTAATTCTTTGACAGAAACTATGTTGCGTGGCCTTGTGTATTCTGTGATTTTGTAGCCAGGTTCCAACACCAGAGCGTGAGGTGTTATTGGTGAAGGTGTGCGGAGATTGTGGAATATTTGATATGTGTGTATATATATATATATATATATATATAATAAATAGATATAAATTAGATAAAATTTAATATACACACGCATATAATAAATATAAATAAAACAGAAATATGAGTATATATAATCCATAGCAAGGATGCTCTCCCGCGGATTCATTTCAAAACTCCAAACTGTATTTCATACTATAGAGGATCGATCGACGTTTCCACATCTAAGGGTCTTTCTCAGGAATTCTATAATTCTATCAGGGTTATCCAAAGAGAGCCGAATTGCTTGAGAAAGGTAACCGAACGCTGAAAATCAGCGTTCGGTTACCTTTCCTGGCCATTCGGCTATCCAGAGAGCAGGCAATTCGCCAAATCCTAGCGAATTGCCTGCACATACGGTGCCTTTTCGAGGGCAGTGAAATCCCCATGAAAAAGCACTGCTTCGGCTATTCAGAGAACGCAAACCAGCAGTGAAACGTTCCCCTAATGCTCTGCCATTCGGTGGTTTAATTCGGCAAATTTATTCAGGAGAATCCCATAGACTTCAATGATAAAAATATTCCCGTTTTAATTCAATATCTAATAAACCGTTCATTATAATATTCTGCAGTAAAGAGTCTCTTTATTTATAGAGTTTTTAGGATACTTTAAGCATTTTTCTTATTTTTTTTTTTTAAAAGTCCGATTTTTTTTTTTTTTAAGTTTACTTCTTTTTTCTGTAACAGCCCTTTTTATTATCATTCCCTGGACCTCATATGTAAATTTCAGACATTTTCGCTCAGTAGTTTCTTTGCAAACAGCTTTTTACTTTCACATTCATACAAACTGTTTTTCTAATTTATTCACCTCCCTCTGTCTGCGGTGTCGGCTTTTTCTCGGCTTTTTCCGGTGGCTTCGCTGCGTGTGATCGGCTCCTGCTCGGGTTTTTCCGGCGTCTTCGACGGGTTAATCCAGATGTTTTTGAGGGTTTTCGGCGTACATTCGGCAGGTTTTGCGGTTAGTTTTCATCAGGTTTGCGGTAGCTTTTCCCTGCAATTCGGGGACCCTGTGGTGTTTGCTGAATACACCGCAGGGTCACCGAAATGGGATCGGCAAAACGAACGGAATTGAAGAGAACGAAAAGTCACCGAACGTGCGGTGACTTTTCGAATCTCTTTGGATAACCCTGTATATATATATAATGCGGTGTTCTATTCTACATCAGGAAAGTATCCAGTCATATAATCTGTCACTCTAAATGGCCCTCTGTAGCATGCAATTTTTACAGGAGATGTTTCTAAATGGAATTCTTAAATAATGAATTATTTTATCTACATCTTTACTTCATGAATAATACACAAATGTCAATGCTGTGGAGACCATTTTTTAAAACTTAATTTGTTTACTGTAACAATAAATAAAATATGTTAAATGCTGCCGCTCGGTGTATTATTTAAGCATTCAGCTTAAGTATACTTATTTTTTTATTGCGTGTGTGACAAATATTTCTCATACGAAGCACTTTGTCTGGAGCAGACGACTTGCTGTCTTTCTGCTGCCACTCAAGAATTCTCCAGCTCTGAGTCAAATAGATAGTCCTGTAAATAATGATTTTGTGTTGTTTGTCCGGGTTTACCTGACGACATCTGGTAGCTATGTGTCCCTTAATGTATACCCATTTTACTCTAACTTCTACTGATTTAAGGATTATAAAAACTCTTGGAGGGTGCAACACAGATCTAGGAAAGTACAGTTTGGTTAGAGAGTATATGAAGAAAGAGTTCAGAGAAGACCTCTCACACTTCTCACCCCTCACTTCCCGCACCTCTCATCCTGCACCTCTCAAACCACACATCCCGCACCTCTCATCCTGCACCTCTCACACTTCACATCCTGCACCTCTCACACCTCGCCCCTTTGTTAGTCTCTACACTGACTTCCTGTTTCCTTTAGAATCCAATTCAAAACATAGCTGCTCACGGAAAAAGCTCTCCATAACCCCGCCCCTGCCTAAATCTCCTCCCTTATTAGCAGGTACATCCCGTCCCAACCACTTTGCTTTGCCAATGATCTGACGTTATCGTCTCCTCATACCCGCATCCCCAACTCTCATCTTCAGAACTTCTCCCGAGCTGCCCCCTTTCTACGGAACTCCCTCCCCTGCAATATTAACTCTCCCCTTCTCTCCAGTCCTTAAAGAAGTCTCTGAAAACACATTATTTTAGAGAAGCCTATCGTCTCACTCCACAATCCCCCATTGCACCTTTCTTGCTCCATCTTCCCACACAGCCCACACGCACCCCACTGCTTCACATACTCTATTTACCCTCACCTAGTGTGTCACCCCCTCTCCTCTTGGATTGTAAGATCTCAAGCAGGGCCCTCTCTCCTACTATTCTGTGTGTCTAACTTGTATGTATATGTGTTGTTCTGTCTCATCCATTGAACAGCACTACGCAACTTGTTGGCGCATTATAAATACTTGTAACTAGGAGCACAAGGAAAATCAATTTGGGAGTTTGTGGAACCACCCTACCCAGTCGGAGCTTTTGTTACCCAGCTGGGTGGAATAGAGGTAACATCACTGCTCTATAACCGTGGAGAGAGAATGTGAAGACACAGGTTTGATCCCGGCAAGAGCACCTCTCCAGCAAGTGTCCTTGGGCAAGTTACCTAACGGTACTTACTTGGCACCCAGGACATACCTGAAAACGAGAGAAATCTCAATGTATCCTTCCTGGTAAAATCCTTTCTCCAGCTTTATGACATTTTTTTTTTGTCATTGTGTTTTCTTATTTGATTTCCCAAGACTGCATTGTTTCTCAACTCCAGTCCTCAGGTTTCCCCTAGCATGTCAGATTTTAAGGATCATCTTGGGGAAATGCAGACTGGATCCTTTAATCACTGAGCAGCATAAGAAAGATTGTGCCATGCACCTACTTATATTTAGGCCTAATAACACTATAGTGGTTATTCACTGACCACCATCCTTTCACGGAAAGAATGGTAGATTTAGTGCAGAAAATGTCAAGGAGCTACGGTGAACCAATCTTTCTTTCCACTGTCATTTCTGCCAAAGTTGTTCAGTGTTGTTCTCTGCATACTTTGCTATGGGATTCCCACCAGTGTTTCCACTACAGTTTTTCCCGAAGCTCCGTAGCATTGATTTCACCATAGTTGCCACTGTAGTGTCAGTCAAAGTTGTCTAGCTTTGGTTCTACCATTGGTTTTACCGTAGTGTCTATTGGATTTCAATGTTGGTTGCTCGTTTAAAATCACCAAAGTATATTCCCCGATGTTATAAACAATCGTGGAACAACTCTGAATGAGAATAGCCGCAGGTTTCTTGTTTTAAGGAAAGATTAAACGGTGGTAATGTTGTTCAGTGGTGTTCATTGTTATGTCCATCAACTCCGACAGCTGTTGTTGAACTTTCCTTTTATGGATAGCTGACATTCACCATAGTTTGCAAAAACGATGATATTTACCATTGATTGCAACTGTGAACTTCGCTGTCACTACATTGGTGTACCCCAACTGGGTCACATCTGTTACTGCCGATCCCTTGCTGGGCCCCCGTTCTCCCACTAGCAATCTTTCATGCCTTATTCCAGCCCTTAGCCGAAGTTTAAGGATGGGTACAGTAAAGGTGCGGTGATAGTATTTCCCAGAAGTGAGTCAGCACGCAGTTCTTGAGGTTAGCACAGTCAGACTGGAACTGAGCCTTTAACCACTTCAATGCTGAGGACGCGGTCAGCGCGTCCTCAGCATTCCCGCTGCTGTGCGGAGGACGCGCTGAGCGCGTCCTCCCATTGGGGTCAGCGTTCGGCCGGGTTCCGGCCGATCGCTGGCCCCCCCGGTGCGGGCTGACATCCTCGATGTCAGCCCGGCATCCGGGACCGCAGCCGCCGGAATTAGGTGTCATCGCGGCAGCGCGATGACACCTAATTCAGGCGCCCCCCCCGCATGTGCGGAGGAGGCGCCTGAAAGGGAGGGGGGGAAGTCCTTCGGACCTCTCTCCCTCCCGATCGGCGGCTCTGCGGGGGTTAACCCAGGCATCATTTGGAAGGGCACAGCCTGCCCTTCCAAATGGTGCCTGGCATTAACCCCTGGGGAGCTGGATCGCGAATCGGCGCTGAAAAGCGCCGGTTCGCGATCCTTTCCCGGAGCTGGCCGACATCTTGGATGTCGGCCAAGCCTCCGGGAACTCCCCCTGAGGACTGGCGTCATCGTGCGTAGCACGATGACGCCAGTCCTGGACTTAACCCCTAACTGCCACCAACTGTGGAGATAGGGAGTTCATTGGAACTCCCTATCTCCCGATCCGTGGCAGTTAGGGGTTAATGTTTGGTATGGTTGGATCGGCCAGAGCATGGCCGTTCCAACGATACCAAACATGAAAGTGAAAAAGTTTGTAAAAAAAAAAAAAATTAAAAATAAAAATTAAAAAAATTTTTAAAAAAAATTATAAAAAAAAAAATAAACACTTTTTTTTCTTTTTTTTGGTTTGTTAATGCAGCAATATTGTTCCCATTTCAATTATAATGTGAACAATGATGCTGCACTAACGATTTTTGTATGCGGTGCGTTTGTTAAAAATAGTGTAATTTTCCCCAAAAAAAAAATGTAACGAGACCCCATCTCTAATTTTTTTAACAAGCGCACCCCATACAAAATATAACCGCAATTGGTCGCATGTTAAAATGTAAAAAAAAACACTTTACACATTGTAAATTATTGAAAATACATATTTTATTGCATTTTTTGTTATAATATACAGACATGACATAACGTATACATATAATAATGACATATTATGAATCTACCGAGTCTGACGGAAAGAACGATATATAATATGTCTGGGTCATATACTAAAATAAGCCTTCAAAACACGTTTAAACATGATGAGCAAAACCGGTAAAAATGACCTCAGCACAGGGGCGGGAAAAGCCTCAGCAGCGAAAGGGTTAATGAATAATATGTACAGTGCCAATGGAAGCCAATGGAAAATGACAACCTGGCGTCTTACTGCCCTTCATCAGGAATCCCTTCCCTTGCATATTGCCGCGACTGCTCAGAAATCACTGCCTGATTTGCTCTCTGTGACATAATTAGACCAGGGACAGATGATGGGATTAACTCTGGTCACCAAATCGCATTGTGCAACATTCCAACAAGGCAGATTGTGAGGATAAACAGGGGTTTCAGATTATACAGTATCAAATACTGGAGCAATGTTTTCCAAACAAGAGAGACCAACAAAGTCCGCTCAAACCTTTAACAGATGTAAACATATTCTAGATAGTGGGAGTTGGAAAAGGCTACAGTGACCCACATAGTAATCCTTTTAGCAGATAGTAACAGATAAACATAGACAATAATGATAATAACAATAACAGTATTCGTGCGAATCACAGACGGCACAAACACCCTGCACCTAGAATTGTAGGTACAGGGTGACTTCAACATAGGAGAGTGCAGGGAAACTGCACCTCCCAAATGCATTTCTAGGTCCATGTACCCCAAGTTCAAAGTGACTCTCGTCACACCAGGGACTCAGGATTGTTTGATGTATAATAATAGACATAGGGCTACATTACAATCCCCACGTTAAAACGGCGGCGCTAGGGAGAAAAAACTGCGCCCGCAGTTTTCTCCCTACCGCCCCCGTTTTATTGGGGGATTACAATGCAGGTGCTTAAAAAGCTGCCTGCATTAGTAGCGGGCACTACGCCCTGGGATGCTCACGGCAGCGCTGAGTGCCGCCGCGAGCATCCACTCGATGGAGTCCATAGGACTCCATTGAGCCAGACGCCGGCGGTCACATGACCTGCCGGATCTCGCCTCGCGTTAACGTTAGCACCAGGATTGTAATGTGGCCCATAATCTACTAGAATGCAAAGGTCTTTGTCCTTAAGTAAAAGTACTTGTCCACCTTTAATGTTTTTCACACCAGATAATCACAAAGCTACTTCCGAGCAAACTGGAACACGCAGTTGCTGCTCATAAAGACTTCATCCTGCCTTCAGAATCACTGACATGTTGACAAAGTTAGAGGGCATTGTAAATTCAACTAATGTCTAACATTATAGCTACGGTTTATGCGCTGGATTCAATGTGAAGTGTAAAAAAAATAAAATTGATTACCGAACATAAAAAGCACATCTCATGACTTGCATGCAAACACATTTATCATTAATTAAATGTATTTATCACAGCATGACGGAGACCAATTTGTGATTGTCGTATAATGCCAGAAACATAAGAGCTCTGTACTTAAAGAGATACAAGGAATTCTGATGGAAGCTACTCATAGAAACCTAAATAGGTTTGTTGTTATGGCTTCGATATGTCTACTATATACAAATAAAAACATATATAATTACACGAGATGTAGCCGGACGCCGGGTAATCCTACTGTCCTGGCATGTTCATCCCACCATCAGCCGTGTGAGGAAAGTTAGGACGTAACGATCGAAGATCTATTTGCACATACTGTATATTCATTTTGCAGTCAACAGCATATGCTTGTAGCTGTAATCAAGACAAAGTACAGTAAATGTGACAAGAGAATTAAGCTGGAAAATAAAACACAAGTGTCTCTAAATGAATGGAAACTTCTTATTTAATCAATGGTAAAAAAAAATATTTAGCTTTGTGTCTACAGTTAAGTTTAATTTAATGCCGGTACTAAAACACATATAAAAATTTCCAGACGTTTGCATTTTAATGTGTTTATTGATCTACACGTGGTAGTATTTTTTTTTTTTTTACTTTGTCTCAAATTAACTTTTCTTTCAAAAACAAGGGTCACTGATTCTCGGTTTAGCTGAGTTGAAAGGCCAATCACACGTAGCATAAGAATTTAGTATCTGCAGCATTTGATATTGGTGTATCTCGGTATCGCTCGTTGGTTTGACTCTCAGTATCATTGTTTTAGAGGGGCAGAAATTGAAATGTTCCGCAGGGATGAGTGAAAACACACCCTTATGCAGGGTCAACCAAATACAGTATCACTTAACACCTTGGGCTTTAACCTGGTGTTCATTCTTCAATACCGGTTCATGGAGGGAATGAGTGGAGCTGTTAACTGTAATGGTCCCAGTAGTTATCGTAATGCCAGTGTTGGATTGGACACCATAATGGGAAAGATAGAAACCAACAGGTCTATTCACTAATGGTGAAACTCTGGAGAACTGGCAGGAGAAGTGAAAATTCTAGGTCAAAATATCCAAACCAGAAAAATGTTCCAATTTATGCAACTTTCCAAATTGGCTATTTGGTCTAGATTGTTCTCTTCTCCTGCCAATTCTCCTGCCAATTCTCACCTTTTAGTGAATAGACCTGTAAGTCATACTGGGGACTTGGGGAAGATTGCAACATTCCTTTGGAATTTTATAGAATATTTTTCCATAGTTACAGGGATGATAGTGTTGTTTGTGTCATGGCAGATGGGATCCCAGCTCAGATGAGACACCAATAGATGGTACCATTCCTTTGCTGTGGTTGGGTAGCAAGGTAAAAATTAGATACAGAGCGTTAAACTGGCTGGGTAGAACAAGGAAGCTGGTCCTTAGAAGTGGTAGGATAGACAGGGCAAAAGAGAAGAGAATAGTCAAAAACATAGCAGAGGTTGAGGTTTCCAGGGTATCATAGTACACGAGTAAACAGAGCCAGGTCAGGAGTACAGAGAGCAGGATTGTCAGTAGGCAAGCCAAGTCAAAACCAAGAATACAATCAGAGGGAATAGGGAACTATACAGAAACCACAACAGGGCAAGGTAAGGATACCAAGGAGGAGTGTATACAAAGATCTATCCGTTATCATTGGTCGACGTCATTCTGGTTCTCCAAAGTATACATGCATGGAATGATGCACGTTCGCCGGCGTCTCCAATATGATGCTTGGAGGATGTGTTCTAAAAAATATATATGTAACATCGCGCTGCATCAATCCGGGGGTCAGGTGTGTCATTCTGAAGATGCAAAGACACACGATCAGCCTCATGGCCAGCAGCCTCGTTCATAGGCATCCACTGAAGACTTGGGGAGCTAATGCAAAAAGCTAGGCTTTAATGACATGGGCACCATGACAGTTGGCATAGTTTATTGGCAAATCCTGCCTACGAACCTGCCATGCACTTTGGGACACCTCCTTTTATGAGTCGAAAAATTCCCTCTAGAATGTTGACTTCACTTTATCACCTTTGGTTCACTTCATTAAATATTTGCATTTCTCACCTTCACTAAGCCAAATAATCATTGCATTTTAGCAATTCCCATATAAATTCTGCATTTTGTTTTCATTTGCCCATTTTTTTCTTTTCCTGTGTATGTTTAATACCAAATAGGTTCCCAGGCTCCCTTACATTCCTCCGGAGATATTCTGTTCTATGATCTTCCCGGTCTCTATTCTTGTTTACGTCTAGAATGCATATTAGATCATCTTTGTTTGGAGATAGAATACAAGAGCTCTTAAAACACAAACCATTCAGCTGCTAATTAGCTGTTTCCTGCTCCTAATGAAGTGAGCACGTTGGGTTTGGATTAAAATTCAGCCACTGTTCTCCGCTGTTTATGCTTCCAGATGTTTTTGCTTTATCTAGGAGTTTACTTTGACAGCTACAGCTAAATGATAAATCACTCATATTATGGCTGAAATGCATTTTGAAATTGAAATGTGGCAAACTTTGAAATTGCTCCAAGGATCAGTGTCACATAACAGGTCAATATTGGTTCCCTGCTTATGATGCACACGGTATTGGCATATGCAAAGCAGGAATCGGGAGAATTGTCAAAGCTCCCCGGATTGTAACATGGGATTGTTCTTTCATTCTCGTCGCTGGCGTTTGCTGATGTAGAATTAATCTGGTCACGTCTGGCACAAAATCAGAAATGAGGAAGACCAGCATGCTCTAATCAAATTGTAAATACTGATTAACAAACAGAAAAAAACCCACAACCCTTCAAAAAGCTGTTGGTATCTTTCTGTGCTTATGGTGTATTTTTATTCATAACCAGATATCAAATATACAGGTTGAGCATCCTTTATCTGGAATTCTGAAATCCAACTTATTCCAAAATGTGAAATTACTGTTTCTCTGTCTCTTTAACATGTTATAAGCTTTCATCTTCTGGGTGAAATGATGATTACTGAGTAGACATGGGTATTCTTTATTGTCTGACTACATTTTCGGGTGAAATATCAGAGTTTTGGCGATTTGGGATCATCCAAAATTCCGAATTAGCCGAAAACGATAAAATTATATCAAACCCATCCAAACATTTTAAGATCAATATGAAATAATATTTGTAACTCAGAAAAATTGCACTCTTTGTGCAATACTAGTCCTGACCTTAACCCGAACCCTACTACAAACATAAACACAAACAGATCCAGTAAGCCTAAAAGTACCCTAATTCTAAAAGTCAGTAATCCGGCTCTAGAAGTAACTCTAACGCTCACCCTAGCCCTAACCCTACTTCACACATAAACAGCAACCGTAACATTAACCTTGACATATACAGTCAGGGCAGCCATCAGAAATTTTGGGGCCCCTTACTGACCCTCACAATGGGCCCCCCCATGATCCCGTCTTCCCATAATAAATACAATATTTAGTGTGAATCGTGATCACATTACAGAGTATTAGTCCCAATATCTTGAAATCACACATATTGCTCGCACAACAGTATATTTGACATAAAAAAGTACCAATCTGGTTCAAATAATTTAAGACAGAATGAAATTGTGATTAAAAAATAATATGAATCAAGAACGTATTACAGCGTGTTGCTCCCAATTCCTTTAAAAATCACATAAAATGTGTATTAGTGTAAACAATGTAGCATAAAAGTATAATTAGATAATTCCACTGGTTAAGCATCACAGAGCACCACAGCAATAGAACTCTCACTGTAAAGGCAGGGAGTATGAACATACACAGGATCCACAGCAATAGACCTCTAATGATAAAGGCAGGGAGTATGAACGTACACAAGAATTCTGTGTACGTTCACTCACTGCCTTTACCGTTAAACTAAAATATTGCTGTGGCTCCTGTGACCCCACTCTTAGTTCTCATGTTCATTTCATTCCCTCCCTCCTCTCCTTTAGTTTAACCCCCTCTTCTCTTTGAACCCCCCTCCATTTTAAATTCATCCCCCCTCCTGTTTTAATTCCCCCCCATTTTAAATTAATCTCCCCCTCCATTTTAAATTAATCTCCTCTCATTCTGGTTTAATTTCACCCCCCCTTCTGTTTAAAATTCACCCACCTTCTGTTTAAAAATTCACCCCCTGTTTTAATTTACCCCCCCCCTTCTGTTTTCAAATTCACCCCCCTTCTGGTTAAAAATTCAACCTCCTTCTGTTTAAAAATTCACCTCCTGATTTAATGTAACCCCCCTTCTGTTTTAAATCCCCCCTTCTGGTTAAAAATTCACCCCCCTTCTGTTTTAATTTAACCCCCCCTTCTGTTTTAAATTCACCCCCCTTCTGTTTAAAAATTCACCCCCTGATTTAATGTAACCCCCCTTCTGTTTTAAATTCACCCCCCCTTCTGGTTAAAAATTCACCCCCCTTCTGTTTTAATTGAACCCCCCCTCCCTACTGTTTTTAATTACCCCCCCCTCTGGTTAAAAATTCACCCCCCTTCTGTTTTAATTTAACCCCCCCTTCTGTTTTAAATTCACCCCCCTTCTGTTAAAAATTCACCCCCTGATTTAATGTAACCCCCCTTCTGTTTTAAATTCACCCCCCTTCTGGTTAAAAATTCACCCCCCTTCTGTTTTAATTGAACCCCCCCTCCCTACTGTTTTTAATTCACCCCCCTTCTGGTTAAAAATTCACCCCCCTTCTGTTTTAAATTCACCGCCTGTTTTAATTTCACCCCTCCCCCTTCTGGTTTAAATTCACCCCCCTTGTTTAAATTCACCCCTCCTCTCTTTTAATTTCACAACCCCTCTGTTTTACACCCCCCCCCTTCCCAGTATTACCTGGCCTGGATGGGACTTTCCTCCGCCGCTCCACGTGCATCTTGCAGCGTCGGGAGGAAGTGACGTTATAAGACTACTTCCTCCAGCGCCGCAGAGTACACGTGTGGCGGCGCGACTCGAGAGGAAGGCAGGGCCAGGATCTGCCTGCTGCAGACATTTGGTGCGCCCCCTCTGACATCATCAGAGGGGGCCCGTCGGCTGCCGCCGGCCGCCATCTTGGAAGTCTCTGCTTCTCCGGGCCCAGGTAGGCGTCAGTACCTCATCTGAGGCCTGCGGCCTAAAGTAAAGATTGCTGCCGCCGGCGGGCCCCCCCAGTCCCCGGGCCCCTTACCATAGCATGGGCTGTAATGCCCTGATGGCGGCCCTGTATACAGTAATCATAACAATAACCCTAACAGTAACCCAACCCTAGAAGTAACCCTAACCATAGCCCTAAACCTAATCCTACTACTAGCACAAAGAGTAACTGTAACCCTAACACAAAACGAGAACCAATAAGCCTAACAGTAACCCTAATAGACAGTAACCCAATCCTACAAGTACTCTTTATCTTAACCCTAATGTAAACATAAACTGTAATCCTAATAGTATCCCTAACACAAAAAGAGAACCAATAAGCTTAACAGTAACCCTAACACAAAACGAGAACCAATAAGCCTAACAGTAACCCTAATAGACAGTAACCCAACCCTTGAAGTAACCCTTACCTTAACCCTAATATAAACATAAGCCGTAACCCTAACTGTAACCCTAATAGACAGTAACCCAATCCTACAAGTACTCTTTATCTTAACCCTAATGTAAACATAAACTGTAATCCTAATAGTATCCCTAACACAAAAAGAGAACCAATAAGCCTAACATTAACCATAATAGACAGTAACCCTACTCTACAAGTAATCCTTACCCTAACCCTAATATAAACACAGACCGTAACCCTCACAGTAACCCCAGCACAAAAAGAGAACCAATAAGCCTAACAATAACCCAACCCTCCAAGTAATCTTTACCCTAACCCTACTACAAACATAAACCATAAATCTAACAGTAACCCTAACAGTAACCATAATAGACAGTAAACCAAGCCTACAAATAACCCTAACTTTAACCGTAATACAAACATAAACCATAAATCTAACAGTAACCCTAACACAAAAAGAGAACCAAAAAGCATAACAGTAACCATAATAGTAAACCAACCCTACAAGTAACTCTAAGTCTAGCCCTAACTCTAAGCCTAATCCAAACATATATAGTAAGGGTTACCGTAACAGTAACAGTAACAGTAACAGTTTGTAACTGACACAAACAGAACCAGTAACCCTAACAGTAACCTAACCCTAGATGTAACCCTATCCTAGAAATTTTGGGCTGCGCACATATCTATTACTGAGCACGGGCCATAAATGCTTCTCAGTATCAGTATAACTTAAGAAATAACATTTTGAAATAAAAATGGATTAATAATTTTAATTGTACACTACACATGGTTTTTTTCCTTCTTTCTTTCAGAGAACAGGACATACATAAAGCCGTCTCCCATAATGTACTGAAAAACCCAATAGGAGATTGGCGCGTGAAGATCACACAGTTCCTGCGAAGGGTTCCTCCCAACCTCTGATGCCTTCAGCTTGAAAAGAAGAAGGATTTTTAAAAAAAAGATGATATCAAGCATGACAAAAGAAGGACTTTTTGTTTTTTCAAGAAATTATAACTTTAACTCTGTGACAAACTGCCATGTCATCCGACTCGTAACAAAATATCCCCGGCAAAATTTCAAAACCAACCTCGGCCCCTTGACGATTTTTAGATTGTAAGTACAAAAACATAAAGAAAAGAAGAATCAACGTTTCTAAGCACATCGGAACGTTTTAGAACCACCTGAACATCCCCCCTTAATTTTTTTTTTACATTTTGTTTCCTTTTACTTTTTGACCACAGAGGGTCCCACATTTCAGCCCCTGTAGACACTTAAAGAGTTGTTGCCCGGATCTATATCTATATTGTACAGCATACGGCACAATGGTAATGTGTGACTTGGCAAAGTCCTTTTTACCAGCTATCTCTGTGACAGAACTAAAAATGAATCATCACACAAGAAACAAAAAACATTCATCACAGGACAGTTTAATTGTGTTTATAAATTTAGCTTTGTTTACTGAAGCTGATACTCAGTATATATATGACATTTTGAAATGAAATGTGTGTACATTTTTTTTTAAAATAAAAATAACACTGTACAAATTATAGTTTAGTTCGATGACCAAGCATTGGCGTCTACCCGCGCCTCACTGGCAGCTGGAATCTGGAGGATCGCTATTGCCTTTCTATGGATCGCTTGGTAATTGGGCTTTCTAAACGAAACAACGTTTCGGTAGAGCGCTAGTAACGGAGCCTTTTAAGTACGGTTTCTCTGTTGTATCATATTAAGTTAAAATATACCTTCTTTGTTAAAATGTTCTTGCTAAGATACAGTATTACTTTTTTTTGTTTTGTTCGACTTTGGAAACCTTTCATTTTTTTTTTGATGCCTAATTTAATGTATTATATGAAATTGAAAATTAAAACTAATCAAAAGACCGGTAAAAAAAATAATTACTGTGTAGCACTCCAAGGCTGGTTTAATAAAAAAAAACAGACACTGACATTAATAAAAAATGTTGTTTATGATATTTTTACATCGATTTTACTTTCAAATAATTTTGACAGGATACAGCTTAGCATTAAGAAATTGCGAATATCACTTAATTCTCTTATTTTGCTTACTCCGAAGCATAAAAACTGTTGAAATATAAAAGTTAAAATCAATAATCCCTCTATATTCTCATTTTCATAAAGCTATAAGAAGCTACAAGTAAACACTGATGTACGACTGACATGTGGTTAAGAACTGAGATTTTTTTAGGCATGAAATCGACCATTATGGAATTACCGAAAACCGTCTATATTTCCTGTCCAAAGTTGTCACTTCTTGTGTTGTCTTTGCTCCATCACTAAGATGTAGCTATTGTTCTAGTTTATAATTTTTTGCACCCAAAAAGAAAGAACAAAGCCTCAAAGAATAAGCAGCAGTACATATCTCATACAAAATTTTCTAGGAGTTGTAATGGTTTATCCCCTTCACGACCAAGATCGAGTATACTCGTTCCTCAAAATCACCTTCTACGAGTATGGTCAAAGTGGTCTAATTCTGGTGCAACGCAAAGCATTTACAGATAGTTCCAGGCAATGTCCCTGAAATTTCAAAGCATGGACATGACATGAGATTCACAATTTCTGCACAGAACCAAAGAGCTGAAGCTATAATGTAAATTTAGTAGCACTTTTTGGAAGGCAGGACCAAAAATCAGTACACGAATTTTGGAAAAAATATCAAAAATACTTGTTATCTACACCTCTGCCTTATTAGTGAACAGTTTATTCTACTGACACTCAATGCATCATATTACAAGTGAAGGCAACAAACAGGATTTTCTTCTGTAGATCAGAGGTCCTACAAAAGGTCGCTCTACTTTCAGGACAAAACTGAAACTTTTCGTGGTGTTAGGACATCCGGGAAAACCTATAAAAGATACATGAAAGAGTTGACGGGCTGGAGAATTCTATATAGAATTTTTTTCTCCAAGAATGTATTTGATGGAGAGGTTGGGTTAGAAAGAGGGAAAACGACTGGAGGAGGAACTGAGTTGGGTTGTCAAACTGTGTAGATGTTGTAGGGCAACATTGAGTCAATGGCTTGGATATGGCCCATGCAAGGTCAAACCCAATAATATTGTGGTTTGCTAAAGGAAGAGCAGAGAAAGAATAACTAAGTTCAATGAATATGACAGAGGGTGAGCATTAATTAACTAATAAGGTTTAGTTTCTCTTGAGTAAGAAAAATATGGCGGAAAGGATTGACGTCTCTGTTGAGTAGGCAGGGCAGAAGCCAACTGGAAAAATGAGAGTAACCTGAGAATGCGGTTGAACATTCATACCTTCTATAGCCTCCAAATGCTTTTGAAAGTGAAATCTTTATTAAATGTTAGGCTTATGCACCGGAAAAAATGGTTAATGTCACCATTTCGGTTGTATGAGAGATGGATCGGTCATTCGTTTCGGACGGGTTCAATCATGGTATGATGCCAGGAGTCGCAAACTAGGTTTATTTAGTTACAATATTAGGGAATGAGCAATTTTGACTGCCCAGTTACTAATAATGTTGGGACCATCTGTATAGGATGGCAAGCGGACAAGGCAGTGCTCCCCGAAACCCGCACCCATGTACAATATATGAGGCTACAATAATCTGTGGAGAGCGGAACAGCCCATTATCCTCCAAACCCTCCTCCCACCATGGGACAATGGCATGTTCCTACCTAATTGGTTTGATATGAACATAGGTGGGGGTAGGAGGTGGTGGTGCCATGTTCCCCATCTCTATAATACTGCCACCCCTATGACAGTATAAGTGACGGGTCAGCAGTAGCTTCTCGGTCACACTTATTATAGTAGTGATGAGCACCCCGCGACACAAATTCCACTTTGTTCTTAAAAGACTGAGCATGTCTATTGAATTTCCTTTGTGTTTCTCTCCACCAATGCAGAAAAAATAATCATTTTGTGCCTGCGCTGCATAACTTTTTTTCTATAGAATTAAGTGATCTTCTTAGTGTCATGAATGTGTCCCTTAAATATGTTCGCCTGCTCACTGCAGCCGGCGTTTAGGAAGCTCGTATGGATTCTACACCTTCCTATTAGTATAATCATACGTTTTGCACACTTCCAATTAATCTTGCTTAACATATTTTTTTTCTAAAAATCACATTTAAATGCCTCTCCTTACAGAACATTGGCATAAGCTTGGAGGAGCTTCATTGATTTCTAATTTGCCCTTCCAAGTATAGCTGTAAATGTCAGACTTCGAGCAAATGAATTTTTAGGTGACTTTTAAACCAATGGAGACACTCTGTTATTAAATTCTGTTTACTCGCCTAAGTGGCAAACATTGACAAAGTGAGGTACAAAAAATAGTATCACTTGATTTGCATTTCTATATTTAAATGCAGATTATGTAATTTAGCTGTATCTTGTTGAAGGTTCACATTGATGGCTCTCTGAATATACTATCAGGTCTATTCAAAGACAGGTGAAACTCAGGAGAATGACTGGAGAAGAGAACATTCTAGACCAAATAGTCGATTTGGAAAGTGAGATAAATGGGATAATTTTTTCACCTAGAATTTTCACTTCTCCAGTCACTCTCCTGAGTTTCACCTTTCTTTGACTGTACCTGTTTATCAATACATTTCTGTGACATTGAAGAAAGGCTAAAGGATGCTAGCCATAAAAATATATGTATATGCATGTATAGATAGATAGATATGGATAGACATATATGCATGGGTAGGTATGGATGGATGGATGGATGGATGGATGGATGGATAGATAGATGATAGATAGATAGATAGATAGATAGATAGATAGATAGATGTAGATATATAGATAGATATGGGTAGATAGATGATAGACAGAGACAGATGATGGAAGGATAGAGATAGATAGATAGATATGGATAGAAAGATATGCTTGGATAGGTATGGATGGATGATAGATAAGGGTAGATGGATAGATCGAGATAGAGATAGATAGATAGAAAGATATGCATGGATAGGTACGTATGTATGTATGGATGGATAGATAGATAGATAGATAGTACCGGCTGGATGGAGTAGAGGTAATATCACTGCTCTATAACCGTGGAGACACAAGTTCGATCCCGGCCAGAGCACCTCGCCAGTAAGTGTCCTCGGGCAAGACACCTAACGGTACATACTTGCCTACCACACAATATTGGCTATGGAGTCCAGTGGTATAATGTCTACCCTTCAACCGTGGAGAAGCAAGTCATGGTCCCGTTCAGCACATCCCTCCAGAACAACTGTGGAGAAGTCTCAACTTTACGAGAAGCGGGTCCAACCTAACCACCGGGTCGTTGATCATCACTACAGTCATGGAAAGGCGACTCGATCCCACTCGGAAGACATCACCAGCGAGTGTCCTTGGGCAAGACACCTAACAATATGGATGCGCCTACTTCACAAAATACTTGTACATCTCATAGATTGTAAATTCCCTTGGAAACAGGGTCCTCCTGAATCAGGCCGTATCATCCATGTGCATTATTCCAATGTATCAACCCCTTGTACACTGATCTTGTAAAGCGCTGTGGAATATGTGGCATCAAATCAAATCAAAATAAGCTTTATTGGCAGGACCAAATACATTTTAGCATTGCCAAAGCATATGGGGAGGAGGGGGGTAGTGGGACATATATATGGGGGGAATGGGCAAGTCCATGGACATTATCAGGGGTAAGGGATAATGTGAAGTTGGATGGGGGCGAGTCCGTGTTGGGGATTTATAAGTCCAGGATCTCTCATGTTCCTCTCAGTCTGTGACATTCTGCGACGTATTGGGCAGATATTTTCACCGCCGGCTCCTCTTCTCCCAGTATGATGTGGAGTTTCCTCGTCTCTTCTATAGAGGTGAAGTACGGGATGAGAGCGGAGAGTCTCTGGAAGTGAGTTTCCCTCAGTGCTGAGTACTTGGGGCACTGTAGGAGGAGCACTATATAAATAAAGGATAATAATAATAGATAGACCCTTCTGTTTAGGGAAGCCTACCACCTGTCTCTGTAAAAAGACACCCGACTGACCAAAAAATGGTCCTCACCTCTCCCTGCATTAACTCATCACTGCAGTCCTCCCCTCCTGTTTCTCACTCCTCACCCATCTAGACTGTAAGTTCCCATGGGAACAGGGTCCTCATGTCCTCCTGTATCTCTTGGCGGAATTCTGACCTGTCTCCTTTATGTAATGTAGAATTGTCCTGTCTTTACCCATTGCACCTTGTACAGCGCTGCGTAATGTGTTGGTGCTTAATAAATAATAACAAATAATAATATTAAGATAGATAAACAAACAATATATATGGGTTTTAATGTCTACAGTCCATGGAGGAGAGAAGATCTGATCAATCCTTTCTCTTCTATATAAGAGCCCACACCAACATAAAGCCAATCTTGCATGAAAAGAAAATTACTTTTACCCAATGGTGGGAGGTATAGTACATAGAGGGACAATGTTTCCCCCTCCCCAGATTAATATTACCGCCAATAATTAGGTCTATAATGTATATTTGATCAAAGAAATCACTGATATATTTAAAAACATCATACGTATCTTTGCTCCAGAGTGCTCGCACTTGCCCATGTTTCGTGGATAAAATCCCTGGGATTTCCCGTCCGTTTTAATAAAAGCATATAATAATACAAACAGAAACTAAAATGCTGAAATAAACTGATTTCAGAGCTTTGCAACGTTTCCTCGTCCGGCACATTTTAAACAACATCTTTTTTTTTTATATATACTTTTTTTTCTTCTTTTTTTTTTTAACTGTTGACCCCACGCTCATTACTGGTCATTTATAGACTTGCTGGTTGTTCACCGTTATGATGAATCGGCAGCATCTAAATTTTAAGCAATAAAAAACTCAGTGGCTTGCGATCATTATTCCAAATGGAAAAATTAATTGTAAATAACTGGAAGTCAATTAAGCTAAGGTTCTGCCGGGTAATGCAAATCTTTTATAGTTTTGTTTCAGTTAACTGCCTCATTAATGATTTATAGATGTGTATACAGCTGTGGGAACCATAGTATTATCTAATGCACTCAGAGAATAATTACATATGAGAAGAACTGCGCGGCTCCAGGGAAAAACTCCAAAATGACTTACTCTTTTACTTCAGACATATTAATATGCAAAGCGATAGGAAGCAGGCTATGATGTGTTATCATATTTTTGGAGACGTGTTTACGGTTCTCCTGGAGAAAAAAAAAAAACGATGAAAAAGGACATTTTTGTTTTTTCTGTAACGGCTAATACTTTGCTCACTTCTAAGATGCTCTGTATACAAAACATCAAGGAGAATTAGACAAAGACAGTAAGCGCTGCATTTATTATTTAAAAGCTCAATTTATAAAACATTTGCTTTTTCCCAACGCGCAGCCCTTATGCGGATAGGATTAGATATTAATGCAACAAAAACAATTGAAAACCTTTGACGTTTCCTTCTCCCAACTTGGTGTATTTTAACCGCTTCTGGGCAAAACAAGGTCATATTTTATGCTTCACTGTTACAGCCTGTCATCTGCTGGTGCTCTACTGTATAAAGTATTGAATTTATTTCTTATTTTATCTCGTTTTCCATTTTTTTTAATGGTACTACGCTGAAAAAAATACCTTTTTTTTTACGTGACTCAACTCTTCTATTCTTATTATATATATATGTATTTTTTTTTCTCTTTTAGATGGATTAAAAATACCTGTTTTTTTTATATAAAGGAAATCTATTTTATTTTTTCCTCTTTTTTAATAGGATTATACTAAAAAAATAACTGTTTTAATTTAAATCAAATCTTTTTTCTTTTTTAATAGAAATACAGTATGTTAAAAAATAAGGTTTTTTTTCAAAAGCAAATATTTTCAATTCTCAATTTGCTTTCTTTTTTTTAATGGGACTACACTAAGAAATGTCACTGTTTTTTGAATAAAACAAATATTTATTTTATTTGTATTCCTTATATTTAATGGGGGATCAATTCTTTCTCTTCTATATAGGGGCCCACACCAACATAAAGCCAATCTTGCATGAAAAGAAAATTACTTTTACCCAATGGCGGGAGGTATCGTACATAGAGGGACAATGTTTCCCCCTCCCCAGATTAATATTAGCGCCAATAATTAGGTCTATAATGTATATTTGATCAAAGAAATCACTGATATATTTAAAAACATCATATATATATACCTGTTTTTTGTATAAAAGAAATCTATTTTATTTTTTTCCTTTTTTTTTATAGGATTATACTAAAAAAAATAACTGTTTTAATTTAAATCAAATCTTTTTTCTTTCTTAATAGAAATATGTTAAAAAATAAAGTTTTTTTCAAAAGGAAATATTTTCAATTCTCAATTTGCTTTTTTTTTTAATGGGGCTATACTAAAAAATGTCACTGTTTTTTGAATAAAACAAATATTTATTTTATTTGTATTCCTTTTATTTAATGGGGTTATACTCAAACATATTTTTTGTATTGTTATGTAAATCTTTTTGTTTCTTATTATATTTTTTTAATCCTTTTCTAAATTGGATTATATTTAAAAAATATTTTTTTCTATAAAATAATTCTATAAATTTTATATTGTATTTTTTTGTGAACATTTCTTTAAAAGTAAGGTTAGCAGCATTTATTACAAGGAGCAAATAGTTTTTTATTTTTGTTGCTTGTTTGACTATAAAAGAAAATAGGTTGTTTTCGCTAGGTGAAGAAATAAAGCCTGCCGGTTAAAGAATTTCCATGCTGGAATTTGATAAGGTCAAAGGTGCAGAAACAAAAATGTAAATAAACAGAAGGACAACAAAGTAAAAGCAAAACAGAGAAATCTGTGAAATCTGACTTTAAATTATTAGAATTCTTCATCATCTTTTAATGGCATAGACACAGACTTTCCAGATTTAATTCACAAAGAGACAATTTTCGACATTGTTGTAAACAGTGACAATCACTGATGTTGCAACTACGGTGAACACCAGGTTCTAATTACTCTCTCTAACTCTACTCCAATTTCTGACTTCTCTATAATTGTGGATGGTATCACTATCCTTCCTTCAGCCATTGTCTGCTGCCTCGTGGTGACTCTGGACTCCAGTCTCTCCTTCAACCCCTACATCCAATCACTCTCCTCATCTTGATGCAATCACCTCCACAATATCGCCAAAATTCCTCCATTTCTGACTGCCAACACCACCAAACAACTTATCCACTCGCTTGTTATCTCCCGCCTGGACTACTGCAACAACCTCCTGACTGGCCTTCCTATCTCCCGCTTCTCCCCCCTGCAGTCCATCCTGTCTCTGCCGCTCCTCTCTGAATCCCTACACTGGCTCCACATCCACAGCAGAATCAAATGCAAACTACTCACCCTGACCTACAAAACCCTCACAAATGCCGCCCCTCACTACCTGTCCCCACTAACGCCGCCCCTCACTACCTGTCCTCACTAACGCCGCCGCCCAATACCTGTCCTCAATAATGCCATTCCTCACAACCTGTCCTCACTAACGCCGCCCCTCACTACCTGTCCTCAATAACGCCGCCCCTCACTACCTGTCCTCACTAACGCCGCTCCTCACTACCTGTCCTCAATAACGCCGCCCCTCACTACCTGTCCTCACTAACACCGCCCCTCACTACCTGTCCTCAATAACGCCGCCCCTCACTACCTGTCCTCACTAACGCCGCCCCTCACTACCTGTCCTCAATAACGTCGCCCCTCACTACCTGTCCTCACTAACGCCACCCCTCACTACCTGTCCTCAATAACGCCGCCCCTCACTACCTGTCCTCATTAACACCACTCCTCACTACCTGTCCACACTAACGCCACCCCTCACTACCTGTCCTCACTAACGCCACTCCTCACTAACACCGCCCCTCACTACCTGTCCTCACTAACGCCACCCCTCACTACCTGTCCTCACTAACACCACTCCTCACTACCTGTCCTCACTAATGCCACTCCTCACTACCTGTCCTCACTAACACCGCCCCTCACTACCTGTCCTCACTAACGCCACTCCTCACAACCTGTCCTCACTAACACCGCCCCTCACTACCTGTCCTCACTAACGCCACTCCTCACTACCTGTCCTCACTAATGCCACTCCTCATTACCTGTCCTCACTAACGCCACTCCTCACTACCTGTCCTCACTAACGCCGCTCCTCACTACCTGTCCTCACTAACGCCACTCCTCACTACCTGTCCTCACTAACGCCAATCCTCACTACCTGTCCTCACTAACGCCGCTCCCCACTACCTGTCCTCAATAATCACCAAATACACCCCAGCCCGTCCCCTAAGATCCAACAATGACCTGCTCCTGGCTTCCTCCATCATTACCTCATCACATGCTAACCTGCAGGACTTTTCTTGTGCGGCGCCGACCCTATAGAACGCGCTCCTTCGCAATATCAGATCTATCTATAGTTAAACATATAATTATCTATCTTTATAAATCATATATTTATCTCGTTATTTTTATCTATCTACCTATATATCATCTTATAAACATTCCCCTCATATCACTGTCCAATTAAATTGTGCTGTCCAAAGTGGTGACAGGTCACTGCTAGGTAGTTGTCATCTACCAAAATATGGTCATTGAGTCCTTATGGTATACTGGGGTTTAGGTATAAAAAAAAATTGGGGCCAAACCTCTCAACGTGGAATAATTAGCTTTAATTCCTGTGGCCGTAACACTTATATGAATTTTGCTTGGAGTTTGCCTATAATATACAATAACTCCCAGAGAGCAGAGAAAGGAAATTCTCAACATGCTGTTATTTGTTAACATTGAAACCTCTTTGTTTTGCTTCACACGGTCATGAATCATATCGCATTTCTTCACTCAGAGAGATTAAATTTACGCTGTATGAAGAAAAATAAAAGCAGTGGAAATGTTGATTGTGTTTCCTGGTTTCATTCTGTCATTCTGGCCCGGATATTAGCAATGATATATATTCCAGCCTGTAATTGTAGTGTGTTTTCTGCTTGCATGGTAACCTTTTAGATGTGTTGTATTTTGTTTTGATTGGTTTCACCTGCTTTTGTCTAATCGGCATATTCTCAGAGCAATAATTCCTCTCATCATCTGGGGCTTGTTAAAGCAAAGTCAGATACGCAGTTATATAGTGATTATTGTAATTTATGCATAGTTATGTCGAAATCAGAATAATGAGAAAATCCTAGGAAAAAAATTTAAATTTTCTTTTTTTGTTAATTATTAGCACCAGATTTAGGGATGGAGCAGTGTGACTTTTGGATTCTCCGCCCCAAATAGATGCCATTGTTTTATGAAGATCCAGGGTCTGGAAGCCCAGTGGAAGGTCATTCATGCATAATGCTCCACCTGTCATTTCTGTAAATAACAACATAGCACAACAATGTACCATATTACCAATGGCAGTGTTAAACAATGTTGACACATCCTAAAGATAACTTAATAAATGATGCTTTTAATTACTTAATTAAAAGATATTGGCAATAGAAAAATAAACTGCCACACAGGGGCTCTTTCCCTTTCTTATTAGTGGCCTTTGGGCATTTTTGAAATCTGCCCTAGATGAGGCCACTCTGGGCATGCTCAGTTTGGTAGAATCAAATTTCAGTTTCCAGTCTATCTCAAAACTGCAGTGTTGAAGCCTCTTTTAGCTTCAAGACCCCTATTTTTCCTTCTCCCTCTTGTCTCTTCCTCTGCATGACCTCATAATATGTTGGTATATTACGACAGTTACATGGATGCTTGAAAAAAATATAATGCTTTGAGAAATACATCTATGAGCTGGAGCTAATCTTGAAGCTAAAAATCTGGCCAGAGATGATATTGGCTTAATACTGCCAGTTAGAAAAAGTGCTGGCTGGTAAAACACCCCAAAAAGTTTATTTTTCAGCCAGCGTCATACAGATTTGTGCCTTTAAACCCTTTGAACAAGTCAATTTGAAATATCCGGTTTAAAAAAAGTTTTCAGTCTAATTCCCTCTACTTCCCTTCCTGAAAATCCATTTATCAGCAACTTTAAGTACTTATATTTTTTTCCAAAACAAAGCATACCGATAAATTTGAATTGCATCTATATTGCTGATATTTCCATTTTTATAGTGTAGCCGTGAGAGCCGATATTTGATCTTTAAACGAGATAATGGCAAGCCCGAATATTAATCTCCCAAACTAAAAAAAGGCCAAAATGTGGCCAAAAAAGGTGACGATTTAGGCTAGGGTCAGACTGAGGCAGTGCGAACGCGCGTTCTGGCGCACTTAATCACGGCCGTGCTAGCAGCAGATGCCGGGCAATGACGGCCAATATACGAAGTACGGTCGCACAAAAGTCCGGCTGCGCAACGCAAGTGGAAAATGAACGCATTTTTTCGAGAACGTTAAACCACTAGTACTGACGTACAGAGTGCGCTGCGTACGCTAGCGGCGTGTGTGCGTGAATTGGAGACATCAGACGCTGCTAATGTCCGGCCAACATAACGTCCAGATGCAAGAAGTGTTTTATTGATGATCCGTACAAAATCACGGATGAAACTGCGCATCGTATGACCGCTATTGCGTATTCCGTGAAAAAATACGTCCATTCTTCGAACGCACATTTTCACGGACAACGTGAAAAATGCATTAGTCTGACCCTAGCCTAAGACTATCAGGTCATATTGAATTGAGCCTCAAACCATATAGATCCAAGAAAATGTGGTGAATTGAGCACTTCTTTCACATAAAGGTTGGAGAGGATCCTCTGTATCGGTTCGTCTTCTTGGCCCACGTGATAGTCAACTTCTGGTGCCTCTCGCCAATATCCCTCAAATAAAATAAATACACATAAGGGGTTATTCAGAGAAAGGTGAAAACCAGGAGAATTGGCAGGAGAAGAGAACTATCCAGACCAAATAGTTGATTTGGAAAGTGAGATAAATGGGAGAATTTTTCTGGTTTGGCTATTTTGACCTAGAATTTTCATTTCTCCAGTCATTCTCCTGGTTTTCACCGCTCTCTGAATAACCCTGATAGTGCAGCAGATTCATATAAATCTTAAGAGAAAAAAAAGAGGGGTTTCACTCACATTTTGCGGTGTCTCACAGTCAGGCTCCTGTCAGACGAGCGCAGCGTTCACGTCCGTGATGGCGCACAGAAGTACATCCGTGATAGCATGACATAAAGGCCAATGGAGTCCCACACACGAAGTACGTCCGCACTGAACTGCGGACGCACAACGGCCGCGGCAAACGGACGCAAGTTAGGCAAGAACGTAGAACTCCTAGAACGGCCGCAAAAAGTGCGCTGCGTCCGCAACGTCCGCATAGCTTTGTGTATTAGTGATGGAACGTGGTCAGACGGACTGCATTTATACGTCCAGCATTTTTGACGGACAAAATGGTTTTGCATTTTAATTTATTTTCCTTTCTACATCCGTCAAAATATACATCAGTGAATAAACAGACTGTGTGGCCACTACTGCATCTTCCGTACTAACATCCGTCCGTACTGCACGGACGCACAGTCCGTAGAAATCACGTTCATCTGACCCTAGCCTCAGACACCAGATACTCAGGCAGAGTGGCAGACAGTGATTTTAGGTAGCACTGGATCTCCTCTCAGCAGCAATAACCTCCTCCGCTGGACAATTAGACCAGGAAAAGGAATGAAGTTTAAAATAAATAAATAATTTATTGGTATACAATAATAAAATACACCAAATAGTCAAATCAAAGCATATAGAAATGCAATAAGTTACAGATGGAGCACATGGTAATTAGACAATTTTTGGTAAACCATATACTGCCTGGCCAATAATAAAACTTACCGCCTGTATTTAAAGGGACAGTACCACTTGCATAAATTGTAACTAGAATACGTATGCAATACAATCAAAGCCACTTTATAAAACACATTATAAAACACATGCTGCTGTTTTTTTCTTTGTTTGAAGTAATTACACACATGATGACTAATGAGCTCTACCTGCCCAACCCCCAGGACTGACAAGGACAGTCACATGACTGTCCTGCGTCAATCAATCCAAGGGGAGCTCTGCCTCCAATGGGGTCCATTTTTAAAAAAAAATAAAAAAGAATTGCTTGAGACAAAAGGAGCTTTTCCATTGGCTCAAGCTTTCAATTGCTCTCAGTGCCTCTGGAGGCACTGAAGACCGCAGAACCAGGAAGCCAAACCAGCTTGAGCTACGCAATTAGTGTAGCATTTAGCTGCGCAAATTGCTTAGGCTAGGCTGGCTCAGTGCTGCCCCTGTGTAGTGAATCACACACACACACAGCAGCCGGAAAACTGAAAGTGCAGGGGGAAAAAAAGCAGAGGACAGAGAAGTACAGCGAGGGAGCGTGGAGAGGTGAGTATGAGAACTTTTTTCAATAAATAACATTTTATTTACAGATTAAATATACACACGTCATTACAGCACAATGAGCACATTAATTTACTGGAATAGCAGGGGAGGCTCTGCCTCTCCTCCCACCCATGACTGCACGTCCCTGATGCACCCAGTGACACATATAAAGTAAAATATATTTTTTTTATATTCATAAAAGAGAAAAACAAAGCACATGTAAGATATCAGCTACATAAAATAAACAAAATCAGCCAGAGACACAGCATTTAATGCCAGTTATCTAATTTAAATGATATCCCGAACAGCACATTTTGCAGAGACATTATGTTTTCTGTAAATATTAACGTTTGCAGTCATTCAGTGGTATTGTTCTGCTTGCTCTTTTTCGGTGCGGGTTCACCAGTGATTTATGCTTTTAAGAGTTGCATAATAGAATTTGACATTTTCCAGCTGAGGTGTAGCCTACTTTTAGCTCCATGCTTCATTACACCTCACTCCCTTTGAGAGGGACGAACCGAATAAAAATAGCCAGGTTGTTTAAAATGTGAGAGGCATAAATGAAATCTCGCCAGATGCCCGAATCTATTGTCATCCTCTTCAACATGTGCTACTCGGGGAAAAAAAGAAAGAGAAAAAAAATACTAAACAGGCTTCAAACAAATCTCTACATTCATATGTATAACGGCGCTTCGCGGAGAGAATTTCTAGCAATTAGGGAGTTATTAATCCGCAGGTCTGGTGTAGAGAATGGAACGTTACGCTGTTTAATATAGTAAAATTCTAAGACAGCATGTGTGAACAAAAAAGAAAAGCACAAAAGCAAAAAACATGATAGAATTAGTGGAATAAAACAACCTTGGATCTATCCGTGTATGGTGTTCCTGGTGTTTTATTTTAGGCCTGTCCATATCCACTGTTATTTATTATTATTATTAGATATCATTCTTAGATTGCAAGCTCTTGAGCAGGATCCCCTTTTCCTGACGGTCTCTATGTGTCAAACTTATTTGTTGATTTTATGTTTGTTTCGTTCTATCCTTGATAAATGATAACGTAATAATTTACTATTTAATATCTCACGTTCCTAAATACATGAGATAAATAATAGTAAATATGCTGTATATATAATATATATATTAATTTCAAGACCATACATATATATATATATATATACACACCAAGAGGAGAACAATCAAAAGCACAAACTACACCATAACAAAGCTCAAAAAATGTAAAGACATTCACAGTTTACAAAGATTTAACAAGATTTTACATTTTTATACGAGTTTTTCCACAACCTAACTTAGATACAGTAATAGATGATGGGTGTTTAGTTCACAAAATATGATCATGTTTTGCTTAAGCCAGTCACAGCATCAATGTATCCCATCGCGGCAGCTCCTATGCATTGTCGTAAGATATCATTCTTAGATTGTAAGCTCTTGAGCAGGGTCCTCTCTTCCTGTCGTTTTCAATGTGTCAAACTTATTTATTAATTTTATGTTTGTTTTGTTCTATCCTTGTTAAATGATAATGTAATAATTTACAATTTATTATTTAAAATCTAATGCAGTGGTATATACATATATTTTATCTTCAAGCCCATAAAACATATATTTGTGTATATATAATATATATTTATACATATATAATGTGTGTGTGTGTGTACCTATGTTTGTTACAAGTATATGCTTTTATGGGCTTCAATATATCTATACTGTGTAGTCATATAACTCAGATAAAAGTTGAAATCTTTTAGGACAGTCGACTTGCTAAATATATTAAAAATGTGGCACTTGATGAGCACGAGGGAATTGCACCAGTTTTGCATGGTCAGGTTTCATTAATACGTTGGCCTTCTTCCAAGGCTGTGAATGTCTCTCCTGTACCTGCTTTCCTCATTTTTTTGCCTTCACCCATCTGCACAGTCATATTTCTGAATTAGGATTATTATTTATTTCCTCCATAACTCAATCCATAAAAAAGGGCACAGAGACAGAGCACCAACTTTAAGCAAAAAGCAACACCTAGACCACATGGACGCAGCCGTCAGCGTCACGAATATGTGTAAAGAACAGGAAGGAAAAATAAAAGATGTTAAGATGGACCATTGGTTGGCATCGAATCAGAGAAGGAATTGTTTACTTTTTAGGGCCAAATTGGAAAGTTTTTTTTGCCTTCAACAGCAGCCATAGGGATATGTGGCAGGGTGACCTTGATGAACATGGTCTTTTTAACCTATACTACCGTGTAACTATGTAAAATTATATCATTAATCTCCTGTATAATCTATCTCTATCTGTCCATGTCTATCTATCTATCTAATATCTATCCATCCATATCTATCTATCTATCTATCTATCTAATATCTATCTATCTAATATCTATCCATCCATATCTATCTATCTATCCATATCTATCTATCTAATATCTATCTATCCATATCTATCTATCTATCTATCTATCTATCTATCTATCTATCTATCTATCTATCTATCTATCTATCTCTAGCTATCTATCTATCTATCTAATATCTATCTATCCATATCTATCTATCTATCTCTAGCTATCTATCTATCTATCTATCCATATCTATCTATCTATCTATCTATCTATCTAATATTTATCTATCTAATATCTATCCATCCATATCTATCTATCTATCTATCTAATATCTATCTATCCATATCTATCTATCTATCTCTAGCTATCTATCTATCTATCTATCTCTATCTATCTATCTATCTATCTATCTATCTATCTATTATCTATCTAATATCTATCTATCCATTTATCTATCTATCTATCTATCTATCTATCTATCTATCTATCTATCTATCCATATCTATCTATCTATCTATCTATCTATCTATCTATCTATCTTCTATCTATCTATCTATCTATCTAATATTTATCTATCTAATATCTATCCATCATATCTATCTATCTATCTATCTATCTATCTATCTATCTATCTAATATCTATCTATCCATATCTATCTATCTATCTTCTATCTATCTATCTATCTATCTATCTATCTATCTATCTATCTATCTATCTATCTTCTATCTATCTCTAGCTATTATCTATCTATCTATCTAATATCTATCTATCCATATCTATCTATCTATCTCTAGCTATCTATCTATCTATCTATTATCCATATCTATCTATCTATCTATCTATTAATTTTATCTATCTAATATCTATCCATCCATATCTATCTATCTATCTATCTATCTATCTAATATCTATCTATCCATATTATCTATCTATCTCTATCTATCTATCTATCTATCTATCTATCTATCTATCTATCTATCTCTAGCTATCTATCTATCTATCTATCTATATCTATCTATCATATCTATCTATCTATCTATCTCTAGCTATTCTATCTATCTATATCCAATCTATCTATCTATTATCTATCTAATATTTATCTATCTAATATCTCCATCCATATCTATCTATCTATCTATCTATCTATCTATCTATCTATCTATCTATCTATCTAATATCTATCTATCCATATCTATCTATCTATCTATCTCTAGCTATCTATCTATCTATCTATCTATCTATCTTAGTGTAGCGATGTGTTAAAATTTACTGTGGCAGTACCCATTTTTGGCCACAAGATGGAGACAATCGCGATTGGAGGCACTGGACATTCGAACTACATGTCCCGGCATGCTTTGCGAAGAAACAGGAAGTGGGTGGGGTTTGGAGACACTGTACATCCTGCACCTCGTGGAGAACAGGCAGAGCGCGCCAGGGAGTAAAAGAGAGCGGATGCACACAGAGAAGGAGAGACCAAAGGATAGGCCGGAGCGCAGACAGAGTGGATCGGGCTTAGGATTGGGTCACCCAGCCTTGCGGGATACGGACATCACCCTCTATACTATCCGAGTGCAGTTAAGGAGAGAAGACCCCTCGAGTGAGGAGTACCGCGGTCGATTGAAGCGGGGAGCAGGCGGTAAGCTGGATGAGTCGCGGCTGACAGACAGAGGGCCAGACAACAGATCCGGTGGTCGGCGTCCCCAGTCAACATCGAGCGGAGAGACGTCCTGGGTCAGCAGAACCTCAAGCTTGCGCTGGATGGGTGAGAGGCCCCCAAGGCCGTATGTAAATAAGAGCGTACGCTGCTGTTTTCCTTCTAAAACCCACAGGGCCCAACTGACTAGTCGAAGACATCATTAAAGTAAACTCACTGGCCAGTTGAAAAGTACCCGGGTACCATATACACACGAATACACACCACTTCATGTTCTGGGACTTAACCTGTGCAGGACTCAGTTTCCTTTTTCGAATCGGGACAAGGGGGCAAAGTTAAAGTTATGTTCCGAACACTTTTTTTCCCTTTTTCCCGCTGCGCGTTTACCGTGATACGAGAACTGTGTATTTTATTGTGTTCCGCTACGGGGTTTTTCCTCGAGTTTCGTATCGTTTAAATTTTCTGCTCGGTCGGGGGTTTTTTTCCGAAAATACGAAGCCCTCGTGTTTTCGTTTCTTTTACCGCTACGCGTTTATCGTGTTACGAAAGTACTGTAAATATTCCTGCATATACCGTGTCTCAAGAGCTGCAATCTTTTTTAGTAAACCTTTTAACTTGTAAAACTTACAGCGGTGTTGGAGTATATTTATTCCCTAGTGCGGGGAGACTGACCCGTGGTTTAATTTCAGCGGCTCCTCCGGGAGTGAGCGCTACACGTGGGGGCTCGTCCGGGATCCAGTCTCTGGAAAAACCGCATTTAAAGGGTTAAATATGGATCCAGACACTGCTGCCGAATGGTGTGGGGAGTACAGTAGTCAGTTAGCATGTTGCATAGTCATGGATATTCCCGCAGACACTTGGCCGAAGATCAGATTCGCCAGGCCGTGGCCACGCTGGCACCAGATCATCGGGGGTTAATCCTGGACATTAAGAAAAACCCAGATACCTCTCACACGCATGTTCTTCTTGAATGGAGAAAAGGTGTTCCAGCATGTTTTCGGGGCGCGAGCGTGGAGCTGGAAGATGAGGTGGAAGTCCAACTAATTCAGCCAAGTGCGCCACGTGGTGAATCCGCAGGTGTTCCGCGCCCAGTCCGTTGGCCATGATCGGGCCTGAATTTATCGTGGCTATTGGAGATTTGCTGGCCAAATGTCAGAAAACAAGCCCTCCTCACACTAATTTCGGTTATCGACGGTTAAGGAACTTTACAGGAAACGTACCAACTCCGGCGGGAGAAGAAACCTTTGAGGAATGGGTGGAACAGGCGATGCAGGCACTGGATGAGTGGGACGTCCCTGAGGCCCAGAAAAAGCAAAGGATCACCGAGAGTTTAAAGGGACCTGCGTCAGAAGCGGTGAGAAACCTAAAACTGAGTAGGAAAGATTGTACTGCTTTGGATTATTTGAACGTTCTTGAAGAAGTCTTTGGGCGAACAGAAAAGGCAGCGGAACTGGTATATCAGTACGAACATACCTATCAGAAGAGAGGTGAGAGAATGATTGATTACATGAGGCGCCTGGATAAGATTTTGCACCAAATACTCCTCAAGAAAGGGGCCAAACCGGCTGACGTAGATAAGATTCGAATAAAGCAGATCCTGAGGGGCTCTCAACCGTTAGATCCGGTGATGATGCAGCTGAGAAGAAGAGCAGTTAATCAAGAGTTGAAGTACCTGGAACTGATCCGAGTTGTACGAGAGGAGGAGGCTCTGCTGGAAGAGAAATCCTTCAGACGGGGAGAAAGGGCTTATGCACAACCTGCCAGATATAACGACGGTCTGCAGCCTGAAAACGACTCGTTAGACACCTATGGATCTGACCTGGATGAACAGGAACAGTTAGTGGGTTTTAAATTCCTCGAAAAGGCTGCCAAAGAATCAAACCCTTCCGAACGAAGCGAGTTGTTCAAGACTGTAAAGAAGGTACAGGAAGCTCAAACTGAACTGCAGCAAGCGCACGCTGAACTGTGCAGGGTGTTGATGAAGGTGACCGAGATGCAGGGGGAGATGCAAAAGTGCCTAACAGGTATGCAGACGACCGAAGTTGCCGTGGCGTCTGGTTCAAATCTCTTATTAGAACCTCAACAAGCAACTGTGTCTCCACTTTCGAGGAAGAGATGTTTCGGTTGTGGAGAAATGGGCCATTTCCGTGCGCAATGTAAAGGCCGGAAGCCTGAGAGGGATAAAGTTGAGTGGCTACTGAAAGCTCTAGAGGGACTGTTATCTACTCCACCAGCGGGAAACGCCAGAGGGCACCAGTAAAGGAGCAACTTAGGTGCCCAGAAGTTGAACCTCGCTCCAAAAACAATTTAAAACTAAGAGGGCAAGAGGGCCCAAGGCAGGGCCAACTGCTGAGCCTGTCAGGACTGAAAGAGTCACTCCCTTAGCGTCCGGGTCTGTGTCATGGGGAGGCAATGCACACCTAAAACCTACACGGGCCAGAAAAAGGGCCAGGGTACAGCAGACTGGGTCTAAACGTCCGGATACCGCCACAAAGTTTCCTGATCAGCTGATAGGTCCTTCTCCTATTGTGCCAATCCAAGTGGAGGGAGTCTATACTAAGCCCTGTTGGATTCAGGGGCCCAAGTGACCTTGATCTACCGAGATTTCTATGAGAAACACTTGAAACACATTCCTTTGCAAGAACTGAAGGATTTGGAAATCTGGGGTATCGGCACTGAGAAACTCCCTATGACGGGTACCTGCAAGTAAGGTTGGAGATCGGATCCGAGGTCATCGGACAGTCCGGAGGCTGTGACGCCTTGGCCATTGTGTGTCCCCGACCCTCGGGTGCGAACAGAAGCTCTCTGATAGTGGGGACAAATACGGACCTAGTGCGGCGTCTCCTGACCCCATTGTAGTGGAAGAAGGGTCAACTCAAGGAGTGCACCCCATGTTACGACCGGTCTATCAGAGGATGGTTGAAGAACGGAAAGCACCTGCTGAGGTGGGAAGACTGTGGAGACTGGGTGGGACAGAGAAGGTTCTGCAAGCAGGAGAAGTAGCGAGCTTCCGGGTTTCAGTCAAGTTGAACGGATCGCAACCAGGTCCCTATGTGGTGCTGGGAACCGATGTCAATCATGGGAGTGAAACCGGAGTCGAAGTAATTCCTGAAATAATCTCCACCAAAGCCCTGAAGAGAACCCGAGGAAGAGTCTCGGTCAGTGTGTGCAATGTGACAGATTCTCCAGTAGTCCTTAAAGCACAAATGCCTATCGGGCAAGTAGAGTCTGCTACACCCCTCTCCCACCGATTTAGGAGGGGGAGTGGATAAAGAGATTCCAGATGAAAGATTCTACCTAAAGACGCCCCCATTTCACCTGAGTGGAAGAAACGTCTTCAGTCTCAAGTTCTAAAGTGGAAAGAGTTATTCTCGAAAGATGAGTTCGATGTGGGCCTGGCTAAGAGTACGGAACACCGCATTCGGTTGCAAGAAGACAAGCCGTTTCGTGAAAGGTCAAGGCGAGTTCCGCTGGGAGACTTGGATGATCTGCGAGAACAGCTAAATGAGCTGCAGAGAACCAATGTGATTCAAGAGTCCAGGAGTCCATATGCATCTCCAATAGTGCTGGTCAGGAAGAAGAATGGTTCTGTCCGCTTGTGCATAGACTATCGCACCTTGAACCGAAGAACCATCCCCGACCAATACGCCACTCCTCGGATTGAAGATGCCTTACAGTGTTTGTCTGGAGCAAAGTGGTTCAGTGTACTAGATCTGCGAAGCGGATATCATCAGATACCGATGCATCCTGAAGACAAAGAGAAAACTGCGTTCATTTGTCCACTGGGGTTCTTTGAGTTCAATAGAATGCCTCAAGGTCTGACGGGAGCTCCAGCCACGTTCCAACGGTTGATGGAGAAGACAGTCGGGGATATGAATCTAATCGAAGTGTTAGTGTACCTGGATGACATAATTGTGTTCGGGAAGACTCTGGAAGAGCATGAGCAACGTTTGGAGAAGGTCTTGAAGAGGCTCCATGAAGAGGGGTTGAAATTGTCTCTGGAGAAATGCCAGTTCTGTTTACCGTCAGTCACATATCTGGGACACGTGGTCTCGGCAGAAGGTGTTTCGACAGATCCTCGAAAGTTGGAGGCCGTAGCTTCTTGGCCTAGACCTCGAAACGTCACTGAACTTAGATCTTTCTTGGGATTCTCATACTATCGAAGATTTGTGGGAGGATTCGCAAAGATAGCTCAGCCGTTGAACAAACTCCTGCAGAAAGAAACCACCGAAGAAGGCTGTAAGGTCTCTGACCGAAACCCCTCCGCTCCAGGACCAAGGAAAGCTAAAGAGTCCATACAAGGTGAATGGACTAGTCAATGTGAAGGTGCGTTTGTGAAGCTGAAAGAGAGTCTAACCCAAGCTCCTGTTCTGGCCTATGCGGACCCTCATAAGCCGTATGAGTTACATGTGGATGCCAGCCGAGAAGGTCTGGGGGGAGTCTGTATCAGGAGTATGGTGGATTGCTGAGACCTGTAGCGTACGTGAGCCGGAGCCTTACGCCTTCAGAAAAGAACTACCCTACTCACAAACTGGAATTTCTAGCCTTAAAGTGGGCGGTGGTAGACAAGTTGAAAGACTATCTGTATGGAGCAGAGTTCGTGATCAAGACGGATAACAATCCTCTTACCTATATCCTTACTACTGCCAAACTGGACGCAACAGGACATCGGTGGTTGGCCGCTCTGTCAGGGTTTCGTTCAGCCTGAAGTATCGCCCTGGGGTGAACAATCGAGATGCTGATGCTTTATCAAGAAGACCCTACACTACAGAATGGACTCAGTTAACTCCAGACGGGGTGCAAGCTTTGTGTCAAGGAACAGAACGCCGGGTCAAGGGAGGAGTTGAAGCGGAGGCCATAGGAGTCATGGCCGCGGCTGTTCCTGAGTTCTACTGTAACCCTACGCAATTGAGGGATGAAAATCTACCTACCTTTTCCAAGCAGGACCTGAAAGCGGATCAAGCTAGAGACCCTTTGATTGCATTGACCATAAAGGCCCTGACTGCAAACCAGCGAGAGATTCTGTTAACCAATTCCCCGGATGGAGCCAGACTGGTCTACAAAGAGTGGGAGCGGTTGAAGATGTTGGATGGGGTGGTCTACCGAAGGGGCCCCTCGACCAATTCCGAAGAGATTCAACAGTTATTTCTCCCCACTAAACACAGGGAGAGTGTGTTACGATCACTACATGATGAGCATGGACATTTGGGTGCTGAGAGAACTTTTAAATTGGTGCGAGATAGGTTTTATTGGCCTTGCATGAGGGCTGAAGTTGAGAGTTACTGCCATTCCTGTCTGAGGTGCATTCAGAGGAAAACTCTACCAACCCGAGCTGCTCCAATGAGCCATCTACAGAGTCAGGGACCCATGGATTTGGTGTGCATTGACTTCCTGTGCTTAGAGCCGGATGCTAGTGGGCAAGGGAACATTCTGATAGTGACTGATCATTTCACCCGTTATGCCCAAGCTTTTTCTACAAAAGACCAACGCGCTCCGACAGTGGCGAAGGTGCTGATGGAAAAGTTCTTTGTTCATTACGGCCTGCCAAGAAGAATACACTCTGATCAGGGAAGAGACTTTGAAAGTAGATTGGTCGGGCAATTGCTGGAGTTGTTGGGAATTCAAAAGACTCGAACTACGCCATACCACCCTCAGGGTGATGCTCAGCCTGAAAGGTTTAATCGCACGCTGCTAAATATGCTGGGGACCTTGTCTAACGTAGAGAAGCAGAGTTGGAGTCGTCTCTGGTGCATGCATATAACAGTACGGAGAGTGATGCCACTGGATATTCACCGTACCGTCTTATGTTCGGAAGAGAAGCTCGACTGCCGGTTGATTTGGCATTTGGGTTATCTCTAGACCAGACGTCGGTAGCTTCTCATAGAAACTACGTGGATAGACTTCGGAAGAATCTGGCTTCTGCGTTTGAACAGGCCCGTTTGACTTCAGGTAACAGGGAGCAGAGGAACAAGAAGAACTATGATTTGAAGGTTCGAATACAAGATCTACAACCCGGTGATAGGGTTCTGTTGAAGAACTTGGGTGCTGCTGTGAGACACAAGCTGGCGGATAGATGGAGTTCTCAGGTTTACATTGTTTGCAAACAACTGCCAGGTCTGCCAGTGTATCAGATTCGCCCTGATGGAAAGGCTGGTCCCCTCAAGAATTGGCACCGAAATCACTTGTTACCTTTGAGAGAGGCTGTGAGGATACCAGTGGAGAACGAACTTCCTCCGGCGAATTCGCATGCTCCACGTGTCCCTCCTGTTACTCGGTCTCAACAGACTCGGGTTGTTGGAGAGAGCGAAAGAGACAGCGACGAAGAGAGTTTCTGTTTAGATTGGATGCGCTCACCAGAACCTGAAGAAGTCATCCCAGTTCCTTGTCAATGGGAAAGTAATTTGAGGGCTGAAGCTCCTGAATTTCAGTGGGAATTCCCCGAGAATATGGAACTCCCTGAAACCCTTGAACTTCCGTTAAGGGTCCCGGATACTGTTGGAGACCCTGTAGCTCCTGAAGACGAACCTTACGACTACAGTTCTATGCCTTCCCTGGAGGGATCGTACTCGGAGGAAGTGTCTGCTCCAGTGGCAGACATAAGGACTGAGCCTATACCTATAGTACTTCCACCTGAAGAGGAACGGAAGGAGCCTGAACAAAAACGCTCTATTCGGCCGCCCCAGCGACTTACCTATGACTCACCAGGACATAGCACTGAAGAGGCCATCACCACTGTGCAGAGATTGCCCGAAGTGTCTGCTATGTTAGCTGAGGTAGCCCAGAACATGAGTCAGCTTGAGAAAGTGTTTCTAACCCACTGCATGTATGCTGCTGAACCTGTATATGCTGTATAAACTGTGTGCAAATTGTAAAAGGATAATGTAACTGTTGTACCTCCTTGGAGAGACCCAAGAGTTCTAGGAGGGGGAGAGTGTAGCGATGTGTTAAAATTTACTGTGGCAGTACCCATTTTTGGCCACAAGATGGAGACAATCGCGATTGGAGGCACTGGACATTCGAACTACATGTCCCGGCATGCTTTGCGAAGAAACAGGAAGTGGGTGGGGTTTGGAGACACTGTACATCCTGCACCTCGTGGAGAACAGGCAGAGCGCGCCAGGGAGTAAGAGAGCGGATGCACACAGAGAAGGAGAGACCAAAGGATAGGCCGGAGCGCAGACAGAGTGGATCGGGCCTTAGGATTGGGTCACCCAGCCTTGCGGGATACGGACATCACCCTCTATACTATCCGAGTGCAGTTAAAGGAGAGAAGACCCCTCGAGTGAGGAGTACCGCGGTCGATTGAAGCGGGGAGCAGGCGGTAAGCTGGATGAGTCGCGGCTAACAGACAGAGGGCCAGACAACAGATCCGGTGGTCGGCGTCCCCAGTCAACATCGAGCGGAGAGACGTCCTGGGTCAGCAGAACCTCAAGCTTGCGCTGGATGGGTGAGAGGCCCCCAAGGCCGTATGTAAATAAGAGCGTACGCTGCTGTTTTCCTTCTAAAACCCACAGGGCCCAACTGACTAGTCGAAGACATCATTAAAGTAAACTCACTGGCCAGTTGAAAAGTACCCGGGTACCATATACACACGAATACACACCACTTCATGTTCTGGGACTTAACCTGTGCAGGACTCAGTTCCTTTTTCGAATCGGGACAAGGGGGCAAAGTTAAAGTTATGTTCCGAACACTTTTTTTCCCTTTTTCCCGCTGCGCGTTTACCGTGATACGAGAACTGTGTATTTTATTGTGTTCCGCTACGGGGTTTTCCTCGAATTTCGTATCGTTTAAATTTTCTGCTCGGTCGGGGTTTTTTTCCGAAAATACGAAGCCCTCGTGTTTTCGTTTCTTTTACCGCTACGCGTTTATCGTGTTACGAAAGTACTGTAAATATTCCTGCATATACCGTGTCTCAAGAGCTGCAAATCTTTTTAGTAAACATTTTAACTTGTAAAACTTACAGCGGTGTTGGAGTATATTTATTCCCTAGTGCGGGGAGACTGACCCGTGGTTTAATTTCAGCGGCTCCTCCGGGAGTGAGCGCTACACTATCTATCTATCTCTATCTATCTATCTATCTATCCATCTATCTATCTATCTATCTAATATCTATCTATCCATATCTATCTATCTATCTATCTCTAGCTATCTATCTATCTATCTATCCATATCTATCTATCTATCTATCTATCTAATATCTATCTATCCATATCTATCTATCTATCTCTATCTATCTATCTATCTATCTATCTATCTATCTATCTATCTATCTATCCATCCATATCTATCTATCTAATATCTATCTATCTAATATCTATCTATCTATCTATCTATCTATCTATCTATCCATATCTATCTATCTATCCCTATCTATCTATCTATCTATCTAATATCTATCTATCTATCTAATATCTATCTATCTATTCTATCTATCTATCTAATATCTATCTATCTATCCATCCATATCTAATATCTATCTATCTATCTAATATCTATCCATCCATATCTATCTATCTAATATATATCTATCTATATATCTATCTATCTATCTATCTAATATCTATCCATCCATATCTATCTATCTATCTATCTATCTAATATCTATCCATCCATATCTATCTATCTAATATCTATCTATCTATCTATCTATCTATCTATCTATCTATCTATCTATCTATCTAATATCTATCTATCTAATATCTATCTATCTATCTATCTATCTATCTATCTATCTATCTATCTATCTATCTATCTATCTAATATCTATCCATCCATATCTATCTATCTGTCTGTCTATATATCTATCTATCTATCTTTGTCTATCTATCCATATATATCCTTATCTATCTATCTATCTATCTATCTAATATCTATCTATCTGTCTGTCTGTCTATCTGTCTGTCTGTCTATATATCTATCTATCTTTGTCTATCTATCCATATATATCCTTATCTATCTATCTATCTATCTATCTATCTATCTATCTATCTATCTATCTATCTATCTTTGTCTATCTATCCATATCTATCTTTGTCTATCTATCCATATCTATCTATCTATCCTTATCTATCTATCCTTATCTATCTATCTATCCATATTTATCTATCCATATATCCATATCTATCTGTCCATATATCTATCTATCTATCTATCTATCTATCTATCTATCTATCTATCTATCCATCCATCCATCCATCCATCCATCCAGCCATCCATCCATCTATCTATATCCATATATATCTCTATCTATCTATCTATCTATCTATCTATCTATCTATCTATCTATCTATCTATCTATCTATCTATCATCTATCTCTACCTATCTATCTATCTATCCATATTTATCTATCCATATATCCATATCTATCTGTCCATATATCTATCTCTCTCTATCTATCTATCCATATCTATCCTTCTATCCATATCTATCTATCTATCTATCTATCTCTATCCATATATCTATTTATCTATCTGGATAAATGCAAGTGCAGTGGATAAGTGCAAGATAATGCACCTGGGACGTAAAAACCCAAGGGCTGAATATAGAATATTTGATACAGTCCTAACCTCAACATCTGAGGGTTGGGTTTTAGGGGTTATTATTTCAGAGGATCTAAGGGTAGGTAGTCAATGTAATAGAGCAGCAGGAAATGCTGGCAGAATGCTTGGTTGTGTAGGGAGAGGTATTAGCAGTAGGAAAAGGGAAGTGCTCATGCCACTGTACAGAGCACTGGTGAGACCTCACTAGGAGTACTGTGTGCAGTACTGGAGACCGTATCTCCAGAAGGATATAGACATCTTAGAGAGAGTTCAGAGAAGGGCTACTAAAATGGTGTACGGCTTGAAGGAGAAAAGTTACCAAGAAAGGCTTAATGATCTTAACATGTACAGCTTGGAAAAAAGACGAGACAGAGGAGATATGATAGAAACATTTAAATACGTAAAGGGAATCCACAAGGTAGAGGAAGGGACTATATTTAAACGGAAACAAAGTAGCAAAACAAGAGGACATAGTCTTAGATTAGAGGGGCAAAGGTTTAAAAGTAACATCAGAAAGCATTATTTTACTGAGAGGGTGGTGGATACATGGAACAGTCTTCCAGTTGAAGTGGTAGAGGCCAAAACAGTAATTGAATTTAAGCAGGCATGGGATAGGCATAAGGCTATCCTAAACAAAAGATAAATCCAGGTAAAGTATCCATGTAATTGGGCAGACTAGATGGGCCGAAAGGTTCTTATCTGCTGACATTTTTCTATGTTTCTATGTTTCTATCTATCTCTATTTATCTATCTCTATCTATCTATCTATCTATCTATCTATCTATCTATCTATCTATCTATCTATCTATCTATCTATCTATCTATCTATCTATCTATCTCTATCCATATCTATCTATATATCTATCTATCTCTATCCATATCTCTATCTATCTATCTATCTATCTATCTATCCATATATCTATTTATCTATCTCTATCTATCTATCTCATCCATCTCTATCTCTCCATATCTATCTATCCTTATCTATCCATAATCCATATCTATGTACAGTTGTGTTCAAAATTATTCAACCCCCAATGCTGTAAAGGGTTTTAGGGAATTTAGTGTACATTTGTAATTGTATTCAGAATGAAATCCTACAAGGACTTTTTAAAGAACCATATGCAACTAAAATGACATCAATTGGTTTTGTAATACAGTAGTAAATGTTTCTTTTGTGAATTCTTCATTGACACAATTATTCAACCCCTTAAAGACTACCACTCTGAAGAACAGAGGTTCATTCAAGTGTTTTCAATCAGGTATTGAAAACACCTGTGGATGTCACGGAGCAGCAATAAAGCATAATAAGCACCAATTAGGCAGCTTTAAAATGACTGTGATACTCAGCTCCTTCTAGACATTTACTGGTGTGGTTACAAACATGGTGAAGTCAAGAGAATGGTCCAGGAAGACAAGAGAAGAGGTGATTACTCTTCACAGGAAGGGCAATGGCTATAAGAAGATTGCAAAGATGTTAAACATACCAAGAGAGACCATAGGAAGCATCATTCGCAAATTCAAGGCAAAGGGCACTGTTGAAACGCTACCTGGTCGTGGCAGAAAGAAGTTGCTGACTTTGACTGCTGTGCGCTACCTGAAGCGTAGAGTGGAGAAAAGTCCCCGTGTGACTGCTGAGGAACTGAGAAAAGATTTGTCAGATGTGGGTACTGAAGTTTCAGCTCAGACAATACGGCGCACACTGCGTAATGAAGGCCTCCATGCCAGAACTCACAGGCGCACCCCCTTGCTGTCTCCAAAGAATAAGAAGAGTCGACTGCAGTATGTCAAAAGTCATGTGGACTAACCACAGAAGTTTTGGGATAGTGTTCTGTGGACTGATGAAACAAAATTAGAACTGTTTGGGCCCATGGATCAAAGCTATGTTTGGAGGAGGAAGAACAAGGCCTATGAAGAAAAGAACACCTTGCCTAATGTGAAGCATGGCGGGGGGTCAATCATACTTTGGGGCTGTTTTGCTTCTGCAGGTACAGGGAAGCTTCAGCGTGTGCAAGGTACCATGAATTCTCTTCAGTACCAGGAGATATTGGATGACAATGTGATGCAGTCCGTCACAAACCTGAGGCTTGGGAGACGTTGGACCTTTCAACAGGACAATGATCCCAAGCATACCTCCAACTCCACTAGAGCATGGTTGCAGATTAAAGGCTGGAACATTTTGGAGTGGCCATCGCAGTCACCTGACTTAAATCTGATTGAGAACCTCTGGTGGGACTTAAAGAAAGCAGTTGCAGTGCGCAAGCCTAAGAATGTGACTGAACTGGAGGCTTTTGCCCATGACGAATGGGCGAAGATACCCGTAGATCGCTGCAAGACACTTGTGTCAAGCTATGCTTCACGTTTAAAAGCTGTTATAACTGTAAAAGGATGTTGTACTAAGTACTAATATTGAATGTCACTTGGGGGTTGAATAAAACTGATAATGATGTGAGCACAGAAAAGACATTTGTGGTTATTTCATTATAAATGTTATGTTATATTTGTCTGACCTACACGTGCCTCTTTGATTTAATTGTAAGCAAGATGACTGAATGATCAAAATCAATGTCAAAATGGCCAAAACACTCAATTTCAGTGGGGGGTTGAATAATTTTGAACACAACTGTAGCTATATATCCATCCATCTATGTATCCATATCGATATATCCATCCATCTATCTATCTTGAGCATTATTACCATTTCTACCATTACCAGTTTTAGATTATGGTAGCACCTATACCCTAGAACAGTGGTGGCAAACCTTGGTCCCCCCAGATGTTTTTGAACTATGTATCCCATGATGCTCATACAGTCTTAAGTGTGTCTAAGCATCATGGGACCTACAGTTCTAAAAACATCTGGGGTGCCAACGGTCACCACCGATGTCCTAGAACAAACTCATATTGTGTAAGAAGCAGCAGGAAAGCTGGGGTCTTAAGCCTATTTAAAAATATAATGGTAATAATATAATGGTATAATGGTAGCGTAGCACAAGAGATATTTATCTGAATAACATAAGAGCAGAAAAGCAAAATACTCAACTCTGGAAATGTCTATCCACTTCACTACCACTATCCCCTTACTACTTTTCCATAAAACCACTGGCAGGAGCCCTTTAACTCCTGCTGGTCAACTTTAACAATTGCAGCATGTATCCATGAGACACAGATAGGCTCCATTACGGACACAGAGAGCAGGTCTGTTAGCTGTTGCACATGTCCGGTGTGCTGGAACTTTGGGAACGAGTTCTTGATACCAAATGGAAACAAATTGAATTTACAATATGAAAAAAATCGTTTGCGTTTTTCCAACAAACAAAAAAAAGAGATTGACTTTGATTGATGTTGAAGTCCTCAAGGAGCTTTTGAAGATCGAATATACTTAATCATGGTAGTGAAGGGGCTAGAAAAATTGCAACATATAGGGATGGAAGAGATTGAGATATCCAATACAGAGCTTACTATGAATACTAAACGTAGCATCTACACAGGAATGGAGAAAATAACAGTACAATATTTCACTAAAAATTAGGGATATCCTGATCTGATCCATAAGGATCGGGATCAGGAATCAATCATGGGGATAGGATACAGGCTTTTTGAAGCTAATTTGATCCCACGTCCAGGCAGTGCAGTGAGCTTCCCAGCCTCCCTGCCTGCCCGCGAGTCATGGATGAGGCAGATAAGACATTGCGAGCCTCCCAACTGGTGTCCAAGTCTCTCTGCATTCACTTGCAGCATCTTCTCTGCCTGCTCCATGACCCATGAGCATCCAAGGAAGAAGGCACGAGGGAGTACCAAGGCCCCAGGATTCGCCTCTGTAAGGTAGCTGCCAGTCCGGCCACGGGTCGTGCAATATCAGATCAGGACTATGTATCGCCCAATCCCCGATTGAGGGTCAGAAAAAACAGGATTGACAAACCCTTCTAAAAATAATATACAGGGTTATTCAAAGAGAATCGAAAAGTCACCGTACGTTCGGTGACTTTTCGCTCTCTTCTATTCGGTGCGATTCAGCGATCCCATTTCGGCGACGCTGCGGTGTATACAGCAAGCACGACAGGGCCATCATAGTGCAGGGAAAAGTTGACGCAAACCTGACGAAAACTCACCGTAAAACCCGACGAATGCACACCGAAACCCACAAAAACATCTGGATTGACCCCGCCGAACACGCCAGAGAAACCCGAGCAGGAGCCGATCACAGCGCAGAGCAGCAACCGGAAAAACCCGGCACAGCAGACGAATGGAATGAAAAAAAAAAAACAGTACGCTTGAATGGTTGAAAAGTGAAACGCTGTTTGCAAAGAGACTACAGAACGAAAATGTCTGAAATTTACATATAAAGATCCAATGAATGATAATAAAAAGGGCTGTTACAGAAAAAAAGACAAAATGATTTAAAAAAAAGAACGAAAAAAAATTCGCAAAAAAATCCAGCAAAATGCCTAAAAGATCCTAAAAAATCTAAGAATAAAGAGACTTTTTACTTCAGGATATTATAATAAACGGTTTATTAGATATTGATTTAAAACGGGAATATTTTTAACATTGAAGCCTATGGGATTCGCCTGAATAAACCTGTCGAATTAAACCACCGAATGGCAGGGCAATTTGGCAACTTTTCACTGCTGGTTTGTGTTCTCTGAATAAACGAAGCAGTGCTTCTCTATGGGGATTCACTGCCCTCGAACAGGCACCGAACAGGCACCGTATGTGCAGGCAATTCGCCAACATTTGGCAAACTGCCTGCTCTCTGGATAGCCGAATGGCCAGGAAAGGTAATCGTACACTGAATTTCAGCGTTCGGTTACCTTTCGGCCACAATTTGGAGCTCTTTGAATAACCCTGATAGTTTCCCATAGTGTTTGTATTACGACGTTTCTCTTATGTATTTGAATTCATATAAATATAAAAATAACAACTAAAAAATCAACAGTTTCTGTTTAAAATACAGAAGAACGAGCCGAACATCTGTATGTGAATACACAATAGCCTGATGATTGTTAAGAGCTAATGGGGACTTCCTCCCTATGAACAACAACAAACAATGACTGTGTAGTGTTTGAGTGTTCGCTTTTTAATTCTATTTAATAAAGAAACTAGTATTTTTAACATAGTAAAATAATTCTTTGTCCATCCTGTGAAACGCGTCAGCTGTCCCATTTTTCTGTTTCTGTTTTTCTCTAAAATACAGAATGTTCGCAGGTTATCATGTTATTGCACAGCACAATGTACTGACATAAATGTTGTCTTATCTGTGTAAAGTAGGACTTGCCAGCTATGACAAATCTGTTTTTAACCTCTTCATTTTATGCGATTTTCCCCAACAGTTATGTGATATGATGGAATTCGTCTAACCCCTACTTACAATATCACGAGTAATATCATGTTCTGTAACAATGAATAATGTCCCTTCTGGAAAAAAAATCAATGAAACGTCATCTCGATTCAATCTTAAGATTCAAATGAATGATATAGTTAGTAAAAAGTAATATTGGTCTCCGCAGCATCGACGACATTTACTGAACGCGGACATCATTCTCACGGTTTCTTTAGCCGATACATTTGTGAACAGATCCTCTTTGTCTCTAGATGTCGGCTGTGATGCATAAAGTTTTACTTTTGTCCTTATCCCTGTGATGTGACATGATTAATGAGATGTAATTCTCATTTGCAGTTTACTACCAATCAAGAGGCAGATGGGCAGTAGTGGATGGTGAACAGCAAGACAGCAGGAGATAGTTAAGCTGCATAGAATCATAGAAGGTTTAGAACACGGAGAGTGTTTCCCTCATCTTTTCTATTTTTTAAATTACTGCCGTCCTTTCACAACGGTTTGTTGCAAGAATTTTCAAACCGTACAAGAAACACAACTGTCAATATAAAAAGTACACTAAGTAACTTGATGATTAAATATCCCCCGATCCAAAGCCGCTGCAAGCGAAAAGCTAAATGAGAATTCACATCCAATGCAATGTGTCAAAGCCATTTCCTTGGTTATAATATGTTTACTTGTACAGTCTATGCTGTTCTTAAATAACATGTTATCGTTTTATTTCCTTCTCGTAGGGGCCTCATCATAAATACAGTAAAATTCTGTTCAAAAGCATAATTCCTCTCTTCTCTCACAGCTTATAATATGAGGTCAGACAGATATTATTGCGACCTCCCTCTCAGTATGCCTAGATCTAGAGACTTCTGCTGGTTTTACAATAACTAGCAGAGAAAACGGGGCATAAACTGGCAAAAGAATCAAGGATGTGGCATTAAAGTAACAGTCTACTATAGAAATAAAAAAAAATATTCCCCCCTTAAAGGGACATGCATGCTTTGCTAGTGTGCTTTTAAAAACGTGCAATGCCTTTTGAATGAGTCAGTAGTGCCATTCAGCAGCCATAAAAAGCAAGTAAACGTGATATTTTTTCATATTTACCTTCTTTTCTTTCTTGGCGTTTTCCACGTCCACCTCAGGAGGCACTTTGATCTAACCAATCAGTGTGCATACTTTGGTATACATAAAAAACGCACTGAGCATGTGCGACTGAGTGGCTCCACCTCCCTCCTGCACTGTGAGCCGAGGCGAGGGCGGGGCTGAACTTTCACCCCCAGCTACTGCAGAGACAGGGAAGGAAAGAAATCAATACACACAGGGAGAAAAAGAGACAGCAGAGAGAGGGACAACAAAGAAATGCACAGAGAAAGAGAGAAAGACAGTAAGATAAAGCAGAGAGAGTGCAAGAAAAGGTGCAGTGAGAGAGCGCGCACAAAAGACAGCACAAGAAAGAGTGTGACAGTAAGTGACTGCGTGAGGGAGTTTGAGTGAGACAGCGAGTATGTAAACCATGAAAGAGCGCAAGTGAGTGAGTAAGCAGGTGATTGTGTGAGCGAGCGTGAGTGTGTGAGCAAGTCAGCGGGTGAGTGAGTCTGTGAGAGAGTGTGAGTGTGTGAGTGAGTCAGCGGGTGAGTGTGTGAGCGAGTCAGCGGGTGTGTGAGTCTGTGAGAGAGTGTGAGTGTGTGCAAGAAAAGGTGCAGTGAGAGAGCGCGCACAAAAGACAGCACAAGAAAGAGTGTGACAGTAAGTGACTGCGTGAGGGAGTTTGAGTGAGACAGCGAGTATGTAAACCATGAAAGAGCGCAAGTGAGTGAGTAAGCAGGTGATTGTGTGAGCGAGCGTGAGTGTGTGAGCAAGTCAGCGGGTGAGTGAGTCTGTGAGAGAGTGTGAGTGTGTGAGTGAGTCAGCGGGTGAGTGTGTGAGCGAGTCAGCGGGTGTGTGAGTCTGTGAGAGAGTGTGAGTGTGTGAGTGAGTCAGTGGGTGAGTGTGTGAGCGAGTCAGTGGGTGAGTGAGTCTGTGAGAGAGTGTGGGTGTGTGAGTGAGTCAGCGGGTGAGTGTGTGAGCGAGTCAGCAGGTGAGTGAGTCTGTGAGAGAGCGTGAGTGTGTGAGTGAGTCAGTGGGTGAGTGTGTGAGAGAGCGGGAGTGTGTGAGCGAGTCAGCGGGTGAGTGTGTGGGTGTAACAGAGGGTGAGCGAGTGAGAGTGACCAGTTTGAGGTGATGAGCGTGCACAGAGTTTCACGTGCACAGCTGTGTTAGTTCATGTGAAGCTTTGATGGGTGGAGTAGTGGGCGGGGAATATTCAGGAAGTGTGAGCTGAAGAAACACTCCTAGCAGAGGGGGCGTGGCCAGAGAAGATGAAATAACAGAGTTTAAAGCAAGAAAATAAAAAAATATTTTGCACATTTTTAAAACTGTTATTGAGTTATTCTAGTGTGTCTATAGGTATAAAAATGAATAAATGTCAATTAATTTTTTTTCTAGACATGTATATCCCTTTAATTAATAGATTTCGCAGACAGTATCTGCTCAATTATTTTTTCTATATTTTTTCTTATTTCAGGTTAAAATTCGCCCCTTTTCACTGTCACTATTCAGCTGCCTCTCATCCTCATCACCTCAAGGCTTCCAAAATATGGAAGGACTCGGAGCCTGCTGGGGAAACCGGGACGCTAATTTTTCCCCTTAGGCTCCCGGTTTTAACTCAGGGCAGCTGATAGTGTTTTTTTTTGTATTGTTTTTAATATCAGGCTGAATAAAGGTTATCTTTTATTTTTCTCACCCAATGCAGGGTCTCAGTTGAGACCTCGGGTTGTTGAATAAATATGATTGGTTACAAAAAAAATTGAAAAGGAATAACAGTTTTTGTTTATTCATTTTTCTCTAATAATTTATTGAATAATTTATTGTACCAGCATTCATTCGATTTTCCTAATCGATGTCAAACCGAGCCAGTCTTTCAGCTTGTAAAAAGAGACATAATAATATGTGTTTTTATAAAACTAAACCGACGTTCTTACAAAAGATAAACTTTGACCCTGCTTTGTTGTTTAATCCAGCGAGAGCTCTTAAAGGTAAGATGATTGACAGGTGAGATACAATTGTTTTAATAAATACCCAGGGAACAATAAGATTTGATACTGAGGAGTTTAAAACAAGTACAAAAACCCCCAAAGCAAAACAGAATCCTTTTTTCCTGGTACAGAATCTCTGCGTGGTAAGATGCAATAGGTCATTGTTTTAAAATCTTTGGGTTAATTCTAATTAAATATTGAAATTTATAACTGGAAGAACAGAGACGAGAATAGAAGAACTCACATAATGAAGTTAGTAGTTTGCCAGCAAGTGTAGCTACTGTCACATTCAATAGCAGAGTATTGTGCAGAGATAAATACACATTCCTTACATATTTAAATAAGTATAAATTATATTAAATAAGGACACATAAGACTGTATCCACCCAGATACACCTTCACATGGGTCAGAACAGAACCGCATCTCAATAGCTGTGGTTGAATAAACATAAATATCTATAGTGGTGAAGTGGGACTTATAGAAGGGGACTGTCTAATAGGGAACATCTGAATAGATAAAGGTTTTGAGTCTATAAGAATAACAAACAAGAATACAACTGTAGAACCTTACACTTACTGTTAAAATACCTATTCTCTTGGATTGGAGTGGCCCTACAATAAGTGGAGTGGGTGGCAGCAACAGGTTGCTTTTCCCTCTGTGCCCTATAGTGATTGCTCCAAAGGTTGTCATCCCAGCGCATTTAAAGTAAGGTTTAATAACTCACCTTTGATAAAAGATACATTTTGACCATTGAAACTGTATGTTTTTTGCCCACAAGGAGTTCTTCATCCTATTTCTTCAACAGCCATCAGCTCAGTGAGCCTTAACTTCCTCACTTATAAGTAGTCCCATATACCGTTGTCCAAAGAAGTGGCAGTCCTCCTTAGTCCTTCTTAATCTTCACCTCAAAATAAGAAAAAAAATATAAGTGAAGCATAGAGAACTCTGGTGAGATGGATAAGCCCCTACAAAGGGTTCCACTCACGTGTTACTGAGCCTGTCAAATTCTGGCTCAGTATAGCACCTTGGACTCGTATAGGCAGTCCCCCCTTCAGAGACTGGATTTTGATCAAATGAAGTGGCGGAGAGAGCATGAGGGCCAGGTGTGGCTGTTAAAAAGGCACAGAGGAGACGACACTTAATATCAAAGCAATATTGGAGCTATTCTGTACATGGGACCTTGATTTGTCTAAAAGAAGGGAGGACTGCCTATACGAGTCCTAAGTGCGCTATACCGAGCCAAGATCTGAGAGGCTCAGAGACATGTGAGTGGAACCCTTTTGTATGCGCTTATCCATCTGACCAGAGTTCTCTGCACTATACAGTATGTATATATATATATTTCTCTTCTATTGTCTATTGTAACCAGCCATGAAGTGATACCCCAGCATTAACTTTTCACGTCCTGTGATTGATCTATTTATCTATCTATCTCTATCCATCTATCTGTATCTATCCATATCTATCTATCCATATCTATCTCTATCTATCCATATCTATCTCTATCTATCTATCTATCTCTATCTATCCATATCTATCTTTATAGGTATATTTAAAAGGAAACAAAGTAGCAAAACAAGAGGACATAGTCTTAGATTAGAGGGGCAAAGGTTTAAAAGTAACATCAGGAAGCATTATTTTACTGAGAGGGTGGTGGATACATGGAACAGCCTTCCAGTTGAAGTGGTAGAGGCCAAAACAGTAATTGAATTTAAGCAGGCATGGGATAGGCATAAGGCTATCCTAAACAAAAGATAAATCCAGGTAAAGTATCCATGTAATTGGGCAGACTAGATGGGCCGAAAGGTTCTTATCTGCCGACATTTTTCTATGTTTCTATGTTTCTATCTCTATCTATCCATATCTATCTATCTATGTACCTATCTATGTACCTATCTATCTATCTATCTATCTATCTATCTATCTATCTATCTATCTATCTATCTATCTATCTATCTATCTATCTATCTATCTATCTCTATCTATCTACTTTACTAAACCATTGGTCGGATCCCCCCTTCCATCTGCTGCCCATTTCAGTAAACTAATTAAACTTTAAATCATTTTGGCTCCTCTTCTTCCTCTCTTCCCTGGTGGGAGAGTGTTCGCTCTGCACTTTTACCAGGTGTCTAACATACTTAGAACTCCCTAAGGGATAAGTTGTAGTGCTCTTACAGGTCTCAGATGCTGCGGCCCACCTAAAAATTTGTAGAAATCTTGATAGGACAGTCCTGGATGGCATGGGGTACCCTTTCATCTGAGGCACTTACACAAACTGCACAGGGTTTTGCCAGGGCCCCCTGGACCCACTGGGCCCCTGATTATATCACCACCAGATGGCTGTCCTGTATCCAGCATTCACTTAACCCTTTCGCTGCTGAGGCTTTTCCCGCCCCTGTGCTGAGGTCATTTTTTACCTGTTTTGCGCATCATGTTTAAACGTGTTTTGAAGGCTTATTTTAGTATATGACACCGACATATTATATATCGTTCTTTCCGTCAGACTCGGTAGATTCATAATATGTCATTATTATATGTATACGTTATGTCATGTCTGTATATTATAACAAAAAATGCAATAAAATATGTATTTTCAATAATTTACAACGTGTAAAGTGTTTTTTTCCACATTTTAACATGCGAGCAATTGCGGTTATATTTTGTATGGGGTGCGCTTGTTAAAAAAATTAGAGATGGGGTCTCGTTACATTTTTTTTGGGGAAAATGACACTATTTTTAACAAACGCACCGCATACAAAAATCGTTAGTGCAGCATCATTGTTCACATTATAATTGAAATGGGAACAATATTGCTGCATTAACAAACCCAAAAAAATAAAAAAAAAGTGTTTATTTATTATTTTTTTTTTTTAATTTTTTTTTTATTTTTATTTTTTTTTTTTTTTTTTTACAAATTTTTTAACTTTCATGTTTGGTATCGTTGGAACGGCCATGCTCTGGCCGATCCAACGATATCAAAATTTAACCCCTAGCTGCCACGGATCGGGAGATAGGGAGTTCATTGGAACTCCCTATCTCCACAGTTGGTGGCAGTTAGGGGTTAACTGTAGGACTGGCGTCATCGTGCTGCGCACGATGACGCCAGTCCTCTGGGGGAGTTCCCGGAAGCTTGGCCGACATCCAAGATGTCGGCCAGCTCCCGGGAAGGATTGCGAATCGGCGCTTTTCAGCGCCGATTTGCGATCCAGCTCCCCAGGGGTTAATGCCAGGCATCATTTGGAAGGGCAGGCTGTGCCCTTCCAAATGATGCCTGGGTAAGCCCCTGTGTGCCACCGATCGGGAGGAGAGAGGTCCGAAGGACCTCCCCCCCCTCCCTTTCAGGCGCCTCCTCCGCACATGCGGCGGGGGGCGCCTGAATTAGTGTCATCGCGCCCCCGCGATGACACCTAATGTTGGCAGCTGCTGGTCCGGATGCCGGGCTGACATCCAGGATGTCAGCCCGCACCGGAGGGCCAGCGATCGGCCGGAACCCCCGAACGCTGACCCCCAAACTGAGACGCGCTCAGGCGTCCTCAGCACACCAGCGGTAATGCTGAGGACGCGCTGAGCGCGTCCTTAGCATTGAAGTGGTTAACCCCTTCACAACGGAGATCAAGATATCTTGGGCTTCAAAGGCACCATCGGATGCCCCAAATTCAAGATATCTCGATCTGCTGATCTGCAGCCCAAAAGCAAATGAAATGCATTTGCAGCAAATTCATTTCATTTGATTTTGGGCTGCGGAAGGTGCCCTCAAAGTTTTAGCCCTGTGGTCAAAATGTCCTAAGAGCTAAAACTGTGTAAAATCGTCTGATGATGCCCTTTCAGCAGCTGATGCAGGGGAAAAAAAGAACAAAATAGACCAGACGCTCAAACTGTTGTAACTCAATTTGGCAGATGGCGCCCTCTGCTGACCAAAATACGTTATTTACAGTAAGAAATACAATGGGTATAAACTCAAATATTTCTTAATGTAGAATTAATTAAATATGATTTTACAAAAAAACACTGGTTTCTGACAATGGTTTTTTGGAAAATCACTTGGTAGGGAAGGGGTTAATATACAACCATAGGAACAGACAAAGGAGGGAGCATAGACGTCTGATTCTAATGTTCAGGCACAAAGAGACCTGGCATAAGCTTATGGCATTGCACACAGGGACAGTGAACCTAGACGCACTGTGAACTATGCAAGAGCTGTAAATTGTCATTTTGTTATGGTGTTTGCAGCGTGCCCTTAAAAACCACGTTAAGGATGCCTGAAAGCTCACCGCTGAAGGTGTAGTTAGTTTATGTGCATCATATTAGCATCGGACCGTGTCTATTTATGCTCTAAATAACTCGCAGTGGAGACCACATAAAAAAAAAGAATCCCAGAGATATTTTATACACGCCTTATCATTTCAAATAACCTTTTTCGAGCGGAAAAAAAAAAAAATCCCATTAAATTTCCGAGACGACAAGAAAAGTTACAAAAAAAAAATATCCCCCAATAAACGTTATAATATTTTTATGGCAGAATGTTTCCTGACGAAGAAACACAATTTTTCACTTAAGTCGGTTTTATTGGTCTTTTTTTTCTTAATAGCTTTTGTGTACACAGGAAATCAATTTTATTTCTGAGTTTTACACGGAGTTTGAGGAAGCAAACATGTCTGCAGGGACAATTATACTAAAACATGATCATAAAGACTGCTATGAGTCATGTTTGCATTTCTCACATCCTGTATTTATAGTGCATCTGATTGGCCCTAGTTTTGTATCATCATTATTTTATATATATATTTATATGCTCTGCACTAATAACGGATGTACTCAGGAACTTCTAAAACTTCATTTTTATTCAGTAAGCATAAAAAAAAAATTAAGTTTTGACCCCCAAAAAAAAGCCTTTATTACTCTTTTCTTCTCACCCTAGTGCTTTTGAGCCAAAATGTCGGTGAATATATATATACACTCATTTCAGTTATGGTGGAGGGCAAAACATGAGATTAAAAGCCTCCACACAGCAAATAATAAAGTTTATTATTGAAAAAGACATTTACACATCCCAGCAATTCCAAGAACTGCATCACAGAGCTCATGTGCTACATTCCCCATGTGCAGCAAGGACCTCTGGGTAAGACATGTAAATGACATCTGCAATTTCTCATTCTTTTGCATCCTTAGTCTGTTTTAGCACAGAATGTTTGCCTAAAGCATAGGAAGGGTTATTTTACGGTGTGAACAATAAAGCTTTGGAATTCTCTGCCTGTTCAGGTGGTTGGGTCAGAGACTGTACAGAATTTTAAGAAATGACTGGATGACTTCCTGCAGACACAGAATATTAAGGGTTATAAGATCTAATATGTGGGAAAAGGTTCTTGATCCAAGGAGAAATCTGACTGCCATCTGGGGTCAAAAAGGAATTTTTTCCCAGTGTGTTGCATATTGGCGAGTGCTTCAGACTGGGTTTTTGCCTTCTTTTGGATCAACAGCAGTAGGTGATGTGTGAAAGGCTGAACCTGATGGACGCATGTCTTTTTTCAGCCTATGTAACTATGTAACCCTTCAATCAATGCCACGCCATACTAGATGGCTTTTTTTTTTGTTGCAAAGATCATTTATATGCAACAGTTTAACCCTTTCGCTGCTGAGGCTTTTCCCGCCTCTGTGCTGAGGTCATTTTTACCGGTTTTGCTCATCATGTTTAAACGCGTTTTGAGGCTTATTTTAGTATATGACCCAGACATATTATATATCGTTCTTTCCGTCAGACTCGGTAGATTCATAAAATGTCATTATTATGTATACGTTATGTCATGTCTGTATATTATAACAAAAAATGCAATAAAATATGTATTTTCAATAATTTACAATGTGTAAAGTGTTTTTTTTTCACATTTTAACATGCGAGCAATTGCGGTTATATTTTGTATGGGGTGCGCTTGTTAAAAAAATTAGAGATGGGGTCTCGTTACATTTTGTTTGGGGAAAATTACACTATTTTTAACAAACGCACCGCATACAAAAATCGTTAGTGCAGCATCATTGTTCACATTAATTGAAATGGGAACAATATTGCTGCATTAACAAAGCAAAAAAATTTTTTACAAACTTTTTCACTTTCATGTTTGGTATCGTTGGAACGGCCATGGCCGATCCAACCATACCAAACATTAACCCCTAACTGCCACGGATCGGGAGATAGGAGTTCATTGGAACTCCCTATCTCCACAGTTGGTGGCAGTTAGGGGTTAAGTCCAGGACTGGCGTCATCGTGCTACGCACGATGACGCCAGTCCTCAGGGGGAGTTCCCGGAGGCTTGGCCGACATCCAAGATGTCGGCCAGCTCCGGGAAAGGATCGCGAACCGGTGCTTTTCAGCGCCGATTCGCGATCCAGCTCCCCAGGGTTAATGCCAGGCACCATTTGGAAGGGCAGGCTGTGCCCTTCCAAATGATGCCTGGGTTAACCCCCACAGAGCCGCCGATCGGGAGGGAGAGAGGTCCGAAGGACCTCCCCCCCTCCCTTTCAGGCGCCTCCTCCGCACATGCGGGGGGGCGCCTGAATTAGGTGTCATCGCGCTGCCGCGATGACACCTAATTCCGGCGGCTGCGGTCTCGGATGCACGGCTGACATCGAGGATGTCAGCCCGCACCGGGGGGGCCAGCGATCGACCGGCACCCGGCCGAACGCTGACCCCAATGGGAGGACGCGCTCAGCGCGTCCTCCGCATACAAGCGGGAATGCTGAGGACGCGCTGAGCGCGTCCTCAGCATTGAAGTGGTTAAATGACTTCTGCAACAATAAACTTTATTATTTGCTGTGTGGAGGCTTTTAATCTCACTTTTTGTCCTCCGCCACAACTTAAATGAGTATTTTATCCCTAGGGGTAAAGCATCAAACTGTAACTGGTCACGGCCTATCTCCTGCTGATGAGGGTACAATAAGCCCCAAACAGCTGTACAGTAGTGGCTGTGACCTGTTGCATATACCCGATCTTTGCAATGTCATTTGCATTTCTTACCCAGCGTTCTTTGCTGTATATGGGGAACGTAGCACATGAGCTCTGTAAAGCAGTTCTCTGAAATGCTGGGATGGGTAACTGTCTTCTGCATCTATAAACTTTATTATTTGCAGCGTGGAGGCTTTTTATCTCTCCTATTGCCCTCCAACACAACTTAAATGTGTATATATACTGTAGGTGTGCAGCAATGTTGCTATTGGTAAGTGTACAGCTAATTTTATCTATTAATATGTTGTTTATTTGCTTTGTCAGTTACTTTGAAAAAGACCCGGTGCAGGTCCGAAGCGTCGGTCATTTCTTAATGTAATTTTGAATAAAAGACGCTTTTAACTAAGCCCTGGAGTGCATCCATTTGGATCATTTTTATATATATATATATATACATCACCACAAGTCCTGCAACACCTTAGAGTATCTTCATGCGGTCAGTCTCCTTCGTTATATATATATATATATATATACTGTATATGTATATATAGAAAAAAAATGGCTGTAGGGAGGCACTTGAGGACTTAAATCAATAAAACTATACTTTATTGAATAGTCACATAAAAATCGACGTTTCGGCCCCTAACGGCCTTTTCCAAGATAAAAACAGCATGTAATAACACACATTATATACACAAAAGCAAATAATACTTGTGTATATAATGTCTTTTATTACATGCTGTTTTTATCTTGAAAAAGGCCTTTAGGGGCCGAAACGTCGATTTTTATGTGACTATTCAATAAAGTATAGTTTTATTTATTTTCTTTCTATATATTTCTCCCATGGGAGTTAAGCACTGAGGCCAGAAAACTTCTATTTCTGTCAGTAGTCTCTTAGGGGTTAGCCACCTGGGAAACGAGTGCCCGGTTGATCGATACTTTTTATATATATATTTGGGGAATATGGCACAGGAGCTCTGGGATACAATTCATCGAATTATATATAGTACTTTTGCACCCAGGCAGTGAATTCAACTAGCATTGATGGTAAAGAGAGTTCAATTTCAAATTTGATGGATATATATATCTACAAGAGTAGAGTTGTAGTGGAGGACAAAAAGTGAGATAAAAAGCCTCCGCACTATAATAGGTGTGTTTATTATTGCAGAATCCACTTGCACATCGCAGCAATTTGATGAACTGCATCCCAGAGCACCTGTGCCACATTCCCCATATGCAGCAAGGAATTCTGGGTAGGATATGTAAATGACATCTGTCTCACTTTTATGCATCCTGGTTCTGTTTAGGGCTCTGTGTAATAACAGACCCAGGATGCATAAAATTGAGACAGATGTCATTTGCATATCCTACCCAGAATTCCTTGCTGCATATGGGGAATGTGGCACAAGAGCTCTGGGATGCAATTCATTATATTAAAATATATATATATACCAAACAAGTGTAGAACCCCATTCCTAAAAAAAACATGAAAAGCGATCAGGTGTCGCAGTGTTTAACCCCTTAACGCCGCAGGACGTACAATTACGTCCTGCATTAGGTGGGCTTTGAAGCCGCAGGACGTAATTGTACGTCCTCGGCGTTTTCAGCCCCCCCGGGAGATACTCACCTCCTCCGGCGGCTCCCTCGCTGATCTGAGTCCCACGGAGTCAGATCAGCAGGGTTTCCTCCTCCGGCGCACTGACGTCATCGCGCCGGGGGCGCGATGACGTCAGTTTCAGGCGCCCCCTTGCCAGAGCAGGGGAAGCGCCTGAAGGGGAGGGGGGATCCTTAGGATCCCTCTATCTCCCCATCGCCGGGGACCAGGCGGCTGTGGCCAGCATCGCTGGAAGGGTCACAGCCTGACCTTTCTAGCGATGTATGGGGGGTTAACCCTTTAGTTGCCAGGTCGCGACCGGGCACTAATTCGTGCCCGATCGCGGCCTATTTCCGGTGGGGGCCGCCATCTTGGATGGCAGCCCCCACCTCTGGGTCACCCCCCGCTCAACTGACAAATCGCGCCATGCGCGATGATGTCAGTTAACCGGGGAACCCCCTAGCTGCAAAGGGATTTCCTATGGAAATCCCATAGAGGAGCTAGGGGGGTTCTTTGAACCAATTTATCTCCTGATTGGTGGCAGCTAGGGGGTCATGTATGATATTGCTGGAAAGGCCGGAGCATGGCCTTTCCAATGATATCAAACATGACCATGTTATAAGTAAACTAAAAGTTTAAAAAAGTAAAAATAAAAATAATAAAAAAATAATAAATTAAATAATAAAAAAATAAATACGTGTTTTTTTTGGTTTTTTTAATGTAGCAGTATTGTTCACATTTCAATTATAATGTGAACAATGATGCTTCACTAATGATTTTTTTTGGGGGGGGGGTTTAGCTAAAATCACGCAATTTCTCTCCAAAAAAAAAATGGGCTCCCCGTTCTAATTTTTTTTAACAAATCTACCCCATAACATATGACCGCAGAGCCTCGGATAATAAAATTTAAAAAAAAAACACTTTAGACACTGTGGAAGATTGAAATTTTATTGAAAATTCACATTTATTTACTTTTTTTTACATTTTTTGTTATAGCATTTTGGCAGGGCATGACATATACATATAATAATGATATATTATTAATCTGCCGAGTCTGCCGGAAAGAACGATATATAATTTGTCTGGGTGGTATAATAATACGTGACTTAAAAACGGTCAAAATGAGCTCAGCAAACTTCTACTTCCGGAACAGCGCCGAAGTTGTAAAATTACTCCTGTCCTTAAGGGGTTAATCCCGATATATAATATATTCAGACCTCCACTAGGATGCACACGAGTGCTTCATTTAAAGGTAAAATGTTCTTAAATACACATTAAAAAAATATTTTTCTGCTCCTAAGGGCCTTTTTCACAATTACAGCGCAGTTATACCTTCATTTAAATAAGAATTGTTGTAATATTTAGCATTATTCTAGATATATTTATTTCTTTATTCATGCATATATGCTTTAAAGTTGAACTACAGTTCCCATGATGCTTTGCACTTCTTGCTGTGATGTTTAGTCATACAGAGATTAAATGAAGTCTCTTTATCTTTATTTTTACAAAGTGTAATAAGGTCGACGAGTGCTCGAAGGGTTAATCTATTTAGAACAGCTTAACGGGAAAAAAAAAACATGTATTGATTTACATCGCAGAGTTATATATCTTTTTATAGCCGGCGTGTCAATAAATCATACATTTGCATCATAAAGGCAATGAAATCTGAAAACGTATGCAGCATTACTGTATAAATCAATGCGGCGTTACATCATTTTTTTTTTGCTGTATTTCCGCGTCCCTTGATGAATGTCCTTTCACAAAACAAACAATACAGTCGCAAACATATATTTTGTGAAAGCAGATAAATATACATGTAGAAGGAGGCAGTGGGAAAAAAATTCTATAAATGTGCAGTTAAGTGACCTTTATGTCATACAATGTAGAGATTGCTGTTCAACTAGAAATGGTGTGACAAGCGGAATATGAATGTGTAGAACGATGTCGTACCTTCGATGTGCAAGATACAAGACAAACGCTGTGAGATACAGGTTCCAGATTGCAAGATGAATGCTTTGGGAAAGCTGGGATATCTAAGAATGAGTTTGCATTCCCTTAATCTCCTTCTGTTTTCTTCTGGTGCCTAATAAATAGTCATGTTTTTAAGTTATAAGTATCAGTATGATATTGGAGTCAAATTTCTGAAATAATTGGGGATGCTGGTGGAGAGTTGGATGAAAACAGCAACTTTTTGGCAAAATTAGGTGAATTGGAATTTTATTTTTCCTATTGATTTGCATGTTTAATTCTTCATCACTTCAACACTTCACTGAATGGCCCCTTTAAACCCCTTCACTACTGTGTAATTTTCCATGAAACCACTTGCAGTATCCAGTGGTTTATTAGAAAATCACATTTTCTCTAATTATTCAGTAAGAAATATCTGGGAATTGTCCCAATTTATATTTTTACTGTAGGAGCCCTATTTGACAGGCAGACATTGCCACCTGCTGGCCAACAAGTGCTACTGCAACAGGGACTCTGTCCTGAACAGGCTGTGGATCTTTGTTTTAGATGCAGTTGCGCAAACTGTTCTAGCCTCCAGTTGTTTTGCCGTAGGTTCTTAAACTTTTGTGGCACATTCTGGAGCCCATTTCCAAATGAATTTTGTTTGTAATTGTCATGGAGCTGATGTAACACTCCATGCTTCAAACCACAAGAGACTTTATGTTCAATTTATATCGTGTGTTTTTAAATATATATTACATCGTTTGGTTTTAGTTTAAATTAGTTTAGTGTAAAGTGGCGTAGCTTTAGTTTTAAATACTTATATTCCTGTAGGTAAATGTGTTTCTGTATAGCCAGTAAACAAGCTTTACTGCTGTGTAATTTATGCAACAGGGCTTTCCCCCTTATCTGGCTGCATGTTTAATTCAAGGGATCTGTGATAGTGTTTGTCTTTAATCTGATGTGTTAGAACAATGGATTATGCAAATGTTGTGTGAGCTAAAGGCTAAAGAATATAAAGAATGGTTAGTGTAAATACCTATCTGACATAATGTAATTAGCATATTGCTAGGACTAGGTGCGTCATTTATGCAAATTATGACTGTTGGATTTCAGCATAAATGGTGGCGTTTTTGTTCATTAAAAGTCAGAGAATCCTGTGGGAACATACAGCTCATCTGGTGTCTTATTCAGGGTAACCACTATCACCCCCAGAAGGCACAGAGCGGCCCTCTGGCAACTCCTAATGGCTCCAGGGCAGAGGAACAGAAGCAGGCGCCGGCGGGTCAAGCTGCTCGAGGCGCTGAGGACAGAGCTCCCAGTAGCCGGGCCGACCGCAACGAAGGGGTGTCTGGAGAGTCAGGACAGGGGTAAGAGAATGGTTCCATCACAGTAATCATCTAAATTCTGTTGTGTTGCTTCAAAATTACATCAAATCCATTACCTCTGTTCTAAAGGGTCTATTCGCAAAGCACCGAAATTGAGTGCAATTTTGGTGCTTTGCGTTTTGGACCATTTCGGTGCACTTTTGTGGGGATTCACTATTTAGCGAATGTTTGCAGTATTATTCTGATACTGGAGTCGCTGAAGCAGTTATCGGATGTTGACGAAAACCGGCGAAATGCGCTGATAACTGCGGAGTTGTGCCAAATTCCTATTGGCGAATTCCACCAAACTTAGAGAACAAAAAAAAATGGGCCCTAACTTCCTAACAGGAGTTTCAATCAGTAAAAATGTAGTAAAAATGTATCTAAATAATAAAATAGGTTCTTTAAAAAATAATAAAAAGGTCTGTTACAGAATAAAAAAAAGTCTTTTTATTAAAACATAATAAAAACGAAAATGTCATCTAAAAAAATACAAAAAGGTCTTTTAGAAAATAGAAATATAAAAAGGGTTTTTGCAAACAATAAAAAGAATAAATGATCTTTTACATTTTTTCTCAAAAAGAAATTGCTTATTTACATTGAACTCTATGGGATTCGCCAGTTTAAAACTGTCGAATTGAAGCATCGAAAATCGGGTAATTTTACTGGAATTTCAGTGGAATTCAGAGTTCTGTTAATAAAAGACATGATAGTCTTCTATGGGACAATTTCGGTGCCGCCAAATGCCGCCGAACTGCCTGTATTTGGGAATTGACAGCTGTGTGAAATAACCCTGTGTTTGCAAATAAACCTTAGTTACCAATCAATTTTAATGGACTGTCCCCTCATACAGGACAATCATCAATACTGGGGGTTCAGAATTGTTCATTATTCATTGAATAGCTGAGAAAACAAATGACCAACTCCCAAAACCTGGTATTTAGAGATTTTTACCTTATACCAGATGCTATATGTATAATGATTCAAGAGGAATGGGAAATGCATTTACTCGATCACCGTTCTAAGTAAAATAGAGCCCATGTCTTTAATGTCTTGACACAGCAGGACATGTTACCTTGACCTGTTTATGAATTCAATGACAGTATATGTCTTCTTTTAGTTTCTTCTTTAACTTTACACAGAGGTTTTCATTTTTTCCCCTTTCCTCTCCTTGTTCCTTTCTTCTTTCCCTTTTCTTTCCGTCTTTCATTTCGTTTTCCCATTTCCTTTCTTCTTTCCATTTCCTTTCCATTTTTCCATTTTCTTTTAGGTTTTAATTTCTTCTGTCTTTTTCCTTTCCATTTTTTATTTCCTCTTTCCCTCTCCTTGATGTTTTTCATTTTATCTTTCCCTTTTCATGTGTTCTTTTCCCTTTATTTTCTGGTTCTCATTTCATATTTCTGTTTCATTTCTTGTTTTCCTTTCTTTAACATTTTTCATCACTTCTTTCCCTTTCCATTCTGCTTTTCATTCGTTCTCTCCCTTTTCTTTCAGGTATTCATTTGCTTTTCCCTTTCATTTCTTCTTTCCCTTTTCTTTCCTTCTTTCATTTCGTTTTCCCATTTCCTTTCTTCTTTCCATTTCCTTTCCATTTTTCCTGTCTTGTTCCACTTTCCTTTCCAGTTGTTACTTGGCTTTTCCCTTTCCTTTCTGTTTTTCCTTTCTTCTTTCCCTTTCTTTTAGGTTTTAATTTCTTCTGTCTTTTTCCTTTCCATTTTTTATTTCCTCTTTCCCTCTCCTTGATGTTTTTCACTTTATCTTTCCCTTTTCATGTGTTCTTTTCCCTTTATTTTCTCGTTCTCATTTCATTTTTCTGTTTCATTTCTTGTTTTCCCTTCTTTAACATTTTTCATCACTTCTTTCCCTTTCCATTCTGCTTTTCATTCGTTCTCTCCCTTTTCTTTCAGGTATTCATTTGCTTTTCCCTTTCATTTCTTCTTTCCCTTTTCTTTCAGGTATTCATTTGTTTTTCCTTTTCCTTTCCATTTTTCCTGTCGTGTTCCACTTTCCTTTCCAGTTGTTACTTGGCTTTTCCCTTTCCTTTCTGTTTTTCCTTTCTTCTTTCCCTTTCTTTTAGGTTTTAATTTCTTCTGTCTTTTTCCTTTCCATTTTTTATTTCCTCTTTCCCTCTCCTTGATGTTTTTCATTTTATCTTTCCCTTTTCATGTGTTCTTTTCCCTTTATTTTCTGGTTCTCATTTCATATTTCTGTTTCATTTCTTGTTTTCCTTTCTTTAACATTTTTCATCACTTCTTTCCCTTTCTATTCTGCTTTTCATTCGTTCTCTCCCTTTTCTTTCAGGTATTCATTTGCTTTTCCCTTTCATTTCTTCTTTCCCTTTTCTTTCCTTCTTTCATTTCGTTTTCCCATTTCCTTTCTTCTTTCCATTTCCTTTCCATTTTTCCTGTCTTGTTCCACTTTCCTTTCCAGTTGTTACTTGGCTTGTCCCTTTCCTTTCTGTTTTTCCTTTCTTCTTTCCCTTTCTTTCAGGTTTTAATTTCTTCTGTCTTTTTCCTTTCCATTTTTTATTTCCTCTTTCCCTCTCCTTGATGTTTTTCATTTTATCTTTCCCTTTTCATGTGTTCTTTTCCCTTTATTTTCTGGTTCTCATTTCATATTTCTGTTTCATTTCTTGTTTTCCTTTCTTTAACATTTTTCATCACTTCTTTCCCTTTCCATTCTGCTTTTCATTCGTTCTCTCCCTTTTCTTTCAGGTATTCATTTGCTTTTCCCTTTCATTTCTTCTTTCCCTTTTCTTTCCTTCTTTCATTTCGTTTTCCCATTTCCTTTCTTCTTTCCATTTCCTTTCCATTTTTCCTGTCTTGTTCCACTTTCCTTTCCAGATGTTACTTGGCTTTTCCCTTTCCTTTCTGTTTTTCCTTTCTTCTTTCCCTTTCTTTTAGGTTTTAATTTCTTCTGTCTTTTTCCTTTCCATTTTTTCTTTCCTCTTTCCCTCTCCTTGATGTTTTTCATTTTATCTTTCCCTTTTCATGTGTTCTTTTCCCTTTATTTTCTCGTTCTCGTTTCATATTTCTGTTTCATTTCTTGTTTTCCTTTCTTTAACATTTTTCATCACTTCTTTCCCTTTCCATTCTGCTTTTCATTCGTTCTCTCCCTTTTCTTCCAGGTATTCATTTGCTTTTCCCTTTCATTTCTTCTTTCCCTTTTCTTTTCTTCTTTCATTTCGTTTTCCCATTTCCTTTCTTCTTTCCATTTCCTTTCCATTTTTCCTGTCTTGTTCCACTTTCCTTTCCAGATGTTACTTGGCTTTTCCCTTTCCTTTCTGTTTTTCCTTTCTTCTTTCCCTTTCTTTTAGGTTTTAATTTCTTCTGTCTTTTTCCTTTCCATTTTTTATTTCCTCTTTCCCTCTCCTTGATGTTTTTCATTTTATCTTTCCCTTTTCATGTGTTCTTTTCCCTTTATTTTCTCGTTCTCATTTCATATTTCTGTTTCATTTTTTGTTTTCCCTTCTTTAACATTTTTCATCACTTCTTTCCCTTTCCATTCTGCTTTTCATTCGTTCTCTCCCTTTTCTTTCAGGTATTCATTTGCTTTTCCCTTTCATTTCTTCTTTCCCTTTTCTTTCAGGTATTCATTTGTTTTTCCTTTTCCTTTCCATTTTTCCTGTCGTGTTCCACTTTCCTTTCCAGATGTTACTTGGCTTTTCCCTTTCCTTTCTGTTTTTCCTTTCTTCTTTCCATTTCTTTTAGGTTTTAATTTCTTCTGTCTTTTTCCTTTCCATTTTTTCTTTCCTCTTTCCCTCTCCTTGATGTTTTTCATTTTATCTTTCCCTTTTCATGTGTTCTTTTCCCTTTATTTTCTCGTTCTCGTTTCATATTTCTGTTTCATTTCTTGTTTTCCTTTCTTTAACATTTTTCATCACTTCTTTCCCTTTCCATTCTGCTTTTCATTCGTTCTCTCCCTTTTCTTTCAGGTATTCATTTGCTTTTCCCTTTCATTTCTTCTTTCCCTTTTCTTTCCTTCTATCATTTCGTTTTCCCATTTCCTTTCTTCTTTCCATTTCCTTTCCATTTTTCCTGTCTTGTGCCACTTTCCTTTCCAGTTGTTACTTGGCTTTTCCCTTTCCTTTCTGTTTTTCCTTTCTTCTTTCCCTTTCTTTTAGGTTTTAATTTCTTCTGTCTTTTTCCTTTCCATTATTTATTTCCTCTTTCCCTCTCCTTGATGTTTTTCACTTTATCTTTCCCTTTTCATGTGTTCTTTTCCCTTTATTTTCTCGTTCTCATTTCATATTTCTGTTTCATTTCTTGTTTTCCTTTCTTTAACATTTTTCATCTCTTCTTTCCCTTTCCATTCTGCTTTTCATTCGTTCTCTCCCTTTTCTTTCAGGTATTCATTTGCTTTTCCCTTTCATTTCTTCTTTCCCTTTTCTTTCAGGTATTCATTTGTTTTTCCTTTTCCTTTCCATTTTTCCTGTCTTGTGCCACTTTCCTTTCCAGTTGTTACTTGGCTTTTCCCTTTCCTTTCTGTTTTTCCTTTCTTCTTTCCCTTTCTTTTAGGTTTTAATTTCTTCTGTCTTTTTCCTTTCCATTTTTTATTTCCTCTTTCCCTCTCCTTGATGTTTTTCACTTTATCTTTCCCTTTTCCTGTGTTCTTTTCCCTTTATTTTCTGGTTCTCATTTCATATTTCTGTTTCATTTCTTGTTTTCCTTTCTTTAACATTTTTCATCTCTTCTTTCCCTTTCCATTCTGCTTTTCATTCGTTCTCTCCCTTTTCTTTCATGTATTCATTTGCTTTATCTTTTCATCTCTTCTTTCCATTTCCTTTTCATCTTTTCATTTCTTCTTTCTTTTTCGTTCTTCTTTCCCTTTACTTTGCATTTCATTTCTTCCTTTCTGTTTTGCATTGTGCGTTTCCCTTTCCTTTCCCCTTCCCTTCCCTCTATTTATATGTGTGTTTGTATGTCTGTTACAGGCATTTAGCCTTTTAGGATGATAAAGAAGCAGACATGACTTGCAGAGCATAATGTTTTGTGAAGGTTTGGTAGCCTCTCCAGGGTTTCATATAAATAGTGCTCAAACACAAGGGCAAAGGATTCACACCATGTACAGAACTCATTTTAGATTGTGTAATTGTTAATCAGAGAATAGAGGCATTGAAAGAATAATGTAACTCAGCAGTATGTTAATCACCTGATCGGGGTAGCTCCAAATGTCCTTACAACAGCCAAATCGTTCATTACTTGGAGGATACCAGACTTTATTGGAGTCTCCTTAGTATACACATGATAAATGTAGGAAATTAATTTTAAATTATAAAAATGGGATTAATGAGCGCAAAATCCCTTGATAAAGTCTGAAGTTCTGACTACTGCTACTAATGTTCCAATTTTCAGAAACAGAATGACATAAAGTATTATCGTTTCCTATAAAAAAACAAATTTAAACCTCAGTCGAGACAGAATTGTTGTTACACTGTCTATGCGACTGCTTGCTGCATTCGTTTCTTAAGGCAAAAATAGGGATTGCCAAAAGAAAAAATTAACAAATTAAAATATGCTCACTATGTTATAAACATTTAGGGGGTTATTCCAAGAGCACCGAAATGTCGGCTCTCTCGTTCCCCACCATGCAGTGAATGCAGCATTCACAACAGGGTCTCCGGAGTGCAGGGAAAACCCGCCGCAAACTTGCCGAACACCCACTGAAAACCAGCCGGAACAGCTGCAAAAAGCATGACGAGCCTCCGATCACAGCGCAAACCAGCTGCCGGAAAAAGCCGACAAGCTGACGAATGGGGTAAAAAAAATGAAAAAAACAATACGCTTGAAAGTGTCACAATTGAAACGCTGTTTGCAAAAAAAGTACTGAACGAAAACAGCTGGAATTTACATATGAATGATAATAAAAAGGTCTGTTACAAAAAAAAACAAAAAATTTTTTTAATAAAGAATGGAAAAATTAGTTTGCCAAAAATGCTTAAATTATCCAAAAAAATCTATAAATAAAGAGACTTTTTGCTGCACATTAAAATAATAAACGGTTTATTAGATATTGAGTGAAAACGGCAATATTTTAACATTGAAGCGTATGGGATTCGCCTGAATAAACCTGCCGAATGAAACCACAGAACAGCAGGTCACTTCGGCAACTTTTCTCTGCTGTTCGGTGTTCTCTGAATAGATTAACCATTGCTTTCCTTTGGGGGATTTCACTGCCTTCGAACAGTGCCTTGCTTGCAGTTCGCCAAAATTTGGTGAATTGCCTGCTCTCTGAATAGCCGAATGGAATTCACTCTTAGGTGACATTTCGGTGCCAGATCGGCTCTCTCTCCCTTTAGTGATCAACAGAGATATAAATGAATCCAGCACACAATTACTTCATGAAAATGTAGGCTTATTCCACAGCATCATTTACAAAGTTTCGGCCTTATGAGGTCTTTGTCAAGTCTAGACTTGATAAAGACCTCATAAGGTCGAAACGTTGGCAAGGATGCTGCTTGAATAAACTCGTAGTTTGCTGAAGTAAGAGTGTGCTCTGGATTCTCTTATGTCTACGTTGATTACTTGGGCCCTAGAATGAGTATCTATTCCGGCCAGATGTCTATCGATGAGCAGAATCATTGACACAATCCTTCGAACGAACATTTAGTGCGCACGGCTGGAGTTTCCATCAGACGTGTAGACATGTTAATGAGTTTGGCCAGATCTATAATGGGCAGATCAATGTTAAAATGGAAGACTGGGAACTGGTGACAGGGTCAATGCTGTAGGACCTGTGATTGAAAGTAATTTTTTTTTCTATATCATTCGATCGGGCTTTAAAGCCGGTCATTGGATACGCTATCAACAGAAATGGCCATTAGATAAGGTATCAACAAAACCGATCATTCGATCATGTTTCACACTGATGTAGACATGTCAATGAGTTTGGCCAGATCCATTATGCGCAAATCAATGTTAAAATGGAAGACTGGGTACTGGTGACAGGGTCCATGCCTTAGGACCTGTGATTGAAAGTAATTTTACAAACATCATTCGATCGGGCTTTAATACCGGTCATTGGATAAGCTATTAACAGAAGCGGCCATTAGATAAGGTATCAACAAAACCGATCATTCGATCATGTTTCGCACTGATGTAAAAATGTCAATGAGTTTGGACAGATCTATTATGGGGAAATCAATGGTAAACCGGCGATCGACCCATAGACTCCATTCTGTGGCCAAAGCCAGAGTGTGAGGAGCAAGTGATGTGAAGTTACTGGGGGGGGGCAGTTTACAACACAAAAGATCACACCATGGATGCACTCAGTGACACATATAGTGTAAAATATGAACATACAAGAGAAAAACAAAGAACATGTAAGATATCAGCAGCATAAGATAAACAAAATAACGACACTTTATTTTTTTGGTATTAGTTTAAAACGAAGCTTATCATCATATTTGAACGTCTGTATCAATTTTGAGTGTGGAGTTGCAGAATAAGCACTGCATGTAAATGCTTAATTGAACTTGGACAGTTTCCACACTTAGGGCTCTATTACATTCTCTGCCCAAATTTGTACGCGCAGAGCATTTTTTTTTAAACGTTAACGCGCGCAAATTAACGCAGGTATTACGATCCGAGCGCATTTTGTCATCCGTCCAAAAATATCGCGCGCAGCAAAAACGCACGTGCATTAACGTTGTTTGCAGAATTCGGTGGGCAGACTGTTTTTTCACGCGATTCAGTCAATCAGAATTAAGAACCACTATTGTCAGTTTTTGCGCCTGTCAAAATCAATCTGAGTATATATGCTGCAGCAATAATAAAAACACGCACAACCTCTCCATTTTATTGTTTGGGTACGTGTAGAATGTGTAACTATACTTTGCTGTATTTTTTTTTCCTGCTGGTGTATTTAGTTTCGGCCAGAACGTTCAGATTTGCAGTTACCACCAGCTTTTAAAAGACGTTAAAATTATGCACGCAAACGTCGTTCGTAAAAAGTTGCGCATCGATTGTAACCAGCCGCGTACCAGCACACGACGCATTTACGTTCACAATGTTAAGTATGGGATGCGCGCATGAATTTGCGTTCGTGCAGGGTCACTCGCGTTAGACGTTAACGCGCATCATATGGGCGAACGTCGTAATACAACGTTCAGGACGAAGGGTTTTGCCCCTCGCGTTAATGTGCTTTTGCTCGCGCAAAAAAGTGCACGAAGAATGTAATAGGGCCCTTATTTTTTTGGGACTAGACCCCTGGTTTCATTCACCACGTGTTGGCTGTGATACCAAAGGATTTACCATGGGAGTGGTAGGAGTAGAAGGAAATACTGTAGCCAATGTCAGGTAAAATCCGTTATGAGTAACGGGTTGTACACTAAGTGGGGGTTTTAATAGAAATTGACAAAAGAGATGTAAATTTCAGAACCTCAAATCGTTGAAAATAGTTCTGATATTCCTTTATCCAAACAAATGTCATTTTACGGAATTCTCAACCAACTGAAAGAAAAGAATGAAAACTAGCAAAAAGGTTTGCACAGTGACAGCTCTTTTCACTCGCTTCATATGTTCTAGCGTTAGGATGAAAAAAATAACAATTGCTACCAAGAACCATGTTGATCATGTCTTGGCACATGAACTAAATAAATTCTAGCTTAAACAGGCTTTTGGATGACGGTATCACTTTAATACCAGCTGAGTCTGAGTATAGTCTTCTACCAACTCCTAAACAAGGCGCTGAGCTAATGAACAGAATCTGTGTGCCGAGATCCAAATACCTACTACCTAGTAATATCTTACTTTTTTTTTTTTATCGGTTATTTCGTTTGTGATTCCAAAATGTACACTAACAAATGTGACATTTTCATACCGCTCTGTAAAAAGCATGTAAAAGGAGTCCATGTTTTAAAACAGCAGGGATGCTTCCAGTGCTACAATTAACTGGTAACATATGCCACTGCTGCCAAGGGAATTTTTAATCCCTTTAAACATTAATGGAGCATTTTTGCTTCTGTCGCAATAAGGCAGCCATCTGTGTTTGGACCTGCTGAGATGCTAGGGATATGTTTAGAAAGGGAAAGGGGAAAGGAATCGTGTGTCTCAAACCGGCGCATGAAATCACAATTAAATTATTTCGGCATTGCATATTTACAGTTTGAAATGTAAAACGAAGAATACAGAGGCGTGACGGACCCCGGACATACCGATTGGATATTTCCTCCAAACAGTGCTTCCCTCACTCCAGGACTACACAACAATACGGCGATTTATAGCAAAATACCCCAAACACGAGACAGGACTCAGACTAAAGTACAAACAAGCATTCACTGGTATACATTTTACAGATAAAGACAACAAATAAACCAATCACTGAAGAAGAGGCAGGGAAATACAAACTGGGAGATTCCCAGAAATGACTCACTCAGGCACGTACAAGCCTTTAAACCAGTGTTTCCCAAACCTGTCTTCAGAACCCCCTAACATGCCAGGTTTGCAGGATATGTGAAGCACAGCACAGGTGATATCATTTTCTGCTCAGTGATTGCAGGATTCCGTCTGCATTTCCCCTAGGTGATCTGTAAAACCTGGCCTGGTTGAGGGTCCCGAGGACAGGTTTGGGAAACACTACTTTGAACATTAATCCAATGATCCACCAGGCACATGGACACTTCTTATCTTATCAGTAATCTTTAGTTAGCTGGGGGATGGTCAAACAGTGAATAGATGTACATTGAAAAACCTCATATATTTATAAGATCCACCAATTCCTCAATAATCTATAGCTGGTGGAATAAGTCTCTTTTTAACCCCTGTGACGGTTATCCCGAGTGTGGCTTGGGGGTTAAATTTCACCTCTGAAAGTGGTAACCCTGAAC
>CM019071.1:11301191-11313691 GCA_009667805.1 Leptobrachium leishanense
AACCCCTTAACAATCAAGTGATTTTCCCAAAAATACATTGTCAGGAACTAGTGTTCTTTTGAATAATCATTCTTAATTAATTATACAGTAAGAAATATGTGGGCATAATCCCAATGTATTTCTTACTGTAATAAAATTTTTGGCCAGTAGGTGGCACCATCTACTGCCAAATTGAGTTACAACCATTACAGTTGCAGTGTGACGTTGAGCCCCCTATAGGGTGATGGGGAGCCTTTTATCTGCGGAGGTTGATGCCTTTAGGGCAGGTATATGGTTTAGCTGCCAGTAACAGAATCAAGCACTGTACTTTCAGATTTATACTCCAAAGCCAGGAAGTATGAGAGGACAACTGAACTGCTACTAAGCTCCAAAGGTTTTGAGACCAACGGACAACTTAGAGCACCCAACAATACAGCAGATAGCAAGACTTGAGTGTCAGTACTGAGGTATTTTGTATGACAGACAATGAATTGTTCAGACTGCAGGGCAGTCAACACACTGACATATTTAACGTTCCCAGACCACCTTGATCAGGTATGTTGTAACTTGCAATTATCAGGGTCTATTGACACACATACAGGCTTAGGGATCGTCAGTGGCGTAGCGTGGGTTGTCAGCGCCCGGGGCCAGCAAAGAATTGTGCGCCCCCCCCCAACCTGTGGACGTTATCGATATTGCCCCAGCTCACACATGGATTTGCCCCCAGCTCACACATGGATTTGCCCCCCAGCTCACACATGGATTTGCCCCCAGCTCATGGATTTGCCCCAGCTCTCACATGGATTTGCCCCCAGCTCATGGATTTGCCCCCAGCTCATGGATTTGCCCCCCAGCTCATGGATTTGCCCCCAGCTCATGGATTTGCCCCAAGCTCATGGATTTGCCCCCCAGCTCACTCATGGATTTGCCCCCCAGCTCACTCATGGATTTGCCCCAGCTCACGGGGATTTGTCCCCAGCTCATAGATTTGCCTCAGCTCTCACATGGATTTGCCTCAGCTCTCACATGGATTTGCCTCAGCTCTCACATGGATTTGCCCCCAGCTCACTCATGGATTTGCCCCCATCTCATGGATTTGCCCCCCAGCTCACTCATGGATTTGCCCCCATCTCATGGATTTGCCCCCCAGCTCACTCATGGATTTGCCCCCATCTCATGGATTTGCCCCCCAGCTCACTCATGGATTTGCCCCCCAGCTCATGGATTTGCCCCAAGCTCATGGATTTGCCCCCCAGCTCACTCGTGGATTTGCCCCCCAGCTCACTCATGGATTTGCCCCAACTCTCACATGGATTTGCCCCCATCTCATGGATTTGCCCCAGCTCATGGATTTGCCCCAGCTCATGGATTTGCCCCAGCTCATAGATTTGCCCCAGCTCATGGATTTGCCCCCAGCTCATGGATTTGCCCCCCAGCTCACTCATGGATTTGCCCCCATCTCATGGATTTGCCCCCAGCTCATGGATTTGCCCCCAGCCCTTACCTGGATATTGCCCCAGGCCCCAGCTCCGGCGGGGGTTGAGGGACCGGGACCCAGATGCCGGGCAGCGCGGGAGCGCCTGCCCGGTCTTTAACAGTCCGTCCTGTTAGGTGATGCCGCGCAGCCGGTCACGTGGTCCGGCCAATCAGGTGGTACAGAGACTCCGTACCACCTGATTAGCCGGACCACGTGACCGGCTGCGCACGCCGCGCAGCCGCATCACCTAACAGGACGGACTGTTAAAGACCGGGCAGGCGCTCCCGCGCTGCCCGGCATCTGCGTCCCCTCAACCCCCGGGCCAGTTTTAGGGGCGCAAATGCGCCCCTAACAAAACTGCGCCCGGGGCCACGGCCCCCCCAGCCCCCCCCACGCTACGCCACTGGGGATCGTGCAAGCCTGGGTCAAAATCAGGAGCAGGAATCGTATATAAAAATGGGTCGGCAACAGAATAGTAATGAATACAAGAGGAAGCAATGCGAGAACAGAAATCCTCTAAAGACAGATACAGGACTGGAGATAGAGACAATGAATTCTGCAAGCTTCAGGGCAGCACTAAATATGAACAGATACAACAGACTGATGATCCAGACACTCCCAGCCAGGGAGTACAGAAAAAAAGCCCTGAGGACCACTCAACAGCAAATTGAGGGGTCATACACGGAATATCAGAACCAGAATAACAAGAATATTGCGAGCAGGAACTAGGTAGAATTTGGTCTACCCTGATCCAAGGATCAAGGGAAATCCTGGCCCTACATATAGGGCTGAACAGGTCATGTGATCGCAGACCAAATTAGCCCAACAGATGGTCTGCAAAGCCTGAAAACCAAAATAAACAGGAATCCCTGCTATCACCAGCAGGGCCGAGATGTGACATGCAGCTCATGTTCCCTGCATCAGCTGCTGAATGTCTGATGTCAGGACATTCAATCGGACAATTTTACACAGTTTCAGCTCTTTGGGCATTATGCTCACAGGGCTAAAACTTTGGGGGCACATTCAGCAGCCCAAAAGCAAACACATTTAATTTGCTTTTGGGCTGCAGTGCTGCAGATTGAGATTGCATACCGGATGGTGCTATTAAAGCTCGAGATATCTCAATCTCGGTGGTGAAGGTGTTAAAAGTGTTTGTGGTTTTATGAACTTTTTTCAATGAAAGGATAGATAAAATTGGTAGCATGGACTGAGCAACTCTTATATCAGATGCCTTGCCAGGTCCCACTATTTCTTTAAAATGTAGCAATACAGATTAAGTGTTGAAGCCATCACTGCCAATTGACTTAACCTCTTCACCACCAAGATGGAGTATACTCTATCTTCAAAGCATCTGTCATTACTCGTATATTGAGTGATTTGTCTAATTCTGTAGCAATGCAACAGGATCACCTTTACTGCAAACAAAGCTAATTTGCAATTGAGCTCCAGAATGTGCCTCAAATGTTTTGGCACCTTGGGAATGGCAGCGTAGATGCTAAAACAGTTTGAACAACAGAGGCTTTGTGTCTGGAACACAGATTCCCAGCTGATTCAGCACAGAGCACCAGCTGCAGTAGCACTTTTTTGCAAGGAGATGGTGATGTCTGCCTGTCAAATACGGCTACTACAGTAAAAAAAAATCATAAATATTTTTTTTTACTGTATAGTTATTGAAAATTATCTTTAGAATAACACTAGTTCCTGGCAGTTGTTTTATGGAAAACACTTGGTCGTGAAGGGGTTAGAATGGTTCTCAAATCCAAGCACCATAACCACGTATACTCGGTATATTTGGTACAAGGAGGTTCCTACGCACTTGCTGTGACTATAAGCATACCAATTGCTGTGACTACCATATTTTATAAAGTGCTAAAGAAATCTGAGAATATCCCTCTGTTGTGTTTTTTTCAAGCAGAGACCGCAAATTCTCCAACAAGAGCTCCAACACTCTATGAAATAGGAGTCTGTGTTCAAGAAGAGGTTTGATTATTATCAAAGTTATGGTAAAAGAAAGACAAAAAAACAGCGATGATGACAAAACTATTAGCAGTGACTATTTTAACCCCTTCATTACCAAATGATTTTCTAGAAATCCACTGCCAGGAAGGAGTGGACTTTAGAAAAATCACTTTTTATTAATTACAAAGTAGGAATAGTCTCAATATATAATTAATGCATGATTTACTGACCTAGTTCCATTTGGCAGGCAGACGTCACCATCTGCTGGCCAAAATGAGCTATTGCAGCTGGGGCTCCATGCTGCATCGAGCAAATATCACTGTGTTACAAACAGATATTCACTTGTAAAAACTGTTGTAGCACCTTTTGTGTCATGCCTGATGTGCTAAAACTTTGGGGGCACTTTCTGGAGCCCAACTGCAAATGAAATTCATTTGCAAGAAACAAAATTAATTTGCATTGATACAGTAAAGCTCCAGATCGTGTTAACATGATCTTGGACTGCTGTGTCTGCTACTGCTGACCATGTAGTGAAGGGGTTAACCCCTTAAGGACCGCTGACGTACCCTGTACGTCCTGTCCGCGGGTCTCCCTTAGACCCGCGGACGTACAGGGTACGTCAGCGGCGCCTAACCCCCCTCCCGCCCGATACTTACCTCCCTCGCTGGGTCCCTTGGTGTTTTGGCAGGGAGAAAGTCTGGCCATGTGATTTACATGGGCAGGCGAGGTTGATGACGTCGCCAAGCTGCGTGGTGACATCATCAGCAGGAGCCCCCATGCAAATCAATGGAGGGGAGGGGGGGCTACTTCGGAGCCCCATTGAAGCTAGGGAGATGCTTTTTGCACCGCTGGAAAGGGGAGAGTCTCCCATTAACGATTGGTGCCAAAACGCGATTCGAACTTGGAGGGGGGCTGACATCCAAGATGTCAGCCAAGCCTCCAGGTCCCCCCCCACCCACTGACAACCTCACCATATGTGTGAGGATGTCAGTGGGCCAGTTAACCATCTAACTGCCATGTAGAGATAAGGGGATCCTAAGGATCCCCCTATCTCCCGATCCATGGCAGATAGATGGTCTCCCTGATCATGGCCTTTCCAATGATACCAAACATGACCAGGTTTGGTTTAAAAACAAACAAAAAAAAAAAAAAAAAAAAAAAATGTTTTTTTTTCTGGGGGGGGGTTTAATTAAATAGGACCTGGCTGTCATCTCAAAATAATTAGCACAAAATGGTCAGAATGAGCGCAGCGCACATAGGTGAACTGGCTCAGCAGTGAAGGGGTTAAAAAGCAAAAACATGTAAAAATTGGGTATTTCTAGTCTCGGGACAAAATTTTGAACCTATTTAGCCGGGGTCTTTTTTGGTGGTTGTAAATTTTGGGGATTAAATTACAAAAAAGTGTGTTTTTACCATTTTTTTCATCATATTTCATATTTTTTTTATAGTAAATTATTCGATATGATGGAAATAATGGTGTTTCTAGAAAGTCCATTTAATGGCGGGAAAAACGGTGTATAATATGTGTGGGTTGAATAAACGAGTAAGTGGAAAATTTGACCTAAACATGAACAGCGCAGAAACGTAAAAACAGCAGCGGTCACTAAAGGACGGATTTGTGTAAAACCGCCCGGTCACTAAGGGGTTAAGGAAGGTAAAAACAAAAATAAACTTTTACTCCCCTTTTAAAATAGATCATCGTCAGTAATATCAGACACATTGAAGACGATGCAGCAGTGCATCATGACACAGACATGTACTGTACACAACCCAGTACCCAATACAATGTAACAAATAAATATTGATATATAATATTAAATATATTTTTTTAATATTTTTAGGATTCTAAATTGTTACTTTTAATAAGTAACTTGTCTGCTACTGCCAATTCTTCTTATAGTCTCTAATTATCCTGAAAACCTTGTTGCAATTGTTGATACATAAGAAGAGGCTGCTACCATGTATTCTATGAGGGTTATTCAGAGAGTGTGAAAAGCAGGAGAATGACTGGAGAATGACTGGAGAACGAAAAATTCTAGGTCAAAATAGCCGATTTGGAAAGTGAGATGAAAGGGAGAATTTTTCTGGTTTGGCTATTTTGACCTAGAATTTTTCATTCTCCAGTCATTCTCCTGCTTTTCACGCTCTCTGAATAACCCTGTATGTGTAGATCTGTAAGTGACCTTATGTTACCATACAAAAATACTCTTGGTGCGCACAACGTCTTGCACAAACAACATAGGAAACTATAGTTAATATTTCCCCGAGTGACTCGGGCAGTTTTTTCCACTGATTACAAAAATGTCATCAGTTGCCATTGAAAATCTCCTTTTCTAGCTTCCAATATGTGTTGTAAGGCATAAAAACCAGTTACAATGGCTGGCATCAGTTCAAACTTTCTTATTTTCTTTTGAATGTTTTTTTTGTGTAGCCTTGACTCGGTGACCTTCCTCTTGGCATAAACAGCTATAGAAATGTTAAGTAGTTTGACACCTTTTTTTCTTTAACATTCAAAGTAAAAGAAAAGTGTTTTAATTTTGCGTAACTGCTACACAGAGATACCAGCGGATCTGAGCCCATGGTTAGCTGGCATCTTATATCCAAAAGGAAAGAACGTGGCAAGGTCTAGGCACCTGCCTGGACCGTCGATGTATAGTCTCGATTACACTAAAAAAATAATAACTTTATGTTACAACATGTAGCTCATCTTTGTTTACGTTTTGGTGGCTACAAAACCATACAATCCAGTTCCGTTATTCTGCTATTAGCCCTCTATCTCATTCAACAACCAGTATATGGGAAATGAGAAGGTGAGTAACGGCAGTGGTATTGTTCATTTTATACTTGACAAATGGGCAATGCCATTGTTTCGGGGGGGGGGAAAGAAAAAAATAACTTTTTTGATCTTTTTTAATTTTTTTATATTTTACATGGTGATGATTGCTATCATTAGAAAGGCCAGACCTGTCAAATCTCATTCAACATACAGTATATGGGAAATGAGAAGGTGAGTAACAGCAGTGGTATTGCTCATTTTATACATGACAAATGGACAATGCCATTGTTTTGGGGGAAAAAAAATGAAAAAGACTCTGACCTGTCCAATGACACCTAAAATAACTTTGTGGGGTGTAATGAATGGAAATTCAGGGGTCCAAATGATCCCCACTCTCCTCGTAGCTGCCTGCCAACTTGTCTATTAGATGAACCAATGCATAATAACGGTTTGCTCCATCACCTCCACATTTGGCCCAGAGTGGAAAATGAGAAGGTGAGTTAGTGCAGTGGTATTGTTCGCTTCATAAGTAAAATCACATAATGCCACTGCCTTAAAATTGAAGGGGAAAAAAGTAAATTTTGCGTTTAATTTTTTTAATTTCTTTCTATTTTTACAACTAACAAGGTGATATTTGGTATCGCTGAGGCCAGACTCTGACCTTTCCAATGACACCACGCTTGACCCTGTGCAATATAAAAATCAGAGTTCCAAAGCTTCTTGCAGCAGTGCGTTGGTTTAGATTTTCGATGAAACAATGCACAATAATGCAGTGTGCCATCTCCTCCACACTTCCTGGCATCATGGGAAATGAGACGATGAATTAGTGCAGCATCATTGTTCACTTTATAATTGAAAAATGTACAACAGTACAATAGTAAAAATTTAAATATGTTTTTTATTTTTACAAATAACCTGGTCATGTTTGGTATCAATGGAAAGGTCATGCATTGGCCTTTCCATTGATACCAAGCATTGCCCTCTATCCTGGGACTTCTGTATCTCTTCCATTGGGAATCCCCTGCACAGCAGGGTGGAGGTTCAGTCACTGACATCATCGCGTGGACATGCAATGATGTCAGTTAGTGGGAGGAGTTCCCAAGGCCACTACCTCCCTACCTACTGATGTAATCAAGCATCCGGTGATGTCAGTAACAAGACCTCCCCCCTACTGGGCAGGGGATTCCCTATGGAAGAGATACAGAGGTCCTTTGGATAGAAGGCTATGCTCTTGAGATCATCACCATGGGATTCCTCCCAGACAACAAGGGATAATCCCCCAGCACCGCTGCTGGTGCTGGTAAGTGATAACATGTTTGGGATGTCCTCTGCGTGTATCAGTGAAACACTAGGATGTCCCCCACATGGCATCCACAGCCAAGGGGTTAAAGGGATAGTCTATGTTAGTGCTGTCAAACTCTGGCCCCATATATTAAACGCCTACAAGTAGCAGACTTCTTTAAATGTATCAGTTGGACAGGGTATCACAAGAGCTGTAGGTCACAAACGTCTGGGGGTGTCAGAGTTTGATAGCATTGCTCTACAAAGCATGAGCACTCAGTCTTATCTGAATGGCCATGTTGCAGTAAGCTCCCTTCTCCTTCTCCCTCTACGACATACCCTTATTCAATGTTAGCAAAGCCTTCCTGCAGTAACAGTCACAGGATTGGCTGGAGTGTCCAGCCCTGTGCGGTCACATGACAAACATATCTGGAAGTATGTCCTATTCTGTGAAGATCAGAGGAAGACCGGCACTGGATTCAGGTGAGTTTTTAAATGAAGTTAAAGGGTTAAAACATGAGTGAATAGTTGAAAGTTGGTCAAGAAGGGTTTATGTAGAACTCCTCCATTTTCTACCCTTTCTTGTTTTAACCCTGTTGTATCCCTGCTATGATGCCCCGCCAGCATTAAGATTAAGATTAACTGGCGGGTGGTGCCCGTTGGAAGGGTTTTAACTCCGGAGTGGCATCATAGCATGGCATTCTGACCGCTTACGAGGCCCGCCTCTGTAGCCAACTTGCCGCCTGCATCATCGACTGCAAGGGGGCAGCCTTAGTTGGGTCGTCCTGCGGCCGACTGCCAATGACACGTGTTGCATGGTGGCCGGGGGGTAGGACAGGAGGCTGGTCATAGAAGCTAAAAGTTCAGTTCCACATGTGGCAAAAATTTCATAGTATTCCCCGTGGCGTGAAAGCATTAAGTTACTTGTGATTAGTTCTGAATCCCAAAGTACACTTACGCTACACAAATTTGGGGGCACATTCTGGACCCCGCTTGCAAATGAAATTATTTTGCAGTAAATGAAACTCCTTTGCATTGCTCCAGAATATAACCCGATCGAGTTTACTCTGATGGGCTCCTGCAGTAGTTTTTGAACACCGAGTATACTCGACCAAGGTAGTGAAGAGGCTTAAAAAGATTTGATTGGAATAAAAACATCACAGACTGGAACAATTACAAAGAAATTGTAAAAATATAGAAATTAGGGGCTTGTAGTGTAGTTTTGTGACAAAATTCAATTTGGATTTGGAATTTTAACATTTCATTATTATTTATTTTCCAAAATTTGTTCACATATATTTAACTTTTTTTTTTCTGAGTGCTGCGTGGCTTTGCCAATGTCTCACATGTTCTAGCAGAGGATCTTCAGTCTCGCAGCCTCTAGTATAAATTAAGGTGAAACGGAGCCCTTGTTTTCAAGCTGTTGGGGACCTTCTTGTCATCTGAATGCTACTGAGTAAACATTTGTTTTAATTTTACCCATGAATGACAGCAGGTAGCTAGGTGCCCTCAAAATGTAAGGTGCCTCCAGGCATGTTTACTGTGTTTAATGAGCCTGGTGTAAATTTCCAAACCTCAATATTTACACTTTTCAAATAGCCTTGTTAAGAAAACCTGTGGTTTTAAAAATAACACAATCTTCATCTTTCACATGTCGTTCTTTTCCTTTTCTTTCTTTTTTTTTTCCTGCAGAAGAAATGACAGAATGGCCTCAGCAAGTTCCATGATTACGTCTAACGCGTTCAGAGACAACGAGTACGGAACATTTTAGCCTAGATTTATTGCCTTGTTAATTTAACATGTTCAATTGTTTCTGTGGGTTCAGTTTCTTCTATTTATAAACGCCTTCATGTATCTGCATTGTCCTTTTTATTTTTTCCAGATCGCAATTGTGGAAATTGCATATTCTGTGCGGTACGTTCTCACGAGATATGAAAACCAGAGCATTCATAGAAAGCAGTTCTACTTTTTTTCTAAACATTGTTAGCATTTCCTCTCATGAGGGATATTAAATAATTTCATGCACAACTGCTCAAAATATTTTTTAAACTTCTGTAAACATAAGATTGCCAAAATCTAGCATATGTTATGTGGCATTCAATCCTCTGGAGAAGAGAAAGGAACAAAACACGTCTGCTACAGTAATTAATAAGCACCAATACAGATACTTAGAATCTGTTCTATCTGCATGAATCATATCCTTCCGCGAGTCACACCCAGCTTTAAACAATTTGTAATTGTCCGTGCAAAAAAAATAAATAATAAAACAAAATAACAATAAAATTGATTGAAGCTGTGGTTTCTTGAGCTAATGAACGCTCGGTTATTAAAATGTATCTTCTGGCTCGTTGGAATCTGTCTGATGCCGTCGACACAGAATGGCATTTTATTGTGATAAAGTGGTTTGAGCGGTGGCATATTAATATTGTATCGCTTGATTGAGAGAAATGCATCACCTTGTGGATCTGCATGCGAAACCTTCTAGCTCGTTTGAGCTATCTGCTTGAAACAAAGTAATTTAGAGTTTAGTGGACTCGGGATAAGATCGGAGGAAGTTTGCTGTTTCGCAGTTTGTTGCAGACATTCTTTTTTTTGCACCAATTTGCAATCAATTCGCTGCACAATATAATATCCATAACTATAAGCAGCTCCACTGTTATTACAAGCTGAACCACAACTCCTGTTACGTCCCGGCTTGGCCGGTTGTTTACTGTACATTTTCGCTTAACTATGCTATACTCTGTATACTTTTAATAAAAAGGCAAATGTAAAGGGAGCCAAGTCATTTATTTGTGCTCGAGGAAATACAGTAGGTCAGGGCTGTCGAACACATGGACCGCTAGATGCTGATGCCTACAATTCTTAGAATTCTTCCACAGCAGTAGATGGCCAGGGAATCATGGGAGTTGTAGTTCAGAAACACCTGAGGGGGTTAGAGATTGACAGCCCTGCACAAAGTGATTTACACATAGATCCATTCTAGTCATAGTCAACACAGTTCTTCACTTCTCCCCTGCGATACAGGTATAGCAATATACACCATACACATACAGTCTGGTCCATGCTAAGCCTGAACGATGACAATTTATCACTGGCAGCTCTATATAGCCCAGCTATAAATATAAGACTGACAATGCAGTTATATATTTATTTATTTATTTATACAGTATTTTACCAGGAAGGATACATTGAGATTTATCTCATTTTCAAGTATGTCCCGGGTTATATATGCTCTTTAAAGTTGGAATTATTCAATCACAGGATCTTATGACAGTACTTTAGGCAACAAAACTTTATTGTTACACTTTTTTGCTGTGAAATGGAAATAGAAAGCTATCTATCTATCTATCTATCTATCTATCTATCTATCTATCTATCTATCTATCTATCTATCTATCTATCTATCTATCTATCCATCCATATCTATCTATCTATCTATCTATCTATCTATCCATCCATATCTATCTATCTATCTATCTATCTATCTATCTATCTATATCTATCTATCTATCCATGTATCTATCTATCTATCTATCTATCTATCTATCTATCTATCTATCTATCTATCTATCTATCTATCTATCTATCTATCTATCTGTCTATCTATCTATATCTCTCTTTATCTATAACTATCCATGTATCCATCTATCTCTATCTATCTATCCATGTATCTATCTATCTATATCTATCCATCTATATCTATCCATATCTATATATCTATCTATATCTATATCTATATCTATCCATCTATATCTATCCATATCTACAGGGCCGGTGCAAGCTTTTTTGCCTAGTCAGGCGAAGGTCTGTTTTGGTGCCCCCCCCCCGTCATGTCAAGCCAATCAGGATAGAGATGCATAATAATCTCTATCGTGAGTGTTCGGTGTCGTCACGCAGAGATTAAAGGATGCTAAAGTTGGTCTTGCAAGGACAACCTTTAGCAGTGTTGTGAGTCACTGATTGGGGGGACAGCCACCAGTGCTGTCTTTATGGACTTATATAAACACTGTCTTTCTTCTGGAAAGGCAGTAGTTACATTTGTCAGACTGTAGGAACAACATATTTGGGGTATATATTTGCGGCCCCCAGCTCATGTATGGGTATATATTTGCGGCCCCCAGCTCATGTATGGGTATATATTTGCGGCCCCCAGCTGCTCATATGGGTATATTTGCGGCCCCCTGCTCATGTATGGGTATATATTTGCGGCCCCCAGCTCATGTATGGGTATATTTGCGGCCCCCAGCTGCTCATATGGGTATTATTTATGGTATAAATTTTCCCCAGCGAGTCTCTTACCTCTCTGCTCAGCTGACTGTGTCTGATTGACTGTGACAGTGTGCACAGCACTGCTCACTGCTGCCTGCTGACTTCTGCTGCCTCACCTTGGCACTGCAGGCCCCCCCGTCGCCCGCTGGCGTTCTAGTTCTACTCAGTCCACACTCTCAGGCAGTCAGGGAGGGAGTGAGACGAGAGACCAGACCACCAGGGACAATCAGGGACCAGACCAGGTAGTAGGTTTTTTAGTAGCAACAATTTTTTAGGCTTAGCTTAAGCTAGGCACCGCCACCGTCGCTCTCTGCGTCCCCCTCGTGTGACACGTGACGTCACATCTCGAGGCGACTGGTGCGAGCGGCCGCTGGCGCTGGCCGGGCATGTGATGCACACGTGCACACGCACCTTTCCGCTCGCCTGTGATTGGATTCGGGAAGCAAGGCCAGGCAGGGAACCACGTGGTGCTTGTTGTCCCCTCCCTCTCATTGCCCCCTTCCAATCCCAGGCAGGGGCAGATCCAGAGACTAGTCTCGGGAGGGGCACTTACAGAAAATAAGGTGTTTTAGCAGAGAGCCCGACTCACGAGAATTTACAGAGGCCCGGCTCACAGGAGCTTACAATCTAGAGGAGCAGAGGGCCCGGCTCACAGGAGCTTACAATCTAGAGGAGCAGAGGGCACCCCGGATTTTACAATCTAGAGGAGCAGAGGGCACCCCGGATTTTACAATCTAGAGGAGCAGAGAGCCCCCAGCT
>CM019071.1:13118691-13318691 GCA_009667805.1 Leptobrachium leishanense
CTGCGAAAAATGCGTTAGTCTGACCCTAGCCTTATCTCACTTTCCAAATCGGCTATTTGGTCCAGATTGTTCTCTTTTCCTGCCATTCTCCTGGTTTTCACCTTTCTCTGAACAACCCTGAGAGAGAGGTGAAAGCCAGGAGAACTGGCAGGAGAAGAGAACAATCTAGACCAAATAGCCAATTTGGAAAGTGAGTTAAATGGGAGAATTTTTCTGGTTTGGCTATTTTGAGCTAGAATTTTCACTTCTCCAGTTTTTCTCCTGCTTTTCACCGCTCTCTGAATAACCCTGTGAATGTTTAATCCCAAGGTGAAAAATAACATTGCTTTAGATGTTATTTTGAATTTTTTTCAAACACTAGTTAAATGCAGCATATTAGGAAGTTTTAGGAGGGAAATTAATTCTCAAATCTCAATCAGAAGCAGACACCACCCCACCCCCTCAGTACCTCAGTATAGTGTACAATGTATCAAATTGATTACCAGACTAAAAACACCTGGTGTTATGCCCGTTTGTGAACAGAGGTCATTTAGAGTTGAGAATCTTTCCATGTACACATTAGTTTTTAATTCAATATCTAATTAACCGTTGCTTATAATATTCTGCAGTAAAGAGTCTCTTTATTTCTAGATTTTTTAGAAATTTTTTAAACCTTTTCTATACTTTTTTCAATTTTTTTTTTTTTTTTTCGAACTCGAACCGAAGACACCCAAAAAGTTCAAAGTTCGCAAACTTTAGAACTGCCAAAGTTCGGGCTGAACTCCGAACCGTCCGAACCCGAACAGCTGATCCCTAGTGGAGACATGGGTTCAATCCCGACGAGCACCTCTCCAGTAAGTGTCCTTGGGCAAGACACCTAACGGTACATACTTGACATACCCAGGACCCAGGACATAATTGAAAATGAGAGAAATCTCAATGTATCCTTCCTGGTAAAATCCTTTCTCAAAAAAAAAAAATGTGACCCATACAAGGTTATTCAAAGAGAATCGAAAAGTCACCGCACGTTCGGTGACTTTTCGTTCCCTTCAATTCGGGGTGATTCGGCGATCCCATTCCGGTGACCCTGCGGTGTATTCAGCAAGCACCACATTGCAGTCGAAGTGCAGGGAAGAGCCGCTGCAAACCCGACGAAAACTCACCACAAAAACCCGGCGAATGCATGCCGAAACCCAAAAAAACATCTGGATTAACCCGCCGAAAATGCCGGAGAAACCCGAACAGGAGCCGATCCCACGCATCGCAGCCGCCGGAAAAATCCGAAACCGCAGACCAATGCAGTGAATAAATTAGAAAAACAGTTTGCTTGACTGTTTGAAAAGTGAAACGCTGTTTGCAAAGAAACTACTGAGCGAAAATGTCTGAAATTTACATATGATCCAATGAATGATAATAAAAAGGGCTGTTACAGAAAAAATAAGTAAAGTCAAGAAAAAGTAAAAAAAATGCTTAAAATATCCGAAAAAAATCTATAAATAAAGAGACTCTTTACTGCAGAATATTATAATGAACGGTTTATTAGATATTGAATGAATATTTTTAACATTGAAGCCTATGTGATTCGCCTTAATAAACCTGTCGAATTAAACCACCGAATGGCAGGGCATTTCGGGAACCTTTCACTGCTGGTTTTTGTTCTCTGAATAGCCAGAGCATTGCTTCTCTATGGGAATTTCACTGCCCTCGAACAGGCACTGTATGTGCAGGCAATTCACCAGGATTTGGCGAATTGCCTGCTCTCTGGATAGCCGAATGGCCAAGAAAGGTAACCGAAAGCTGATTTTCAGCCTTCAGTTCCCTTTCGGGAGCCATTCGGATCTCTTTGAATAACCCTGATTGTTTTTGGGGGTAAATGGGCGAATAACTAGTGTTTTTTTGCATTTGTTTTGTGATTGGCTACATGCAGATGTTTATTATGAACAATTTTATTTGTTAAACCATTCCCTAATTTAAGATTTTGTTAAGTCATGACATAAAGTCATGATTTTATTAAAGACACAGAGGCGAGTATTTAATGCCTAATCTCTTTATTACTACTTCACAGCAGCAAGAGTTAAACAAAAAAACTATAATGGTATCTGCGGATCTCCCCATAGCACATAGTATAGTCCATGCCCATATTCGGACAGCGCTGCCTCATCTCTTCTCTCTTTCTTGAATCGAACTGAATCTGGAACAATCTAAACCAACAATGCGGAACCCGGAACTGGTCAACCAACAGGATAGAAGAAAATACTGGAACAGGATTCATGCAGCAGATGGAATCCACCCTTTAGAACGCTGAAAGAGAAGACAGAATGTGAAGAACGCCAGGGTTGTAAGGGAACTGTACGAACTTCATACTCCCTCAAACAACCAACCGGGCAAAGAACAGGAAAATCTGGAAATACTGGATAAAATATCGAGGTAGAGGTTGTTTTAGTTCTACGAGATATAGAGAATTTGACACCCTCTGGGTAAAACGTTTTTGCGTCAACATCTAGGGCCCTCACATCCGAAACTCTGCGACAAGATATCAGACAGAGTAGCGTTACTAATTTACCAGATAATTTCTTTAGGGAAAGATCTTGGTTAGGGCCCCACTCAGAGAACAGAGTGAAAACTGTCGAGACATCCCAAGTGGAAGAATATTTCGGTTGAGGAGGTCACGATAAGCGTGCTCCCCGCAACAACTTACAGACCAAAGGATGTTTACCTGCCGAAATGCCTTGAAAACCTACATGTTGTGCTGAAATAGCGGAACGATATAGGTTAAGTGTTCGATAAGCTTTTCCTTTGTCAAATTCGTCTGATAAAAACTGAAGCACATTCTCTACAGAGGTTGAAATGGGATCCACGTCTTGTCCCAAGCACCAGCTAGCCCAGGCTGACCAGGCACTCTTGTAAGCACGGAAAGTACTGGGAGCCTTTGAGGCATCGAGGAGGCTCGTAACTCCCTGCGAAAGGCTTGGGACGGGGCGGGGTCCCCTGAGAGCAACCACGCATCAGTTGAAGATGGCCCGTCTGCACTAGGGGATGAAATTCTCTGTCTGAATGGGGTTATTAACACTACTGATGCTTTGTCCCGCCGAGTGTGTAGCAATGTCCGACCTAGCAGAGCAAAGGGCAGAAATGCGTAGAGTCTCCCCCCTTTCCATACCTGTAGCATGGCGTCCATTGCCAGAGCTTCTGGATCCGGACGCCAGCTGTAAAACCTGGGTAGTTGTGTGTTGAGCCGAGTGGCAAATAAATCTATGGAAAAGGGTCCCCAAAGATCCTGAATTTTTGAGAAAATCTGCGTATCTAAACGCCAATCGCTGCCATCCCTCAGGAATCGAGAATGCCAATCGGCTACCACATTGTGTAGACCCGGAAGGTATTCTGCCTGTACTTGTATATTTTGTTCTAGACAGAAATCCCAAAAGGTTTTGGCTAGCAAGGCTAGAGGCCGAGATCGAGCACCCCTTAGCTTGTTGACGTACTGGACGGCGGATATGTTGTCCATCCGGAGCAGAATGCAACAATTGGAATTGGTCTTGGAGAAACTGCGGATCGTGAACGATCCAGCTAGAAGCTCTAGACAATTTATGTGTAGACGACGTTCCTGCGGTGACCATAGGCCGCCTGCCGAAACGTCCCCACACCGAGCTCCCCAACCATGCTGACTGGCATCTGCTTCTATCACTATATCTGGAGCCGAGCCAAATATGGCACGCCCGTTCCAGGCCTCCATATTGTCCAGCCACCATTGGATTTCTTGACGACACTCGTCGTCTAGTTCCGTGATGGCGTCGTAGGACTGTGACTGACGTAGGGCTGCCGCCTTTAGGCGTTGTAGCGCCCGATAGTGTAAGGGGCCTGGGAATATTGCTTGTATGGAGGCTGACAGAAGCCCTATGAGGCGTGCAAGATGCCGAACTGAGAGTGTGGGTGTTTGTAAAGCTCTCCGTAACTCCCGACGAACGTCGCAGAGTTTGGAACGAGGTAGGCTCAACGTTTCTGTGGTGGAATCTACTGTGAAACCCAGAAACTCTAGTGTCTGCGTGGGATGTAAAATAGATTTTTTCTGATTTATCAAGAAACCCAATTTGGTCAGGAGTTGTAACGACCCGTGTAGGTGTTGTGTAAGCATGTGTTCCGTGGGAGCCATCAGGAGGATATCGTCTAGATATACTATCAGACGTACACCCCGTGCTCTTAGGAACGTAGCTACTGGTTTGAGGAGTTTTGAGAAACACCAGGGGGCTGAGGATAGGCCAAAAGGAAGGCATGTGAATTGGAATTTCTGTTTTTTCCAGATGAATTGCAGAAGATGGTATTGATCGGAATGAATTGGGACCGTTAGGTAAGCATCTGTCAGGTCTATTTTTGCTAACCAATCCCCGGGGTATAGCAGGTCTCTGAGGCAATGTATACCCTCCATTTTGAAATGTTGGTATTGTATGAATTGGTTTAGTGTGCGTAAGTTTATCACTGGGCGATAACCGCCGTCTTTTTTTGGTGCTAAGAACAGGTTGCTTAAAAAACCTGGAGTTGTGAGGGGTACGTTTTGAATTGCACCTTTCTCGAGAAGGGAGGCAATTTCTTTTTGAATTAATACTGTTGCTTGTAAGGAAAAAGTTAATGGAACTGGAGGGCATTCCTGGACAGGAGTCTGAACGAAATCTATCCAGAAACCCTGTACCGTGTTGAGTATCCAAGGGTCTAGCGTTATTTGTCTCCACATCTGGAGAAAATGAGCTATTCTGCCCCCTACAAGCGTATCTGGTATTGAACAAGGGTAAGAAGTCAAACTTACCCTGTGGTCTGGACCTATAAGATCCCCGTCCACGTCCTCTGTTGGTGAAGGATCTTTGCGGGTAGAAACGTTGCGGTTGATAAAATGGGGTTTGTTGGGTGTTCCTTTGATTAAAGGAAGGGGCAGGAGAACCTCTTTGGGAATTGTAGGAGCCTCGGCCGGACAGTCTGCCCCTACGACTGCCGGCCCTGCCAAAAACCCTAGTGGGTGGTGAAAAAACTTTTTTCATGGTTGCTTGTACATTAGTCATGGTGTTAAATGTTTTCGCATATTTGCCCATGCGAATAGCAAAATTGTCCCCAAAAAGACCCCCTTTGGCTTCTGGGCCCAAATCTTTAGTAGCCAGTGAAGTAAGATTAGGGTCAATATGGAGTAGGATAGATTTTCTACGCTCTGCAGAGAGGGCCGTATTGGCATTGCCCAGTAGACAAAGTGTCCTTTGGGCCCAACCTCTGAGTTGGGGAACATCAGAAGATACTCCCGTGACACGAGAGTGTTCAAGCATTTCTAGCATTTGGGACAAAGGACCCAATGCATCCAATAATTTATCTTGACATAAATGGAATGAGAAATCCAACCCTTTACGGGGGTTCCAAGCGGTATTAGCCAAGAATTGGATCATGTCCGGTTCAACATCCGGTGTTTGACAGATTAAACTTTTTGTAGAAGGTCTAGGGCACTCAGTGCGCATATTAGACCTGTCTTTTCGGGTTAAAGCCGTTCTGACATATTTATCAAGATATTTCTCAACCTTTTTTGTCAAAGCCCAGTCTGATGACCTTGGATGTTTTAATTTAGTCGGATTAAAAGAATCTTCATCCGATGAATCACCGGTCACAGATTTACGTGGAACTAAAGCGCCCGTGGAACCAGGAGATTCGGACGGGGCTTGTACTTCGTTAGGGTCCGCGGTTGTACCGTCAGAAACCCCTGAAGCTTCGGAATCTGATTCCGATGGGCCTGCATTCCTGGCTTTTTTCCAGGATCTCGCTTTTGACGCCCTGCGAGTGTGGGCTCTTTTGCGGGACCGTCCCTCGCGTTCATTTGTGGGAGAATCACCACCATCATCATCGTGAGATGCTGACCGACCCCTAGGGGTACAGTGTCTCGTTTTATTTTTGGCTTTACCCGATTTTTGAGGGTTTTTGTCAGTATTTTCAGTACTGGGAGTCACCTCAGTAATCTTATTGCCCTCCTGTGGCATTGGAGAAATTGGTCCTGCATGTGAGGCCATAAAATTAGCAAAGGATTGTGCCATAGCCATAACCCAGGGTTCAGTTTGTAAATTAGTCTCCCCTGGTCTGGAGGTACTATGGGTAGGAGTTATAGAATTAGGCAAGGGCAGCACAGGATCTAACCTGGGAGGAGGCATCTCTCTGGAATCGGAGGTTTCCGAACGTGCAGGGGAATGGGAGCGTGACATGTCTTCTCCGGTTTGCGAGCGACGCATTGTCGACATGAAGAGATTCGCGCTCTTTTTTCACTGCCCAGCGCGGCAGCTACTGAAGTGGCTGTTGCTGGGCAGAATGGGTGGGAACTAACAAGCATGTTTAGCACTGTAAAACAGGCTGTTGAGAAACAAGCCTTTCCCTGTGAGAAAAAACTTAGCGGTTTTATGCAATATTAAAGGAAAAGGTTTTGGTTATATGTAAAAACATCCCTAAACCATTAAATGTGTTAAATTCTGTTGGAAAAAAATGGCGATATTACCTTACTAAACCCCCCCCCGGTACCAGCCGGCGCCGAGGCACACTAACGAAATATATACATCTTAATTCGTTATGGGAGAGGGGAAACCGCGATATTAATTGGAACTCAATTTATTTTAAATTAGCAGAGAGAAATTTTGTATACTTATCTCTCCAGTGAAGCAGCAAGAAATAGAGAAGAGATGAGGCAGCGCTGTCCGAATATGGGCATGGACTATACTATGTGCTATGGGGAGATCCGCAGATACCATTATAGTTTTTTTGTTTAACGCTTGCTGCTGTGAAGTAGTAATAAAGAGATTAGGCATTAAATACTCGCCTCCGTGTCTTGTAATAAAATCAACAGCTACAGGGCTACAGGAGCTGAAATCCCACGTGTAATAATTATGGTCTTTTAATTCTACCGAATGTTGGACCGTTGACCATATAAAGCTCAGTCTTACCTTTGTGTTAAAGAGATAAAATGAGCCAATCACAATTAATATAAAGCTCTTCCTTTTTAAGATCAATGGCTTTTATATTTCTGAGTTGGTTGATGCATGGCTGATTTGGTCCTGGAGAATTGCAATTTAATATTGCTATCATTTTTGTTTCTTCTTGATGCAGAAGCCTGCCCTACGTTTGACTAGTAATTGCTTTCAGTGCAACATCAAGTACATTGACTTTAATGATTGTGCTATAAATTTTAATTATTCCTTCCCAAAAAATTGGATTCAGCAACACTAAAAAGTAATTTACCTTTTGATCTTTCCTTCCGAGAAACAAATGCATAATGCAAATCCACAAGAAAGTAAGTCTGAAAGTTAAATGCCAGCTAAATGCATCTGATGGTATACGGACCCTATTTCCTATTAACCTGCTACATCTCTTTTACTATAAACATGCTTTTATCCTTTTGAGATGTTGTAAGTGGCAAGTCTCATAAGGGGTTATTCAGAGAGCTCCGACATTTCAGTGCGCTCTTATTCCCCGCAATTCAGGGAATCAAATTCCCCGACCCTGCAATGAATTCAGCATTCACCACAGAATCCCCGAAGTGCAGGGAAAATCCGCCGACCGAAGTCAAAAATGTGCCGCAAAACTGCCACATCGAAAGGAAAAACTGCAGCAAAACTACCGAAAACACACCGCACACATCCGAAAAAAGCCGGCCATTCACCGCAAAACCGTCGAAAAAAACCCGAACGTGTCCAAAAAAAGCCAAAAATCTGCTGAACACAGCACCGACCAGCTGACAGAAAAAGCCGACAAGCCAACGAACAGGGCTAAAAAAAAAAAGCATCCAATACGATCTGATGTATCGGATCACTCAAAGCACCGCAAAAAAAACGCTGAACACAACGGGGTGAAAAAAAACAAATTGTCAAAGTCGAAATGCTGTTTGCAAAAAAACTACTGGACGAAAATGTCTGGAATTAAAATATAAGGTTCTCTGTAAAATAATAAAAGGGTCTGTTACAGAAAAAAAGCCATGCTATTTAGAAAAAAAATCCCAAAAAATGCCGAGAAAATCATAAATAAATAAAGAGACTTTTTGCTGCAGATTAACCCCTTAAGGACGGGAGTAATTTTACAACTTCGGCGCTGTTTCGGAAGTAGAAGTTTGCTGAGCTCATTTTGACCATTTTTAAGTCACGTATTCTTATACCACCCAGACAAATTATATATCGTTCTTTCCGTCAGACTCGGCAGATTAATAATATATCATTATTATATGTATATGTCATGCCCTACCAAAATGCTATAACAAAAAATGTAAAAAAATGTGAATTTTCAATAAAATTTCAATCTTCCACAGTGTGTAAAGTGTTTTTTTTTTTTAATTTTATTATCCGAGGCTCTGCGGTCATATTCTATTGGGTAGATCTGTTAAAAAAATTAGAACGGGGAACCCACTTTTTTTTTGGGGAGAAATTGCGTGATTTTAGCTAAACCCCCTCGAAAAAAAATCATTAGTGAAGCATCATTGTTCACATTATAATTGAAATGTGAACAATAGTGCTGCATTAAAAAAAACTAATTTTTTTTTTATTATTATATTTATTATTTTTTTATTATTTAATTTATTATTTTTTTATTATTTTTATTTTTACTTTTTTTACACTTTTATTTACTTTTACCATGGTCATGTTTGATATCATTGGAAAGGCCATGCTCTGGCCTTTCCAGCAATATCAGCCATGACCCCCAGCTGCCACCGATCAGGAGATAAAGGGGTTCAAAGAACCCCCCTATCTCCTGCAAGGGATTTCCATAGGAAATCCCTTTGCAGCTAGGGGGTTCCCGGTTAACTGAAATCATCGCGCATTGCGCGATGAGTCAGTTGACCGGGGGTGACCCAGAGGTGGGGGCTGCCATCCAAGATGGCGGCCCCCACCGGAAATAGGCCGCGATCAGGCACAAATTAGTGCCCGGTCGCGACCTGGCAACTAAGGGGTTAACCCCCCATACATCGCTGGAAAGGTCAGGCTGTGACCCTTCCAGTGATGCTGGCCACAGCCGCCGGGGACCAGGCGATCGGGAGATAGAGGGATCCGAAGGATCCCTCCCCTCCAGGCGCTTCCCCTGCTCCGGCGGGGGAGGACGCCTGAAACTGACGTCCTCGCGCCACCGGCGCGATGACGTCACAGCGCCGGAGGAGGGATCACACTGATCTGACTCCGCGGGAGTCAGAGCAGCGTGGGAGCAACCGGAGGAGGTAAGTATTAAGCGAGGGGGGCTGTAAACGCCGAGGACGTACATTTACGTCCTGCGGCATCAAAGCCCGCCTAATGCAGGACGTAAATGTACGTCCTGCGGCGTTAAGGGGTTAAAAGAATAAATGGTTAAATCGATATTCAATAACAAAGGGAATATTTTTAACATTGAAACCTCGCCTGATTAAACCTGCTGAAAGATACCACTGAACATAAGGGCATTTCACTGAAAATTCTCTGAATAGATTAACCATTGCTTCTGTATGGGGAATTTCACTGCCACTGAACAGCACTGTATTTCGCTGGCAAGTCTCCAAAATTTGGCGAACTGACAGATTTCTGACTAGCCGAATGCCCACGAAATTGCAATGTATGGGGAAATTCACTGTTCGGTGCAATTTCGGCGCCAGTTCGGCTCTCTCTGCTTAACCCTGTTAGTGTTCAGAATGTTTTTATTTTTTTCTTATTTTTTCTTTTCCTCTCTTTTTCTGCTGCACTTTCTCTATTGCATTTTCACTTAAATATAATTTTTATAAAATATTAATAAAAATAAATTTAAAAATATTGTACAACCATTTTTTTTCTAATTTTCTCAATTACTTTATTCTCTTAGATTTAACCCCTTCACTACCAAGTGATTTTCTAAAAAATGATTGTCAGAAACCTGTGTTTTTGGTAAAATCATTAATTAATTATTCAGTAAGAAATATTTGGGCATATTCACAATGTATTTCTTATTGTAAATAACCTATCTGGCCAGTAGATGGAGCCATCTACTGCCAAACTGAGTTACAGCCGTTACAGTTGCAGCTCATGTTCCCTGCTTCGGCTGCTGAATCCCCGATGTCAGGGCATCATCAGCTAAATTTACAGTTTTAGCTTTTTCGCATTATGCCCACAGGGATAAAACTTTGGGGTGCCTTCTGCAGCCCGAAAGCAAACAAAATTCCTTTGCAGCAAACACATTTCATTTGCTTTTGGGCTGCAGATCAGCAGATCTAGATCCCGATATCCCGTAATCACAGCGAAAGGCGGTCCAACGAAATATTAGAAAGTGTGACTTTTTTTGGCCAGGCAGTTTGTATTCCTTAAAGTGCTTAGAGGGTTCATTTAATACTAAGTATTCCAGTTATTCATATAACATGCATTTATAGCTGAACATAACCTTCATTTTTCCAGATTTCTTGTGTGAATTAAATTGACTAATTAAGGCATTTTCTATTTTGGTAATGCGATAGAAGCAAAATGTAATTTCTAATTAGAAATGATTGTTGACTAGCTCAGCTATAAGCATAGCACGTTTATTGACATGAAACATAACACAGTAAGCTACGGGAGATGCTCAAATTGTTTAAAAGTACCAAAACAAAGAACATACATTTTTCTTTGCTCAACACTTTAATAAGGTATGTATCTGTATCACTGCTCTAACCAGGTAAGAAAAGTTTAATATTTTGTTTTAATACAAATGGTAAAACCTAACTGCTAGTGTGGGATTACGGGATGACAGGAACTGGCGCATGCACAAGGGTAGTGGGAACACGCCGAATCGGAGGTGGGGTAAGTCTACCTGTTAACATTATAAATACTGTCGCTAATCTGTTTGTTATTTCATGTCTTGAGAAAAGCTCTTGGATGGAGCTGAAACATCGATCCCTGTAATTTTAATGGAGTAATTTAATAAAATATGAATTTTAGCCCTGGAGTGCCAGCATGTCCGCCTACACGTTATATATATATATATATTATATACACTATATTGCCAAAAGTATTCACTCACCCATCCATATGCGAGTCAAGGCAGGTGAGCGAATACTTTTGGCAATATAGTGTATATGTGAATATATACAGTGGCAAGAAAAAGTATGTGCACCCTTTGGGATTACGTGGAGATTTGCATGAATTGGACATAAAATGTGCTCTGATCTTCATCTAAGTCACAACAATTTGAAAAACACTGTCTGCTTAAAATAATACAACACAAACATTATATGTTTTCATGTTTTTATTGAACAGAACATGTAAACATTCACAGTGCAGGGTGGAAAAAGTATGTGAACCTTTGGACTTAATAACTGGTTGACCCTCCTTTGGCAGCAATAACCTCAACCAAACGTTTCCTGTAGTTGCAGATCAGACCTGCACAATGATCTGTAGTAAGTTTGGACCATTCCTCTTCACAAAACTGTTTCAGTGTAGCAATATTCTTGGGACGTCTGGTGTGAATCGCTCTCTTAAGGTCATGCCACAGCATTTCAATCGGGTTGAGGTCAGGACTCTGACTGGGCCACTCCAGAAGGCGTATTTTGTTTTGTTGAAGCCATTCTTTTGTTGAATTACTTGTATGCTTTGGGTCATTGTCCTGTTGCATCACCCATCCTCTGCGGAGCTTCAGTTGGCAGACAGATGGTCTTACGTTTTCCTGCAAAATGTCTTGATAAACTCTGGAATAAATTTTTCCATCAATGACAACAATCCGTCCAGGCCCTGAGGCAGCAAAGCAGCCCTAAACCATGATGCTACCTCTGCCATATTTTACAGTGGGGATGAGGTTTTGAAGTTGGTGTGCTGTGCCTTTTTTTCTCCACACATACAGGGTTATCCAAAGAGATTCGAAAAGTCACCGCACGTTCGGTGACTTTTCGTTCTCTTCAATTCGGTTCCTGTTGCCGATCCCATTTCGGTGACCCTGCGGTGTATTCAGCAAGCACCACAGGGTCCCCGAATTGCAGGGAAAGGCTGCCGCAAACCTGACGAAAACTCACCGCAAAACCCAGCGAATGCACGCCGAAAACCTGCAAAAACATCTGGATTAACCCATCGAAGACGCTGGAAAAACCCGAGCAGGAGCCGATCACACGCAGCGAGGCCGCCGGAAAAAGCCGAGAAAAAGCCAAGACCGCAGACAGAGGGAGGTGAATAAATTAGCAAAACAGTTTGTATGAATGTGAAAGTGAAAAGCTGTTTGCAAAGAAACTACTGAGCGAAAATGCCTGAAATTTGCATATGAGGTCCAGGGAATGATAATAAAAAGGGCTGTTACAGAAAAAAGAAGAAAACTTAAAAAAAAAAAAAATCGATCTTTTAAAAATAAAGAAATTCAGAAAAATGCTTAGAGTATCCTAAAAAATCTATAAATAAAGAGACTCTTTACTGCAGAATTTTGTAATAAGCGGTTTATTAGATATTGAATTAAAACGGGAATATTTTTTACATTGAAGCCTATGGGATTCTCCTAAATTAACTTGCCGAATTAAACCACCGAATGGCAGGGCATTTCGGGAACCTTTCACTGCTGGTTTGTGTTCTCTGAATAGCCAAAGCAGTGCATTTTCATGGGGATTTCACTGCCCTCGAACAGGCACCGAACAGGCACGTATGTGCAGGCAATTCGCCAGGATTTGGCGAATTGCCTGCTCTCTGGATAGCCGAATGGTCAGGAAAGGTAACCGAACGCTGATTTTCAGAGTTTGGTTACCTTTCTCAAGCAATTCGGAGCTCTTTGGATAACCCTGAATGTGTTGTGTGTTTTTTCCAAACAACTCAATTTTGGTTTCATCTGTCCACAGAATATTTTGCCAGTAGTGCTGTGGAACATCCAGGTGCTCTTTTGCAAACTTCAAACTTCAAACGTGCTGCAATATTCTTTTTGGACAGCAATGGCTTCCTCCGTGGTGTCCTCCCATGTACTCCATTCTTGTTTAATGTTTTCCTTATTGTAGATGTGTCAACAAAAATATTAGCATGTGCCAGAGATTTCTGTAAATCTTTAGCTGACACCCTAAGATTCTTCTTTACCTCATTAAGCATTCTACGCTGTGCTCTTGCAGTCATCTTTACAGGACGACCACGCCTAGGAAGAGTAGCAACAGTGCTGAACTTTCTCCATTTGTAGACAGTCTGTCTTACCATGGACACATGAACATCAAGGCTTTTGGAGATACTTTTGTAACCCTTTCCAGCTTCATGCAAGTCAACAATTCTTGATCGTGGGTCTTCTGAGAGCTCTTTTCTGCGAGGCATGGTTCACCTCAGGCAGTGCTTCTTGAAACCAGTAAACCCAAAACTGCTGTATGTTTTTAAAGGGCAGAACAGCTTTCAGCAACACATCCAATAATATCACACTGATTGGACTCAAGGTTGGCTCACTCCTGGCTCCAATTAGCTCTTGGAGAAGTCATTAGGCTAGTTCACATACTTTTTCGAGCCTGCACTGTGAATGTTTACATGTTAAGTTCAATAAAAACATGAAAACATATAATGTTTGTGTTGTATTATTTTAAGCAGACTGTGTTTTTCAAATTGTTGTGACTTAGATGAAGATCAGAGCACATTTTATGACCAATTCATGCAAAACTCCACGTAATCCCAAAGGGTTCACATACTTTTTCTTGCCACTGTATATATATATATATACAAATGTAAAGAGAGAGGCCAGGCACTCAGTTCCAATGTGTTATAGGTTATAAAAAATCCTGCAGCTAAATATAGTGCCCAGGTGCTGACTCCCCAGGAAGACAATACAACAAAAGAAAAAAGATGGTGGGAGGCACTCTGAGGCTTGAATAAAACAATGAATTTATTAAAGCTTGTTACTATCCATTGTACTAATACTGACAAAATATATTGTATCAAAAGTCATTGCTGAACAGAACACGTACGGACGGACTGTGAGAAGATAATCCAGCTGTATGTGTGTTCTGCAAAGAAAATAACAGACCTCGTTATACATTTAAAATAAGTTAGGAAGAACCCTAAATAGTAACCTAAAAATTCCTGAAAAATGCAAAAATAATCCTAACAAATAAATAAATGCAGACATTTCTTGCTGTAAGTGAAAAAACTAAATGCTTTAAGATATATTTAATAAAAACGGGAACTTTGCACTGGAACAAGTGAAAAAAGTGAAGGACGATACGAAATCAGCAACGGAACCGAAACGGACTCGAAACGATATGAAAATACGTTGTCCGAAATGAACCAAAACGGAACCGAAATCGCGAATAGAACAAAAATGACTTGCGATTTTACAAATTTTAATGTCCATACGAAATAACAAAATTTTATCGTTTCGTATCGGGAAATATTTCGGATGGTGTGTATTTCGTTGCCGGTCCGGTTCGGAACATCGGACGAATTCGAAGCACCTAAGTGGCCCGTTTCGCGAGAAAAACGAATCGGTACGAAACGCACAGCCGTAATATATATCAAATTTCAATAGGTCAAAACCTCCCAACATAGATTTCTAAAAATTAAATAATCACAATTACCTCCTATGCAATATTTTACCATTGAATTATTTACATACACCGTCCTTCTCTTTATTTCAATATTTTCATCTTGTTTTTGTCCATCATTGACCAATAGGACCATAGGGTTTTTACAATGAAAAATAAATTAAAAAATGTTTTTTTATAAGGAATGCAAAGAACGCATGATAGCTGTGATAGCTGCTCCTAAAACAATCTCCTTTTCTTCATGCTTTAGAGATAAACAAACAGCGTTGTTATACAACAAGCTTGACAATGAACACAGAAACACACCTTTCCTTTTGAAACCCTCTTCCTGGCTTGTCCCAATGTCAAAAAAGATGCATTTGGTAACCGACATTATGATTATAGCTTGCTATTATAATGTTCATTGTGTCTCTTTAAGTCGATGCATCAAGGTTCCTTGTGGGTATGGTGACATATGTTCAGAATTCACAGAGAAGGTCTTAACATATGTAATGAAGCTAGCGTCTTACAGTCTTCACACATTTGCTTCTCTTATACTTACACATATGTAAAATACAGAAGCACAGCACATTAATATTTTAGGAAAAAACATATTATTAATGTTGTGTTTTCATTAACTTGCCGACATTACTTTGTATGGACCAGCCATAATAGTTTTTGAGCGTGTGTGGCAAGTTGGGCTAATGTCCAGGGTTAATTTTTCCAGTAGCCCTGTGCTCTGCTTCAGAAAAGTCGTGAGAAATGTTAACATCCACACTATCCACAACATTTCAACAGTCTAGCAGAGCATATTTTTTTCCATAATAGGGGGGAAAGTATAAAGGCACAGGAGAATACAAAATTAGTAGAGAGTAGAAGATGGGACAATTGAATTTCACAGGCTCGACTTCTGCTGCTGCTGCGGTAGGCAATATGTGATGATATTTGACCTGTCTGCTCTAATCTCCTCTTGGAACTAAATGATGGCATAAAGCAGGGATGTCAAACTCCGGCCTCTCAGATGTTTCTGAACTACAACTCCCTTAATTCCCAGGTCATTTATTGAATTGAAAAAATTATGGGATTTGTAGGCAATGACATCTGGGGGGCCATGAGTTTGACAGCCCTGACATAAAGCATGTATCCCTCAATGACTTTGAAAGGAAACATTGTGTATTGGCTCATGAACATTTATTTATTTATAAAGTATTTTACCGGTAAGGTTAAATTGAGATTTCTCTCATTTTCAAGTATGTCCTGGGTATGTCCTGACATGCTGCCATATGATTCTTTGACACTTGGGGTTGATCATGGAGTCACATTTAAAATGTGCATTGTCTGTTTGAGATGATGAATGTTATTGAGTACCATTCACACCAACTTGGCTCCATGATTGTTTTAGGTTGCTATTGACTTTTTGTAGACAACATACTCAACCCTGTTACATTTGTTAATGCTCCCATTTCTTCTACATTCAATGTATTCTCTTGGCATCTTAGCTGTGGTCATTCTGGAATATCATAGCATTGGTTCAACCATAGGGACAAAGAGCACCTATAACATTGTAAATAATTATAAATGTGAACATAATGTACCACCTAGTATTTTTAACATGTATATACTGTATCCCTGCTTCCTCAAAGGAATTTTCATTTAGATGGAAAAAAAAATGTGAGTTAAAGCCATAACTGGGTTAAAGTATTTGTGGCGTAGCAGTTTCTTATTAAATAAAGAAGAGAATGTCTTCTTCTGCCTGATTGCTGCCTGGAGAAGATTGCGAGAGTACGATTCTTGGACGTTTATGAAAACTGCCCCATCTGAGACCATTATAGACATGCTCAGTTTGCTCCCAAAAGGGATTAGTGATCCCATCCATTTACTTTGCATTGGGGCACCTGAGTATTGCTGCCAACAAGTGGCAGGTACATTGTCTTCCCTTCGTTCACTCAAGAAGCAGAGTTAGACACAGCATAGGAGATAATAGAAGTAGTTTATAAAATGATAGATTAGATAATGCGTATAGTTTGACTAATTTGGTTTGATTTTAAAAAGTAACTACCTTAGAGCAGAAAATGTGCTTTAGAGATAAGCTCTTACAATCACATCATGTGCCTGACTATATTAAAAAATTAACAGCCACCAGTGTTATATAATAACTTGACAGTTACAGATTTGTTTGCTTAATGTGTAGTATGCTGTAATTTTATTATTTTCTCCATTTCCCAGTGATCATAAGTAAAACAAATTACTATGATGTTACCATAGTGACTGATGCTGCTTTGTGCTACTATCATGCAGGTTGATCACGTAACACAAAAAAACAATTAATAGTATACACAAAGTGTAATAGACATTCAAAAGGTAGGAACACATTTTTTTCCCCTGAGGAGGAACTATATGTTTTTTAGGACTAAAATATAATTGATCATGAGAAAAAAAATTATTCAATTCTGATATCATTTTTCTAACTTATCAATTTATTTGCAAAAGTTGCTACTTGCAAGTGGAATCACCACTGTATAGGAAATAAACTCCTTTGGTTTAAACACATTTCTCCTGAATTTTATTTTAAACATAACAATTTGGAAAATTATAAAAACTATCATTACACTTCTAACCCTGTTTTTAAGATCTTTGCCCTATAATTGTGAAGGTCTTTAACCCTATCAATGCAATGCTATTATATTCTAACCTGATGATCATAAAATGAAAATGATACAAGAAGTAGATGATCACTTAACCCAGGGCTCAAAATTTCCACTCGCCTACTAGCATTTGGTGAGTGGAAATTAAGTGAGGGCGAGTGAAAATGCAATTGCAGGCAGCACAATAAATAATTTTGTCCTGCCTGTGCTGCATATACCGGCAGCAGCTGTATTTCTTTTTAGACCTGGCCACCAGCTGGAGAATCCAAGATGCCGACCAGCTGGTAGTCCCCTTTGATAACGTCAGAGAGGGCACGCCAGACGTCTGCTGCCCATGCCTGCCCTGTCCTGGTGGTTCTCTTACTGCCGCACCCTGACTGCCTGTTACTAGGGATGAGCCAAACACCCCCGAGTTCGGTTCGCATTCGAACTCGAACTTTCCAAATGTTCGAATTCGAACTCGAACTCAATACAAGTCAATGGGACTCAAAATTAGATTTTTAGAGTGCCCTCCAAGAGGGCATATTTGCTAGATATTTGCCATAAAAGGTGTATGGGGGTCTGGGTAGTGCCCTGGGGGACAGGAAGCAAGGACCGAAAGTAAAAAAAAGTTTTTAAAGGGACAATGAGTTTTCTGTGAAATAAGGGTTAAAAATAAAAACGAAAAATTCCTTCAAATATCGTGCCTAGGAGGTCCCCATAACCTGCCCGTGAAGTGGTAGATTTCTAGGATGTATAGAAACATTTAAAAACAAAAAAAATAAATTTCAAATGACGGTAAATGCTTTTCCTTTAATCTATTCATAAACAACTGCTTGGGGCGGCAGCCTGTATGAAAAGACATTTTAGGACGCGCAGAAAACATTTAGTGATTTTTTTGGCTGAATTATGGTGAAACTTATGCAGGCTTTGGATGAAAGTAACAATAGGTGCTTTAAAATTGGGCCTTTAGCGTCGGCATCGTCAACAGTACCGTCACACAGTAACCCCTCTGAGGATATGAATCTGGTACAGGCGTCAGTGGCAGTGCACCCAAATATTGTGCCTTTGGTGCCAGGCCAGAAAGTGCATTCATACAGTAACCCCTCTGTAGTATTGTGGAAGAGTGCAGGGGTGGACCATGCGGTCCTATATTAAAAAGATATAAATCTGTTAAAGGCATCAGTGCACCCAGATATTGTGCTTTTGGTGCCACCCAGATATTGTGCTTTTGGTGCCAGGCCAGCAAGTGCCTTTATACAGTAACCCCTCTGTGGTATTGTGGAAAAGTGCAGGGGTGGACCATGCGGTCCTATATTAAAAAGATATAAATCTGTTAATGGCATCAGTGCACCCAGATATTGTGCTTTTGGTGCCAGGCCAGCAAGTGCTTTCATACAGTAACCCCTCTGTGGTATTGTGGAAGAGTGCAGGGGTGGACCATGCGGTTCAAAAAATTAAAATGATATACATGTGACACAGGCGTCAGTGCAGCCAAATATTGTGCCTTTCATGGCAGCAAGTGCCTTCACATCGTAACCCTTTTGTGGTATTCTGGAAGAGTGCAGGGGTGGACCATGCGGTCCTATATTAAAAAGATATGAATCTGGTAAAGGCGGCAGTGCACCCAGATATTGTGCTTTTGGTGCCAGGCTAGCAAGTGCCATTATACAGTAACCCCTCTGTGGTATTGTGGAAGAGTGCAGGGGTGGACCATGCGGTCCTATATTAAAAAGATATGAATCTGGTAAAGGCGTCAGTGCACCCAGATATTGTGCTTTTGGTGCCAGGCCAGCAAGTGCATTCATACAGTAACCCCTCTGTTGTATTGTGGAAGAGTGCAGGGGTGGACCATGCGGTCCTATATTAAAAAGATATGAATCTGGTAAAGACGTCAGTGCAGCCAAATATTGTGCCTTTCATAGCAGCAAGTGCCTTCACACCATAACCCTTTTGTGGTATTGTGGAAGAGTGCAGGGTTGGACCCTGCGGTTCAAAAAATTAAAATGATATAAATGTGGCACAGGCGTCAGTGCAGCCAAATATTGTGCCTTTCATGGCAGCAAGTGCCTTCACACCGTAACCCTTTTGTGGTATTGTGGAAGAGTGCAGGGTTGGACCCTGCGGTTCAAAAAATTAAAATGATATAAATGTGGCACAGGCGTCAGTGCAGCCAAATATTGTGCCTTTCATGGCAGCAAGTGCCTTCACACCATAACCCTTTTATGGTATTGTGGAAGAGTTCAGTGCTGAAGGTTTTGTGAATTCAGAAGACATCCCCGATCTATTCAGTTACGTCAGCATCAGGGAATTGATAGCTGCAGATCCAGGACTGATTCATTTTTATAAATGTCAGCCGGTCTACAGAGTCGGTGGACAGACGCACTCTTTTGTCTGTGACAAAACCTCCAGCGGCACTGAACGTCCTTTCAGAAAGCACGCTAGATGAAGGGCAACCTAGTAGCTGCATAGCATATTGGCTAAGTTCTGGCCAGTGATCCAATCTCAACACCCAGTAAGCCAGTGGATCATCTGCTGGAAAGTTATCCAGGTCTGCCCTTGCCCCTAGGTAGTCCTGCACCATATGGTGAAGACGCTGGCAATGGGTGCCTACATTTGACGTCCCTGCGCGTCGTGGACTAAAATTTCTTAAAAAGGCATCAATCAAGCGGCCCCAGCCTTCACCGCTATTCCTCTGATCATCCGCAGCCTCAGAAGCACCTGTGTCATCACTTGGTAACCTACCAGTGCCTGGAAAGGTGTTACACAAGTGTCGCTTTAGAGGGTCTTCAAGTTTTTTCATCCTGTGCTCCCTCTGTGCAGGCAGGATGAGCTCTGCAACTTTACCCTTGTATCGTGGATCAAGAAGGGTTGCCAACCAGTAATGATCCCTCTCCTTGATAGTACGAATCCTGGAGTTCTTTAGCAGGCTTTGCATAATAAGGGAGCACATGCAGTGTAGGTTGGAGGTGGCATTAGCTTCCGAGTCTTCCTGCTCAATGAGGAGGATGACCCCATCGTGCACTTCCTCCTCCCAGCCACGTAATAGTCCTTGTTATTCTGGGCACACAAAACCCTCCCTTGAGGAATCCCCACTTTTAATTCCCCCACTACTTAAATATTCCTCCTCCTCCTCCTCATCCTCCTCCTGTCTGATCTGAGGAGGACCTGCTGGAATGCCTTCTGCGGAAAGACTGGGGCCTTCAGAGCTAGGGAAGGCCTCCTCTTCCTCCCGCTGCTCTGCCTCTAGAGCCACATCTATAATTCCCCGCAGAGTGTGCTCCAGCAGGAACACTAAAGGAATTGTGTCACTGATGCATACACTGTCCCTGCTCACCATCCTCGTTGCCTCCTCAAATGGTGACAGTACAGTGCATGCATCCTTGATCATCAGCCACTGAGGGGGGGAAACAAGTTGACCTGAACCTGTCCTTGTGCCATACTCACACAGGTACTCGTTGATGGCCCTCTGCTGTTTGTGCAGATGCTGCAGCTTTGCTAATGTCGAGTTCCACCTGGTGGGCATGTCACAGATCAGACGGTTTGTGGGAAGGTGGAATTCTCTTTGAATTTCTGCCAGGCGAACGCTTGCTGGGAATGACCATCTGAAGTGGCTGCAGACTTTTCTGGCCTGGCTGAGAAGCTCTGCCAGCCCTGGGTACCTGCTTAGGAAACGCTGTACCACCAGATTTAGGACGTGTGCTAGGCATGGTACATGCGTCAAATTACCCTGGCGTAGGGCGGAGAGAAGGTTGCTGCCATTATCATGGACGACCATTCCTAGCTGAAGCTGGCGTGTTGTTAACCATCTCTGCACCTGCCCCTGCAGAGCTGACAGAATTTCTGGCCCGGTGTGGCTCCTGTCCTCTAAAAAAACCAGCTCAAGCACAGTATGGCATCTTTTTTGCTTGAGCCATTGAGTAGCCCCTGCCACGCGTCGGTTTTACTGCCACTTTGCCAGAGACACAGAAGGAGGAGGAGGAGGTGGAGGAAGAGGGAGAGGTGGTGGTGGAGCAGACAGACCTCATACAAGCAGCTTTCTGGAGGCATGGTGGATGAACAAGCTCCAGCACAGAGCCCCGTCTTGGATCCCTCCCAGCTGCAATCAGAGTTACCAAGTGTGCCGTGAAGGAAATGTAACGACCCTGTCCATGCTTGCTGGACCACGTGTCTAAAGTCACATGCACCTTGCTGCTGACTGCCTTTCCCAATGACTCGATAACATTGTCTTCCACGTGCTGGTATAGTGCTGGATTGGCCTTCCGTGAAAAGTAATGGCGTTTTGGAACATGCCACTGTGGTACAGCACATTCAGTAAATTCACGGAAGGGAGCAGAGTCCACCAGCTGGAAAGGCAGCAGCTGCAATGCGAGTAGTTTTGCTAAACTGGCATTTAGACACTGTGCTTGGGGATGGTTGGGACTATATATATATATATTTTTTTTATATTCAAAATTTTATTTTGAAAAAGGCATCAACAATAAAGCATACAATATAATAGGGTGACTGCTTAGGGCCAAAAAGAACTCAGCAAAGTAACCCATAAGGGGTCAGCAGAAAAAACATCAATATCTATAATATCAATAAAAAACAAAAACAAAGGGGGGGGGGGAAAGAGACAAACCAGATGGTCAAAGCAGGAGAATTGGCTGAGTTAGCAGAAAAAACAGCATTAGGGGTCCAGGTATACGTGCGGACAAATAATAAAATAAAAATAAATAAATAAAAAAAAAAAATTAAGGGAATGGGGAGGAGAACCGCCAAAAAATATGCAGCATTCCCGGCACACTCTGGAGCCTAAACAGGAAGCCAGAGGCCATGGAAGAGGCCGCCTGGCCGGGAGACCTAGGGCCAAAAGAGACGGACAGAGCCATGGTGCTCGCTCTAGCGGCTCGCTCAGTTCATCCCAGTGTTCTACCGCCCCAGAAAAAAAAGGGGGGGAATGGGATAAAAGAATAGAATACCCTGGATCCCTGCAGACAAGACAGGGGCCATCCTCTGCAGACTAATAGCAAAGTCGGAAAATATAATGTCTCAGTAGGGAGGGGGGCAAAAAGGAGGGGGATATAAACAAGAAAACTCTTCGATTTACTATGAGGGAGCGTCATCCGGAAAATAGACAGGACAAAAATAGTCATCAAATAGCGAACAGACTGGGGGGGTGTATCAGCATGTGGGGGAGCCATCAAGAATTCGGGAGCGATAGCGATGTAGAGCCCAGGATCAGTAGCCAGTAAAGTGAGACGGACAAGTCTACGCTCATTCTGGGTCAGACAGCAGACTCAGGGGACTTCGTGGAGCTGCCATGGGACCCAGCTTGGCCAGAACAGCCTGTGCCTCCTCCAAGGACACAGCCGAGTAAGTCATGCCTTCATGTGTCACAATAAGAGAGCCGGAAGCCCCCCAGTGATATCGAATTCCACGGTCTCGGAGGACCACTGTAACATCTCGGAAACAGCGCCGGGCTGCAAGTGCAAGGAATGGCAAATCTCTAAAGAAGGTGATACAGTTTGAGTTGTACAAGACACTGTATGTAGGGCCAACAACGGTGAGGATCTGTGCATGGGAAGCCACATCACGAATAGTCACGACCACATCTCTGGGGACAATCTGCGGAGCAGCGGCCGCCCTCCGGATCCGCAAGGCCAACAGGACAGGTGACTCCGAGATAGCAGAGCCAGCCGGCAAAAGCTGGGCCACCAGACTGCGGGCATAAGTGAGAAGCCCTCCATCAGGTATCTCCTCCAGGATCCCCCGCAGTCGGATATTCCGACATCGGTGGTGAGACTCCAGGGTCAACACTGCTGAGCTTAGGTGAGATACCTGCATCTGAAGATCCACAATCTTCACATCAGAAGCCACCTGCGCTGCCGCCGTTTCCTGGGAGCGAACGCGGACATCCAAGATCTGGGACTGTAAGGTCTCCACTGCAGCATGCACCTCCTGCAGGTCACCGCACCAGAGACCCCTGAAGCCATCCATTATCCCAGGGCTCAAAATTTCAAGTCCGAAGCTACTAGCCAGGCCTTAAGAATTACTCGCCACTAGTTGCCCCACCTAACCCCTATCCTGCCCTGCCTGCATCTGCATTCCCACTCGCCCTCATGTAATTTTCACTCGCCAAATGCTAGTAGGCGAGTGGAAATTTTGAGGCCTGCATTATCCTATGCATGACCTCCTCAGTGAGTGGCTTGGTAGGGCCCTGTTGCAGGGCGCTTCTAACAGGCAACTCACGGGGTGAGAGTTTAGCAGTCTCATCTGAGGATTCTGAACAAGCTTCATCACGAGGGGGCTGTACTCCACCAGCACGTCCAACTCCCAGCGACACCCTGACATCCCAGAGGTGTCGGTCCTCTGCCTCCTCAGCTTTCCAAGACTTCTTCCCCATGGAGGTAAGTATATCACCTCTCAACAGGGTCAGGGCCACATACACTGTAAAACAGGCTGCAAGATGGCTGCCGCACACACCAGACGCCAGGAAGCGTTCTCAGGATCTCGAGTCTCCCAGCTCGGAGGCAGATGATAGAGCCGCTAAACTCCAGGATGTTCCACAGCCACTCCAGGAAGCAATCACTGCAAAACAACCAGGAAATCGGCCGCCAGGACCCCACAGCAGCACGGAGCACCTTCGTGGGATTCTAAGATGGCGACACAGCAAAGACCTGGAAGTTACTCAAGGTATGGCAAGGAAAGCGTAGGAGGATGCCTCAAGCAGCCGCCGTGACCTCCGAGCTCCAGAGGGTAAAACTGGTAGCTAAGAAACCCGTGGCCTGCGGGGGGGACGCTAGTATATAGCCCGTTAGGATGAGTCTGCAGGGGAGCTCTGAAGCACGCGTCCGATCCCGCCGGTTGTCCCGTTATGACCTATATTTTTTCTTACGCTGCAGCAGCTGGGGCAATGTAATCTGACTGCATAAATCTTCAGCTGATGGGATGCTGTCACATTGTGAGGAAGGACATGGTACAACCATTACTGTAGCATCATCCCTGTCAGTGGAGGTTGTAGGCAATGACATGGCAGGACATACAGTGGGGGTCGAGACAGATGAAGAGGAGGAGGACCTACGCAAAGTTTTGCGCCAACAGGATGTGTGGCAGGTGGTCATATGTCGCCTCAAGCTTGTGGTACCCAAGCGTCCGGTGTCTTTCCCACGCTTGAGCCTCATCTGACATAGATTACAAATAGCAACGGTGGGGTCTGCTGCACATTTATTAACCCTTTCGCTGCTGAGGCTTTTCCCGCCCCTGTGCTGAGGTCATTTTTACCTGTTTTGCGCATCATGTTTAAACGTGTTTTGAAGGCTTATTTTAGTATATGACCCAGACATATTATATATCGTTCTTTCCGTCAGACTCAGTAGATTCATAATATGTCATTATTATATGTATACGTTATGTCATGTCTGTATATTATAACAAAAAATGCAATAAAATATGTATTTTCAATAATTTACAACGTGTAAAGTGTTTTTTTCACATTTTAACATGCGAGCAATTGCGGTTATATTTTGTATGGGGTTCGCTTGTTAAAAAAATTAGAGATGGGGTCTCGTTACATTTTTTTTTGGGGAAATGACACTATTTTTAACAAACGCACCGCATACAAAAATCGTTAGTGCAGCATCATTGTTCACATTATAATTGAAATGGGAACAATATTGCTGCATTAACAAACCCAAAAAAATAAAAAAAAAGTGTTTATTTTTTTTTATGTTTTATTTTTTTTAAATTTTTATTTTTCATTTTTATTTTTTTTTTACAAAATTTTACACTTTCATGTTTGGTATCGTTGGAACGGCCATGCTCCCCAGGGGTTAATGCCAGGCATCATTTGGAAGGGCAGGCTGTGCCTTCCAAATGATGCCTGGGTTAAGCCCCTGTGCGCGCGCCGATCGGGAGGGAGAGAGGTCCGAAGGACCTCCCCCCTCCCTTTCAGGCGCCTCCTCCGCACATGCGGGGGGGGGGCGCCTGAATTAGGTGTCATCGCGCCCCCGCGATGACACCTAATTCTGGCGGCTGGTGGTCCGGATGCCGGGCTGACATCCAGGATGTCAGCCCGCACCGGAGGGGCCAGCGATCGGCCGGAACCCGGCCGAACGCTGACCCTGTGAGGACGCGCTCAGCGCGTCCTCAGCACACCAGCGGGAATGCTGAGGACGCGCTGAGCGCGTCCTTAGCATTCAAGTGGTTAAAGAACTCACAGACAGCAGAGTTCCTGGATGTGTGCTTTGAGACAACAGTGCTCTGCACCTGAGCAGCTCTGACATCTGATGCCTTGGACTGGCTAGTGCTACGGTTGGTCATAGAGGATGTTGTGTCTCGTGTTTCTTGTGCCTCCTCCTCACTTGACTCCTCTGTTCGATCAGGCACCCAGGTGGAGTCAGTGACCTCATCATCATTGTCATCATCACCCCCTATCTCCTCGTCACTGGAGCCAACTTGGCAGTATGCTGCAGCTGCTGGGGCAACATGAGTGCCAGTTATTTGTGTGTCATCACTGGCACCCCCTTCCTCTAGGTTGATTATACTCCCTTCCTCAACCTCAGAGATTGAATCAGAGCACTGTACTTGCTGCGCATCATCAAGCAGCATGTCACTGTCATTGTAGACAAACAATTCAGCTGACTCCTCCGTGTGTGATAGCGAGGCTACGGCAGGAGTAGCTGTGGACATGGAGGCTGCATTAGATGCTTTGGCAGCTGAGGTGGACTGTAAAGCACTACAAGCCTGGCTGGCAGAGGACTCGGAGGATGAGGATGGCCTGGTTAGCCAATCCACCAAATCCTCTGTATGTTGCTGCTGCTTAAGACGGCCAGCACCAGTTAGAAAGAACAAGCGTGCCCCTGCAGAGGATGCACCACGTCCACCACGACCAGAGGCACAGCCTCCCGACACAGAGGCTGCTTGCCCTCTTATCTGTGTCTGGGAGCGTCTGCCTGTCCTTTTTGGTCTTTCTGACATGGTGAGTGATATATAGATTAAATATATACAGAACTCTGATTCAACTCTGGTATAAAGATTAAAGATTTCCAGAACTCTGGTATAACTCAGTGAGACACCCTGATAGCTGGCAGCCAGTGACAAGACACAGATTACAATTCCCAGATACCTCCTATAAATCAGTGAGACCCCCTGATGGGTGGTAGTGACAAGACACAAATTACAATTCACAGAAATCTGCTACAAGTCAGTGAGACCCCCTGAGAGGACCCCCTGATAGCTGGCAACAGTGACAAGACACAGATTACAATTCACAGAAATCTGCTAGAAGTATGTGGGACCTCCTGATAGCTGGCAGTGAGAAGACACAGATTATAAATCTCAGAAACCTCCTATAAATCAGTGAGACCCCCTGATGGGTTGCAGCCAGTGAGAACACACGGATTATAACAATTCCCAAATATTTTGTAGAAATTACTGACCCCCAAAATACTACGTGACAGTGACAAGACACAGATCACCTCAATTCCCAAATATTTTGTAGAAATTACTGAGCCCCCAAAATTCTGGCTGGCAGTGACAAGACACAGATTACCGCAGATTACCTCAATTCACAAATATTTTGTAGAAATTACTGAGCCCCCAAAATAGTTGCTGGGAGTGAGAACACAAAGATTATCTCAGATTACCTCAATTCACAAATATTTTGTAGAAATTACTGAGCCCCCAAAATAGTTGCTGGGAGTGAGAACAGAAAGATTACAACAATTCCCAGATATTTGGTAGAAATGAGACCCCCCAAGTAGATGAGACCCCCCCAGTAGCTGGTGGCAGACTGGCGGTAAGAACACACACTAACACAAGATCAATCTCCTCTCAAATCTGCTCTAAAACACGTGCTGAAGTGCTGTGTGAAGCCTTATATAGTGTGCTGCGGGACTTAGCTCTGTGAGCCCATGATTGGGAAAAATTTGCCCAATCAGGACTCTGAGCCGTGATTGGCATAGTCTTGAACCTGTCTTGCACCTGACCTGTGGTGGTCAGGTGCAAGGCTGTAGCCAATTACAAGCTTCAGGCCAGTGGAAAAGTGCATTGTGGTTCATTGTGGGCGATCACGCGGCGAACAGGCGGATATGTTCGTAGTTCGCGAACATGCGAACAGGTTATGTTTGATGCAAACTCCGAACCAATCGAACTGAACAGCTCATCCCTACCTGTTACCACCAATTAACAATCCCTCGCTCTGCTCACACTGGGGTCTGATGTCTGGGTAAACATGTATCTGGTGTATGATGTCTGGATATACATGTATCTGGAGTTTGTCTGATGTCTGGGTATTAATGTATCTTGGATCTTATTATTATTATTGTCATCTTTTATATAGCACCAACAGTTTCCGCATCACTTTACAGGACCTGATGTCTGTGTATACATGTATCTTGGGTCTGATGTCTGGGTATTCATGTATCTGGAGTGATTGTGGTGATGGAAAAAAATGCACTACGTTTATTAAAGGTTGAGCACTTACACTTAATATTTTTTTGCATCCCCATTGAAGTAAAGTACTTATTTTCCGTTTATGTTTACAATACTAGCAGGGTTATTCAGAGAGCGTGAAAAGCAGGAGAATGACTGGAGAATTACTGGAGAATGAAAAATTCTAGATCAAAATAGCCAAACCAGACAAATTCTCCCTTTCATATCACTTTCCAAATCGGCTATTTTGACCTAGAATTTTTCATTCTCCAGTCACTCTCCAGTCATTCTCCTGCTTTTCACACTCTCTAAATAACCCTGTTTATGTTAATATTGGAAATTTTATTTTTGTAACTTTATCCTGAATAAAACATTTAACAGTGTCGTTTCATAAAATAATTTAAGACGGTGTGTTTAGGGTCAGAGTTAAGGGCAGAGTAGGGGTTAGGTGGGGCAACTGGTGGCGAGTAGCTCTTAAGGCCTGACTACTAGTAGCTCGGGACTTTTGAGCCCTTCTTTAACCTCTATGTAATATCACCATGTAACATTAGTCATATGCAAAAATAGATGAAAATTAAATAGAATACTGTGCACCTGATATAACACGACTGCCTGGGCCATTAAATTAACCAAAAAGGGTTTGTAAATTGGAAGCTCCCATGATTTATTCATATGAATACAATCTTTTTTCAGTGAGCCACACAGACAGACAAATAAAACATAGCAGAAAATAAAGCCTAACTCATCTGAGCTCTACATAGCAAATAAACATCTGTTTCTATTTCAGAAACGACACAAAAACAGTAATTTTACAAACTTCAGGGGACCCTATTCCATTGTGGACGCTAACATGGAGACGGTAAGCAGGACAATGTGCGCCAGCAGATTTCCCTTACCGTCTCCATGTTAACGTCCTATTCCGAGGAAGATGCTATCTCAGAACTTTGCCCCAGAACGCAGCGCTAAGCTCCTTATCGCGAGTATCAGCTCCTTGAATCTATAGGACTCCATGGAGGGTTGTGCTTCCAGGCTGCGAGCCCTGCGTGATATCACTCTTGCGAGATCGCACAGCGCTGCAGAGGGAGACTGGGAACTATTCGTTCCCAGTCTCACTCTGTTCTCAGCCAGAAGAAGTGCCGGATCGGGGCACCCTTCTCGACATGGAATGAGAAGTGCGTATGGGATTTAATAGGGGAGGTTTACAGGAGGGGATAAATTATTTTACAATGCAGAATCATTTAACACCAGCTTTTAGAAGGTGTCAACTTTTGTCTCTCTCCGCATCCCGACGGTAATTTGTGCTAGCACTTTGTATACCTCACTTATTGAGGTGATAATTAATGATTGCATTGTCTGTGTTAGGTATAAAGGATGCGCAAAGCACAGTAAGTTTGCACAAGTTCTTATGCACAAATAGATTTTACCCCAGTGTAGCATCAGGTATCAAAGCCATGCGCTAAACTCACTGATCCTAGCACTAATGTTTACATATAGAGACGCTACATTAGCACCAGCTATGGATTAGAGCCTGAAGTATTTTCGCACATTTTTAGATTTCCATTTCTTTTTTTCTTTATAACTGCATGAAAGCAGAATGTCCGTGCATCACATAAAATCTGTGCCTTCATTGTTAATACTTTAATTCTATTTCTGCTGAAAATTGCTTGTTGTGAGCACAGAGTCCATTTCTACACACATCCATATTTTGCTCTTTGTCTGGTCTGAGGACTTATTGATTTTTTTTTTAACAGCGTATAGTGTTTTATCAAATCAATCATAGGAGAAAGTAACAAAGGCTCGTGCACTGAACCATCATATATGACCAGAATCTCTGGATTGAGGTCAAATAATGATAGACTTGTAGCCAGGACTGTCAATGTTACTGACAAAGTTTCCTATGTTTAATACACAAAAAATGGGGGCGAGTATGAATAATAGCAAACTGCAGTAACTTTAAAACCAACTTAAATTTGTTTAGATTTAATTATTCCACTGTTACAATTTCTCCAGGACACCAAAGTTGAATTTGTGTTTTTGTAACAACATATTTGACAAACTAGTGGTGTAAGGATGACCTTCGCGGTTTGATTTATGCATTTTTATGTTATTCAAATCGCCGTGTTTGGATTTCTAGAATATGTTCTTTAATCCCTTTAATACCAATCCCTTTAATACCAAGGAAACAGTGGATTTTTTTGAAAATAATTTTTAATTAATAATACAGTAAGAAATATTTGGGATTATTCCCAGTGTATTCCTTACTGTAATAATCTCTTTGGCAGGCAGATGTCGCCATCCAGTGTTGAAATCGAGTTCCTGCAGTTAGAACTGCAGCCTGTGTCTCCGTTTTGACTGGGGAATGCCCCATATGTCAGGGGACATTCCCCAGCTGATTTTAACCAGTTTTATTACCTTGGGCATCATGCCCACAGGGTTATAATTTCAAGGGTACCTTCTGGAGCCCAAAAGCAAATTAAATGCATTTGCAACAAACAAATTTAATTTGTAATCACACAGCACAACCCCTGATTACGTTAACACGATCTTGTGCTGCTGTGTTTTATACCGCTGATAGTGTATACACGAACATGGTAGTGAAGGGGTTAGTGTTCTGGGAGTTGAAATGTATTTAAAAAATGTAAACACTAGTTTGATATAATTTTTTTCTTATTTTTAAACTTGTTCCAAACCGATCATAATTTACCCCTTTGGCTGCTGAGGCATTTCACTCCTGTGTGCTGAGCTCATTTTTACCAGTTTCGCTCATTATGTTAACCGCGTTTTATTTTATTATATGACCCAGACATATTATATATCGTTCTTTCCAGCAGACTCGGCAAATTCATAATATATCATTATTATATGTATACGTCATGTCCTGTCTGTATATTATAACAAAAAATGCAATAAAATTAGAATTTTCAATAATTTACAATGTGTAAAGTGTTTTATTTTCAAATTTAAACATGCAAGCATTGCGGTTATATTTTCTATGGGTTGCGCTTGTTAAAAAAATTAGAAATGGGGTCTCATTACATTTTTTTTGGGGAAAAATTACGAGATTTTTAACAAACGCACCCCATACAAAAATCATTAGTGCAGCATCATTGTTCACATTATAATTGAAATGGGAACAATATTGCTGCATTAACAAAACAAAAAAAACTTGTTTATTTATTTTTATAATTTTTTTAAAATATTTACTTATTTATTTTTTTATTTTTCTTTATTAACGTTTACATGTTCATGTTTGGTATCGTTAGAAAGGCCATGCTCTGGCCGATCCAACAATAACATTAACCCCTAGCTGCCACGGATCGGGAGATAGGGAGTTCATTGGAACCCCCTATCTCCACCATTGGTGGCAACTAAGGGTTAACTCCAGGACTGACGTCATAGCGCTATGCACGATGACGCCAGTCATTAGGGGGAGTTCCCGGAAGCTTGGCCGACATCCAAGATGTCGGCCAGCTCCAGGAGAAGATCACGATTCAGTGCTTTTCAGCGCCGAATCATGATCCGGCACCCAAGGAGTTAAAGTCAGGCACCGTTTGGAAGGGCAGGCTGTGCCCTTCCAAACGGTGCCTGACTTTCTCCACTTTCTCCTTACCTACAAAACCCTCACTAACTCAGCTCCCCACTACCTGTCCTCACTAATCACCAAATACACCCCAGCCCGCTCCCTAAGGTCAAACAGTGACCTGCGCCTAGCTTCTCCCCGCATCACCTCTTCCCATGATAGACTGCAGGATTTCTCACGCGCAGCCCCCACTCTCTGGAACGCTCTCCCTCGTACTGTCAGACTTTCCCCTAACTTCTCTTCCTTCAAACGCTCCCTGAAAACATTCCTATTTAGGGAAGCCTACCACCCAACTCACTGACGCAACCATCAATCACTCTCACCTTACAGTCCTCTCCTCCTGTTTCCAACCCCAACCCTCCCAGATTGTGAGTTCCTACGGGAATAGGGCCCTCATCTCCTCCTGTACTGTTTGTCAAATGTTGTTCAATGTATTGTAACCCTGTCTATACTGTGCTTATTGTACAGCGCTGCGGAATATGCTGGCGCTTTATAAATAAAGAATAATAATAATAAATAATACTGGACCCCGGCGATCGGGAGGGAGAGACCTCCCCCTCCCTTTCAGGCACCTCCTCCGCACTCACGGGGGGGGGGCGCCTGAAATAGATGTCATCGTGTCAGCGCAATGACATCTATCTGCCCCCCGGGGTCCCGGAGTGCCAAGCTGACATTCAAGATGTCAGCCCGCACCAGGGGGGCTAGAAATCGGCCGATTGCTGCCTCCTGTGCTAGGACGCGCTCAGCACGTCCATAGCACAGGAGGAGCACTTGGCAGGACGGGCTGAGCGCGTCCTTAGCAGTCAAGTGATTAACCAAAAATCCAAAACAATGGATGAAATGGGGCCGACATTACACCGTTGTGCCCTAATCTCGAATACAGTTGATATGGTGTGCCACAGGAGCAAGGCAAAGGATCATTTTTATTATAAAATGAATTTCATTTGAATTTTGGCTCCAGAACATGCCCCTAAAATTTTAACACTCTCGGCATGTTACCCCAGGTGGTAACACTTTTAAAAATCAGCTTAGAACGTATATCAATGACATGTCCCCAGCTGATCCTGCAATGAGAACAGAACTGCAGTAACACCTTATGTCCAGCTGATGGTGACATCTACCTGCAAAATAGTTTAATAGATTAAGAAATACAATGGAAATATTGCCAAATATTTCTTATTGTATAAAAAATATGAAAAAATACTTGCTCACGACAGTGTTTTTTTTGGACAATCCCTTGTTAGTGAAGGGGATAATTATAGATGTCTTTAGCTGTCAAGGGAAATTGTTTTTTGGAGATGTTTGTTTCCTTGCATGTTTGGAGGTGTGGGAGCCAACACTTCCTGGGTTTCAAGAGTTGTATACACCAGAGACAGTAGGCAGGAGTGTCCTCCAGCTTCCTGGTAGAAAGAAAGAGAACTGCAGTGTGTTGCATACCTCCTCAAAAGAACTTATCTGCATTGGTCTGAGAGGCTCGCATGACAATTTACCTCAGTATCTGTTTTATATTGTGTACTGTATAACGTTGTTTTCATATCCCTTTACATGTACAATGTGATCTGCTAATGATGTTACTGGATATATCATATTTCTGTTGGAAAGATATGTTTATTTTGCATGAGAGACTTGTAAGGACTGTTTATGCATATTTTGAACATGATATGGTTTCATTTTTTGTAGTTTTCATGGTGTCAGCTAAAGAGAGAGCGACAAATAAACAGCAAAAAAAAGCATCTGTATGAAGCATGCCATTTCTTTAGACCTGTGCAGCTACAACATCTTTTGTAAAATTGTGTCTACATAGATGGCTATTGGCAAACAAAATGGGAACTGAGTTCCCCCTGCTAAAACAGTGTGGGAATCTACAACCCCAGGTGTTCCTGCTTGACTGGGCCTTTGCTCTGGAACGCATTGTCCATCATGCTCTCTGGCTATTTATATACTTGCAAAGGAGTTTACTTTTGCATCTCTTGTAATGTCAAACACTATAACGCTTTGGGAACATAAAGAGAATAAGATAGCACATTCACTGGGTTGATTTATTTTTTACTAGCTGTGTAGCAACATGTCTAACTTGTCATAATAGTTACTGCACAGAAACCTCAGACTGTACCTTTTCTATAATTATTTCTACTCCATACCCTGCAGAATTCAGCACGTTTATGAATCTATACATGCGCTTAATACAGCGAACAATTATTTTTTATTTCCTTTCTTTTTTTTACTAATTGTTAATATTGGTAATTATTATGAACACGGTTTCCTCTTGAACTCTATTTGAAAGGGTTACCGGGGGCAAAAATACAGAGATCAGAGGTCCTGCGCTACAAACGACAAGAGAAGTGATGCTAAAGTAATTAGCAGATAATCATGCTGGAATTTTTATTCTACAGATGGAGGGGGAAAAAAAAATCTAAATTGTAGTTTAACTGGAGGGTTTAATAGGATTGGTATCAGTAATATCGGCTGAGCTAAAATAGCATCGTTTGGTTCCTATGTTCCTCTTAATTGCTGTGTGAATCATATAATCTCACCATGTGTCTGGTCTGTCTTATGGTTGTGCATGCCTCATTAATATGCATTATAACATTTAATCCAGACAGGTTTAGTTCAAGAATGTTCTGCTACTAATTATAGTTAGGAAGCTATATAAATTATTCTCCAGAATGCCTAATTACAGCCTACCTGTCATCGACAACTCCCTGTCTGTCCTTACCGGCTAGATCACATTAAATTTAACAGCTGCACACCGAAGCTTGTTTCCAACGCAAATCGGGACCAAAATATGGAAGAGCTGCCCTGACAAATATGTATTTAGATGAAGAACATATTTAAATATGTCATGGATTGTTGAAAACACACAGTTACATTGTTTTGGATCTGGGGTGTGGCTTGATTCTTTCTTTTTGCATAAAGTAATTTATCTACCTTTTCCCTATATGCAGTGCTAATTATTTACTAATGTTCCTAATGTTTCTCTTGTAAATTGGTATCTAATTAATGGAGCTGTTTAACCCTATGAGCTTTCTTCCTGAAGACGCTCTATGGTATTAGGCTTGTGCACTGATTTTCTTTTCGGTTCGATTCAGTTCGGTTCGTTCGGATTTTGTAAATTTTCGTTTCGACTCGTTTCTGCCGATTTTCGTTTCGGTTCGGTTCATTTCATTTCGTTTTTCGTATCGATTTTTTTTCGTGATTTCAGAAATTTTCGTGTTTTTCGGAACGTGTGTTCTCCTCGTTTCCAAGTGTCTAGTCGTTTTGATGTAAACTGATGGTTTTTCGGATACGATAATTATACGATACGATAATTCTGCCGATACGATAATTCTGCCATTGAGATTTCTCATGTTTTACAAGAAGGATACACTGAGATTTCTCTGGTTTCCCGGGAAGGATACATTGAGATTTCTCTGGTTTTACAAGAAGGATACATTGAGATTTCTCTGGATTTCCAGGAAGGATACATTGAGATTTTTCATGTTTTACAAGGATACATTGAGATTTCTCATGTTTTACAAGAAGGATACATTGAGATTTCTCTGGTTTCCCGGGAAGGATACATTGAGATTTCTCATGTTTTACAAGGATACATTGAGATTTCTCATGTTTTACAAGAAGGATACATTGAGATTTCTCTGGATTTCCAGGAAGGATACATTGAGATTTCTCTGGTTTTACAAGGATACATTGAGATTTCTCATGTTTTACAAGAAGGATACATTGAGATTTCTCTGGTTTTACAAGAAGGATACATTGAGATTTCTCTGGTTTTCCAGGAAGGATACATTTGAGATGGGAATGATACAAAATTTAATTACAGAATCAGCGATATAAATACGATGTCCGAAATTACTGAAATGGAACCGAAATCCGTAATGGAGCTGAAATCACGAATGGAACGAAAATGAATTTTGATTTTACACATTTCTAGTCCATTCGAAAATTCCGAAAAGTTTTCGTTTCGGCACGAAAATTTGTTCGGATCTGCCGTTTTCGGATCCGAAAATTTTCGGAAAATCGGCCGAATCCGAATGCACGAATCGGGAAATTTCGTGAAAATTCCGAAATTCCGAAACGCACATACCTATATGGTATAAGAACACCATTAACTAGCCTAACTACCTCATGAATTCCCTCCTTTTTTTGCACAGCTCAGTTTGTGGCGTACGGTATCAGAGTTATTCAGAGAGAGGTGGAAACCAGGAGAATGACTGGAGAATGGAAAATTCTAGGTGAAAATGGCCGATTTGGAAAGTGAGATGAATGGGAGAATTTTTCTGGTTTGGCAATTTTGACCTAGAATTTTCCATTCTCCAGTCATTCTCCTGCTTTTCACCACTCTCTGAATAACCCCGTATATTTCCGGTGTATGCAAGAGCCTAAGTGTCAAAAGCACTTTTCACTTCTTGTACAAGTTAACGAAAGGGGTTATTGAAAGAGTAACAAATTGGTCACTGAATTGCATCGAACGGTGAATTTCCCCATACAGTGCAATTTTGCGGCCATTCGGCTATACAGAAAACTGGCAATTCGGCGGCAGTGAAATTTCTCATAGAGAAGTAATGGTTAATATATTCAGAGAACTCCAAGCAGCAGGGAAAAGTTGGCAAAATGCCCTGATTTGCGGTGGTTTCGTTCGACAGGTTGAAACAGGCAAATCCTATAGGTTTCAATGTAAAAAAAAAACACAATTTTTATTTTTTATTTAATCATTTATTCTTATCATTTTCAGCAAAAAGTCTCTTTATTAATTAATTTAAGAATTTTTAGGTTTGATTTTTAGAAATTTTTAATTCTGATATGTTTTTTTATTAACTTTTTTTGTATTCTGTAGCAGACCTTTATATTGTTATTCATAGGACTTTATTATTTCCAGGTATTTTCATGCATTATTTTTGTTTAAAACGGCGTTCAAAAGTTTTTGTTTTTTTTATTAATTATTTTTATTTACCCCTGTTCCGCGACTGGTCGGCTTTTTCCAGCAGCATTCTGCAGTGTTCGGTGTTTTTTCAGCGGCGTTTGGCAATTTATGGGATGCTTTCAAAGAGTTTATCGGCAGTGTTTGGCGGATCGAACCAGAGCACTTCGGGGACCCTTCGGTGAATGCTGAATTCACCGCAGGGTTGGCGAATTGAACTCATTGAAGTGCGCAAAACGTGAGACATTTCGGTGCTCTCTGAATAACCCCTTATATCTGCTGCAGCTCCACTTAATCTCATATTCTGGTTATGGTAGGTTGGTGACATCATCACAGCCCCACAACCCCAACCGTATGCAAGTATATTATAGGCCGTGTTGCTTGGGTAGAAAGAAGTAAAGGGCAAAGGGGAAGGAGAGGTAAATGGTGCCACAGGAGGATGGCATTCACTTTCTAGATAGACAGTTGTCTTTTTTTTTATTCTTTTTTTTGTTTTTACAATAATTATCGCCCCAAGAATAACACTAATTGAACAAGACAAGTATTGTCTTAAATATCATATCTTGAGGGTTCACGGGGCATATGGAGGCAAAGATAAAGGTTTAAATTAAGTCTCCCCACCACAGTGATGCACCGAGTTTATCTTGGCTTTATGGATTGGACATGATGACATCATCATCATGATGACATCATCACACTCCCTACAATCCCGTTGTAAGGGCCAGTGCATTATAGGCATTGGCGCAGGAAACCAAGGTGATCTTGCAGGACGATTGTATCATGTTAGTGTATGTATTCTAAATTGAAAGCAGCCAATGTCACAAAGTCCTCATTTTTATTAACTTATTTTACAATAGTTATAATTTTGCCATTTTTTTTTAGCCCCCAATGATGTTAGTCTTGAAGTGTCTTTCAAATGACGCCTATTCTGGGGTTCTAAGACTTATATAAGAGGAGATGCTAATTCTATTCGACACTGCTGGGACTAAAGGTTTTGCTGATGTCACCATCTACCTACACAATGATGTCACCAGTCACCTGACAATGCCCAGGAGAACAGTCTACAGACAGCTGTGTGATTTGGAAGATTAGTAAATGTGGCAGTAGATGACTGAGAAACAACGCGCCTATTCCATGATCAATGCTTGCTTTTCCCATATGTCCTCCCCAAGGAAGAAGTAAATTATACACAAATAATAACATTGTTTTGAAAGATCTGGAGGTAGTAAGTCCAAAAATGTGGCATTCAGGCTTCAAGGTGACGATGCATCCCCATGTCCTCTGCATTGTAGTATTTAATTTTAAAGATGTATTATTTCTGTATTTTTAAGGCAGAAATAGCAGTGCAGTATTTGTAAAAATGAAACGTTCCCTATAGATGTGGCTATAGTTACCAGTTAGCCAGATGTTCATTGAAAACCTGGAATTCTGGTGAGCCCATTTCCATTAAAAAAAAGGAAATAAATTCATTGTTGCTATTACAGACATTCTCCGGATGATGTCGCCTTTAGATATGCTACTTATAAAGAGGTCAGTGCTTAAGTTCTCCATTAGAAGTTCAGTAGTTCAAGGGTGAACCGTAAATTCTTGTAATTGACTGAGGATCGACTCTAAATCAATTCATTATTGCCGTTATCATACTGATAGAGTGTAAGGGTCATCCGGCCTTATTCTTGAGGAATTCTCAAGTCAAGCAGCCTTCTTTATTGAGTAGGCTAAGTCTCCTAAAACACAGCTGTATAAACACACACTGCTGGATCACATAGGTTCTATTTAAAACCAACAAAACATTCTGAAACCTAGAAAGACCACAGAACAAACCCTAGAGATTGCCGAATTTGTTGCATAAGACAAAGTGACACAATTGTAACACATAATAATGACCAGCACATTTCTATAAAACACCCCAATAGATGACAGTAAAGACCACACAGACATACTGGATGAGAAGACATGATGGATCAAGTTGGTAAATTCTTTATCAGTGAATGGAGCCTATTTATCTTTGACGACTTTGATGGTTTTCTGGTCCAGTAGACCAAAAGAATATTTCTTCTTCTTAATACAGTAAAATAAAGGTATGACTTCATGTTGATAGCATAAAACATTCAGGGCCCTAGCGCTAGTGCCAGCGCTCACATACGTGAGCATTAGCGCTAGGATAAATGTAGTAATAGCGGGACGCCCAGATCAGATCCCGATCGCTAACAGGTTAAATCCCTTAGCGCATCGGTAATAGCACTTTCTAGCACGAGCTTATTGTACTTTGCGCTCCCTATTCGTAACATGGGGAGCGCAAAGAGTAATTAGCGTAAAGATCACAAAGTTCTAACGCTAATTACGCACCGCTGCAGCTAACTGAAAAGGTAGCCACAGTGCTAAGCTGGTGCAAACTGATTTTGATTCTGCGGAATCAGTCAGCACCAGTTAGAACCCTCCCCCCCCAAAAAAAATCTGATACTCACCTCTCATCCCGTGGCGAGAACAGCGGCCTGATCTGTCGCTACTGGTTGCCGGGAGCAGAGTGAGACTGGGGACATATAGTCCACAGTCTCCCTCCGCGATCATTCCATGGACCTGCATGATCTCGCGAGAGTGAGATCTTGCAGGTCACGTGACCCACCAACACAACCCTCCATGGAGTTCTATGGACTCCAAGAGGGGATATTCGCAGAGGCATGAGGGTTAGCAGTCATTACGGGGCAGGTTGCTGAATTCAGCACCAGTCTCATAATCTGCTTGTAAAATGGGGATGCTAAGAGGAAATTTGCGAGCACAGGTTACTCCTCTTAGCGTCCCCGTTTTAGCTCAAGGGACGTGATAGCGCCCTCAATGTCTAAAAACCATTTGTGATATGATGCTCTGTTTTGCAGTATCGCCGAACTGATGAAACCACTTGTTCGCCGTGACAGTTCACCAGCGCTGTACTTATTCATGGTCAAGAATCCCTACCGATAGTCTCATTTTCAGCTAGAAGAGTGTAATATTCCTTAATATTTATGATTTAAAATAAAAGCTATGATCTTCTCATCCTTTTATATACAGGCACTCAAACGTGGTGGCGAATAATACAAGTGTAAAGGAACAATCCTATACTGTTCAAGAAATTTCAGATAAAAATTAATTTTCTTCTCCTTAAAGCTTTGAAAACGCTTGCCCAACTTTACCATTCTTTACCTTTTTAGTCGAATAGGAATATAGTGTGGCCGATGCTTCTTTTTGTTTCACAACGGCTCCCTATGTCCTCTTTCCCTCTGTACTATTATCTCAATCCCTCTTATGTCTCCTCTTTGCTCACAGAAAACTAACAGGGATTCCTGGCTGAGCAGTTGTATTATCGTATGGGCATTGTCGCCTGTAACTTATGTGTCATTTATTATGTCTCATGTTTAAGCTTCCCTATTGTACAGCGACGCGGAATCTGTTGGCGCTATATAAACCTGTACCTTTAACACCGTCTTCCCTGTAATGAACCAGGAAGATCAGGCAGAACCTTCCTCCATTGCTGCAAAACAAGAAGATAAGAAAGAAAATGCTGTGATTGAAGGGATCCTGGAAAAAAAAAATTAATACTATAGGCAAAATATACAGTTTTAAAATCTTTCTTTTACCAGACTTTATTAAGTCTTACTTTAAAAACCAGTGGAGGGTACAATTTCCAAACAGATGCCTTTGCTTAAAAGTGATAGTGTAAAATGCAAAAGAAAAAGGAATAATATTATTCCAAAACGACATTGCAAAATATGCACAAACTCACACCGTCAGGAGACGCTATTGCGAGCAGAGGCAGCTGTCAAACCCATTATGTATTTTGATTTAACCCTTTCAATGACAGATCAACTATACTCAATTTGCATAGGACCTGCTGGTGTCCGAATATCCAGTGTAGTCGATATGGGCTAATACAGGAGGAATGCAAAATTAATATTTTTTTGCAAACAAAATCTGTTGTAATTGGGCTCCAGAATGTACCTTCAAAGTTTTAGCACCGCAGGCATGATACCCAAGGAGCCAAAAAAATTTTAACAGATTGGAATCAATTTCTTATTTCCATCAAGAAAGAAAACAAAACGCTATCTGAAGTTGTATTATGGAAATGTAATAGCTCTATTTGACCAGCAGAGGGTGTCATCTGCCTGCCAAATAATGCATGCATTTGAAAATGTGCTTTTAAGATTTTCAAGCACAGTTTCAATGCATGTAGAATGTAAATTTGTTTTACATAAATCCACTGGCTCCTGGCAGAGGTTTTATGGGGAAAAAAAACACACTTTGAAGGATCTAGTCAGTTAAGACAAAGCATATGGGTGTAATCATGGAAACCACTTTTTTTATTGCTAGCAAGGTCTATGGACTAATCTGGTCTACAGACTCCGGGCCCTATCACCTCCTTCAAGCTAATGCTAGTGCGAGCTTTAGATTAAAAGAGGTGACAGCGCTGTGCCTGAATCATCTCAGATTCACTAACGGGTTAAAAAACACATTAGCGAATCAGTATTAGGGGTTTATCGTTATTGTTTACTGTACTGTGCACTCCCTATACTTAACAAGTGCAAGCAGAGATTAACTAGTGTTAGGATCACAAGGTTCTAACGCTAGTTACTAAGAGCTGGCGCTAACGCAAATGTTAACATCAGCTCAGAGCTGTAGGTAACGGATTCCGCTGCTGCAGAATCAGTTAGTAGAAACTGAAAAGCCCCCCCCCCAAAAAAAATCAGATACTCACCTCTTTTCCCGTGGTGAGAATCGTTGCTTCAGGCCACCAGGCACAGAGGGAGACTGAGGGGAAAAAAGTCCCCAGCCTATTTCCGCGATCGCTCCACCGACCTGCAGGATGTCATGAGAGGCGAGATCCTGCCGGTCATGTGACCCGACAGTAGAAGCCTCCATGGAGTCCGAGAGGAGATGCTCGGGATGGCGCGTTAGAGCTGGCCCGAGCATCCGCCAGCCTAGCGGCCGCTACGGGACAGACTGTTGCCCCACGATCTGATGGTGAAACTGGGACGCAAAGGGGAAATTAGCAAACGCTAATTTTTCCCTTTAGTGTCCCGGTTTTAGCGAGCGCAACGTGATAGTGCCCTCCATGTTTAAAAATATAAAATAAAATAAAAACCTTATCCCTTTTGCATTCATTTTGGTTGAACTACCTGATTATAGAGAAAGCCAATTTTATCTTGGCTTTCTATCGAAAAACACGTATGAACTTACTCAATAGACGGTTGCACATATTTAGCCATCAAGTAATTTTACAAGCAAAAAATATACTTTAAGAAAACACATGCAGTTATGAAAGAAAGCTCATCTTTAAACAAAAACTATCACAACAACGCTGCATTGTGCTTTTAATTATTTTTCATTCTAGCGATGCGTGACTTTTTTTGTTTAAAACCTACTAAATTGCATTAAAGCCCACCTTACTATTTGAAAATATAAAGACACATTGTGCTCCCTGGCATGTCAATAGTCAAAGTGCTTTTCGGATCATGATGTACCACTGTTTTGTGCCGGGAGTGAAAAAAACCTAATAAACTAGGATTACTTTGACAGAGCAAGAATAAGTGCACTTTGTAATAGGTTCTAGAGTATCTGAATCTGCTGTGATTTTGTTTCCTCCTGCATTTAATTAAAAGGTTCAAATGAAAGCAAAAGCTGTTTTTCGAGGCCGCGGACAATGGTTCCATTGTGTACCGGCTTGGTAAAGCAAAAGGTGACCTAGTATTGTAGCCTTTGGATCGCAATAAAATATAGGACAAAATGTTTTCAGAATGTGAACAAAGAACTGGAACACACAATGCAAACAAATGCGTATATGTATGTATGAAGATATGTAATAATTTACTAGACAATATGTCCCTATTCATCATTTTAACAAAAATGCTTTGATTTCTCAAAACCTTGCTACATCATGGCCAATTTTGGGCTATTTTGTAAATATTTGGCTACATTAACGTTTCAGAAGCGTGTTTCACTTTAGGAAGTGGCTTGTGTATGTATCCACACCTAAAAGGTCAAATGGCTTGATTTAGGAAAGCCTAAAGGCCAGATAGGGCCAGATAGAAGAGAAACCCACCACACATTCATTGAAGGATGTTCCCCCTCCATTTCCACCACCTTGCCATTGGGCATAGCTTCTATAAATATTCAGACTCGTCGGGAAAGCTAAGTCTGCGGACTTCTCCAAGTGTTACAGAAATTATAAATACAAGTAAACAAGATATAGGGAGAAGTGGAATTAAATCAAGAACAATTTGGCTAGTTCACACAAAGCATATTAGCAATAAAGAAGAGTAAAACAGTGTTTGGATTTTTCTATGACATCAAGCTTGATCTCATAGGGGTCACTGGCATTGGCAGAGTACGATCATCATGCATCTGGAACTTAAGATCTTGATGGTCCTTTGCGTGATCTTTGTTACCCGTGATTGAGCTATTTCCCATCCCTACTCTATCTACTTCAAATATTTTCCTATCTTTTTCCAACCCCCCCATTATGCCATTGTTCTCCCATATTAGACCCATTTAGTGGCTAAAAACGTGGATTTTCATTCATATGGCCCATTATAGGTATTGCCTGGAGCTCCAAAAGCCCCAGTGTTAATCCAACTCTTCGATGGAACCAACTATGGTAGAGATAAGGGTATTTGATAGATGATGCTATGATCCATCGTTGAGTTTCTTTATCCTTGGTGGTTTCACAGATGTGACTTGTTGCTTCCGGTTAAGAATCATCTCTCTTTGCCATTGATTGCGTGGTATTTTCTGATGCATCTCTATTTTAATCTAGAGCATGTGCATACGTTTGATGTGTACTGTTTTTTTCTAAGTTAAGGTACAGCAGACACATTTGATTTTCTTGCCACAGGTTTCTTGCATCAAATGGTTCGAAATCAAAGCCTACAGTTTACGGCTAGATAGCAGAGTTAGTGCAGTCACTATGGCCCTCTAGGCATTTTGGAACCACATTTCCCACGAGGCTCAGCAAACCTAAAAAGAAGCCAAACATCGTGGGAGATGTATTTTGGAAACATCTGTGGGGCCAAGGTTTCTAACTCAGGAAGTGCTTTCAATATCAAGATGACCTCATATCTTGTGGTCCATATTGGATGCTGGTGGTGATATTGAGTATTTTATGGTGCACAGCTTTCTTGAGAAGCATTGCAACTCTATTCTTGATTGAGAAAAGAGCCTTAATTGCATGTAGACCATGGACAACAGAATATAATTGCGTATTATAAGTAGGGATGAGCTGTTCGGTTCGATCAGTTCAGAGTTCGATTCGAACATTGGCCGTTCGAAAGTTCGCAAACTACGAACATTTCCGAGTGTTCGGTTCGAGTTCGAAATTTTTATTTTTTTTAAAAAGTTAAAAAAAATGCTTACAAAATCCTAACAAATCTAAAAATAAAGAGACTCTTTACTGCAGAATATTATAAGCAATGGTTTATTAGATGTTGGATTAAAACGGGAATATTTTTAACATTGAAGCCTATGGGATAAATTTTTTTTTTAAAAAAAATAAAATCCGAGGACATTTTTAAATGTCCCCAGCAACATAAAATAAACTTTTTTTTTTCTTTCTAATACTCACCTGATTCCTGGATCCACAAACTGTAGAGGTGCTGCCCGGCAGTGTGCGGAATCATATGCTGCATTAATTATACTGTAAGGCTGGGTTCACACCTGCGTTTTTTTTACGCGCGCAATACGTGCGTTTTTTAACGTGCGTATCGCGCAAACGTAAAAAACATGTGAACGCGCATTGCAGCGCGTTCACGGCCATAGACTGCAGAGTGAACGCGCTGCAATACGCTCCAAAGAAGCTCCTGTACTTCTTTGGGCGTTGGACGTTTTACAGCGTGTTCCTGCGCGCTGTAAAACACCCAGGTATGAACGGGTCCCATAGCAAATAATGGGATTTCCCTGTTTATGCATTTTACAGCGTGCAGGAGCACGCTGTAAAACGCTTAGGTGTGAACCGGGCCTTAAGGTGCTGCCCGGCAGTGTGAGGATTCATATGCTGTATTAATTATTCTTCTTACAAATTTGGTTACTTAACCCATTTGCATTTGGATTGTAATAGTGTGACATCCACGGCCCCGGGTGGTGATCAGGGGGCCCCGGCGTATGGTGCCGCCAGCTGGCCGAATGCCAGGAGATCCGGCGGCACCCGGCACAGCTGTGATTGATCAGGGGGCAGGGCGCAGCGTGGTGACGCAGATCCGCCGGGACTGGTGTGCGCCAATTCTCACCATATACAGTAGTGCAGTACTAGTGCCTAAACGTTGTCGAGCTGGTTTTGTTATAACAACTACTGCAGCACAGCACACAGGCGTGAAATGCCTCAGCAGCGAAAGGGTTAATTTTTATGTTTGTTTGTTTTAAATCGTTTTATTTGGGGTTTTTTTCGTTTCAGATAATTTTGATCAACGTTTTTTCCGTTTTAAAACCTTTTGTTCTGGTTTTTATTTTTAAAGTCAGACCATTTGGGTTGTGTCAGTTTTGCGTTTTTTAAATCGTTTTGTTCTTTTTTTTGTTCCTTTCATACCATTTTAATATGATTAAATAAAGTTGTGCAAAGCATATTCATAAGAAAAAAAGGATCTTTATTTAAAAAAAACGACAGAATCGGCAGAATTATCGTATCGGCAGAATTATCGTATCGGCAAAATTATCGTATTGACAGAATTATCGTATCGACAGAATTATCGTATCAACAGAAAATATCGTATCAACAGAAAATATCGGATCCGAAAAACAAACCAATAAACCATTAATTTACGTCAAAACGAATAGACACTTTGAAACGAGGAGAACAGACGTTCCAAAAAACACGAAAATTTCCAAAATCACGAAAAAAAAAGTTGATACAAAAAACTAGCAGACCCGAAAACACGAAAATGGCCGATATTCCTAAAAAGAAGTCGATACGAAAAACGAGCCGAAACTAGCCGAAATGGAAATCGGGCGAAATGAGTAATAATCGGTGCACAAGTCTAGTTTTATTGATGAGCCGTACAAAATCACGGACGAAAATGCGCATCATATGACCGTTATTGCGTATTCCGTGAAAAAATACGTCCATTCGTGAAAAATGCGTTTGTCTTACCCTAACTTAAGTTTCACCATAATTTAGCCCAAAAAATCACTAAACTTGTTCTGCGTGTCAAAAAATGGCTCCTCTTTTCATAGAGGCTGCCGTCCCGTTCTTGAATAGATTAAAGGAAAACCATTTACCGTCATTTGAAATGTCATTTTTTTGTTTTCAAATGTTTCTATACATCCTAGAAATCCGCCACTTCACGGGCAGGTTATGGGACCTCCTAGGCACGATATTTGAAGGATTTTTTTGTTTTTATTTTTAACCCTTATTTTATGGAAAACTCACTGTTCCTTTAAAAAAATTCTTTTTTAAAACTTTTTGTCCTTGTTTCCTGTCCCCCAGGGCACTACCCGGACCCCCATACACCTTTTATGGCAAATATCTTGCATATATGCCCTCTTGGAGGGCACTCTAAAATTTGAACTTTTGAATCCCATTGACTTGCATTGAATTCGGTTCGTGTTCGAACTCGAACTTTTGAATTTGTTCGAGTTCGAATTGGAACAGAACACGGGGGTGTTTGGCTCATCCCTAATTATAAGGTCAAAATAGCTAAATCAAGAAGTGTCTCACTCAATGTGCCATACAATGTGCCAGTACCTCTCAAACTTCATAAAGAATGGCTTCATAAGTAGTCCCTTCCATATTTTTGTCATTTAATACATTAAATGCACCCTGCACCTTTCCAACCTGGTGTTTAAGAGATTTTCTGGGAAGCTACCACACTACCTGAATAGACTGCTTCCCCTAGCAGTTCCCTCACCCTATAACCTGCGATCCAGGACCTGCACCTTACTTGCAATACCACAATACAAAATGAAAGTGGCTCCATCCTCATTTTCCTACAGAGCACCACAATTATGGAATAACCTCACAGACACCATCAAATCTTCCCCCAGTCTAAAGTCACTCAAGAGATCACTATTAACCACTTCAATGCGGTGGACGCGCTCAGCGCGTCCAACCGCATTGGTACTTGGCTGCTGAGCGCGTCCTCCCTTTGCAGCCCGTGATCAGCCGATATTCCGGCTGATCGCTCGGCCCCCCGGTGCGGGCTGACATCATCGATGTCAGCCCAACCTCCGGGACCCCGGCGGGCACGATAGGCATCATCGCGCATGCGCGATGACGTCTATTTCAGGCACCCCCCGCCATTGCAGGGAAGGTGCCTGAAGGGGAGGGGGGGAGGTCCTTCGGACCTCTCCCCCTCCCCATCCATGCGGGCCAGCGATTAAAGGCAGGCACCGCCTGGAAGGGCACAGCCTGCCCTTCCAAGCGGCTGCTGTCTTTAACCCCTAGGGGGCTGGATCGCGATATGGCACCAACATGCGCCGTATCGCGGTCCCCTCCCGGAGCTGGCCGACATCTTGGATGTCGGCCAAGCTTCCGGGATATCCCCCTAATGACTGGCGTCATCGTGCAGAGCGCGATGGCGCCATTTTTTAAATTAACCCCTTGCTGTCACCTATAGTGGAGATAGGGGGTTCCAATGAACCCCCTATCTCCCGATCCGTGACAGCTAGGGGTTAATGTTTACTATCATTGGAACGGCCAGAGCGTGGCCTTTCCAATGATACCAAACATGACCACGTAAAAAGTAAAAAAAAAAAAAATTTAAAATAAAAATAAAATTAAAAAAATAAAAAATTAAAATTAAAAAAAATAATAAAAAAAAGTTTTTGGGGTTTTTTTTAGATTTATTAGTGCAACAATATTGTTCCCATTTCAATTATAATGTGAACAATGATGCTGCACTAACGATTTTTTCTATGGGGGGGCGTTTGATAAAAAACACGGAATTTTCCCCAAAAAAAGTAACGATTCCTCATTTCTAATTTTTTTAACAAGCGCACCACATAGAAAATATAACCGCAAACGATCGCATTTTAAAATGTGAAAAAAAACACTTTACACATTGTAAATTTTTGAAAATTCAAATTTTATTGCATTTTTTGTTATAATATACAGACATGACATAACGTATACATATAATAATGACATATTATGAATCTGCACAGTCTGCTGGAAAGAACGATATATAATATGTCTGGGTCATATATTAAAATAAGGCTTCAAAACGCGTTTAAACATGATGAGCGAAACCGGTAAAAATGAGCTCAGCACAGGGGTGGGAAAAGGCTCAGCAGCAAAAGGGTTAACATACCTCAATACGGAATGCACCTGTAAACATGTAACATAGTGACTATATACAGAATGCACCTGTAAACATGTAACATAGTGACTATATACAGAATGCACCTGTAAACACGTAACACAGTAACTATATACAGAATGCACCTGTAAACATGTAACATAGTGACTATATACGGAATGCACCTGTAAACATGTAACATAGTGACTATATACAGAATGCGCCTGTAAACATATAACACAGTGAATATATACAGAATGCACCTGTAAACACGTAACATAGTAACTATATACAGAATGCACCTGTAAACATGTAACACAGTGACTATATACAGAATGCACCTGTAAACATGTAACATAGTGACTATATACAGAATGCACCTGTAAACATATAACACAGTGACTATATACAGAATGCACCTGTAAACATGAAACATAGTGACTATATACAGAATGCAACTGTAAACATGGAACACAGTGACTATATACAGAATGCACCTGTAAACATGGATCACAGTGACTATATACAGAATGCACCTGTAAACATGTAACATAGTGTCAGACTTTCCCCTAACTTCTCTTCCTTCAAACGCTCCCTTAAAACATTCCTATTTAGGGAAGCCTACCACCCAACTCACTGACACAACCATCAATCACTCTCACCTTACAGTCCTCTCCTCCTGTTTCAGACCCCAACCCTCCTAGATTGTGAGTTCCTACGGGAATAGGGCCCTCATCTCCTCCTGTACTGTTTGTCAAATGTTGTTCAATGTATTGTAACCCTGTCTATACTGTGCTTATTGTACAGCGCTGCGGAATATGCTGGCGCTTTATAAATAAAGAATAATAATAATAATAATAATAGTGGCTATATACAGAATGCACCTGTAAACATGTAACATAGTAACTATATACAGAATGCACCTGTAAACATGTAACATAGTAACTATATACAGAATGCACCTGTAAACATGTAACATAGTGACTATATACAGAATGCACCTGTAAACATGTAAAATAGTGACTATATACAGAATGCACCTGTAAACATGTAACACAGTGACTATATACAGAATGCACCTGTAAACATGTAACATAGTGACTATATACAGAATGCACCTGTAAACATGTAACACAGTGACTATATACAGAATGCACCTGTAAACATGTAACATAGTGACTATATACAGAATGCACCTGTAAACATGTAACACAGTGACTATATACAGAATGCACCTGTAAACATGTAACATAGTGACTATATACAGAATGCACCTGTAAACATGTAACATAGTGACTATATACAGAATGCACCTGTAAACATGTAACATAGTGACTATATACAGAATGCACCTGTAAACATGTAACACAGTGACTATATACAGAATGCACCTGTAAACATGTAACACAGTGACTATATACAGAATGCACCTGTAAACATGTAACATAGTGACTATATACAGAATGCACCTGTAAACATGTAACACAGTGACTATATACAGAATGCACCTGTAAAAATGTAACATAGTAACTATATACAGAATGCACCTGTAAACATGTAACATAGTGACTATATACAGAATGCACCTGTAAAAATGTAACATAGTGACTATATACAGAATACACCTGATAACATAGTGACTATATTTCCTACATATTTATTTTCTGTGTTAATCTGTATGTTTGTGTTTTGTTTTTAATATCTTGCATTTATTACTTTGTATTTCTGTAACGACTGTAAACATTTCAATGTTCTTGAACTCAGGACATACTTGAAAACGTGATAAATCTCAATGTATCCTTCCTGGTAAAATCCTTTATAAAGAATAAATAAATAAATCCCGCATAACAGTGATTGTTTAATGTGTATTTCAGGCGCTGATTTGGTTAAATATAAGAGTATGTGCTAAAGCATTTTTACAATGTTATAAATGGTTATACTAATTGTTGGTATTATTACTGTTGCAATATGTTTGTTTGGAATTTTCTCATTTGTATCCCATGTTCTTTTCAATATTGTGATCTGATTAAAAATTAGAATTTCATTTCCCCAATGCATTTCCCTCTTGACAAATAACCAATTATTTCTATTCAGTCCTCTGCATGTCAACGTAGAACTCTTTTAGTAGATTGGAATATGTGCTATGTACCTGGATCATCACATTTTATTAAAGTACAAACATAGTTTAATAAAGAAAAAACTTTCATTATTCCTCCTTTTATGCTGCGTAAAGGATTTGTATGGTCTAAAATTAGAGGATGGGTAAACGGGTCAGTGAGGACACGGGAAGAAAAAAATAATTACCAGGACTAGATAGAAGCAATATGCTGAGGGCGGGACTCACAATGAATCACGTTAATCAGTATTATGAATTTCCCCAGTGTAACTGATCACTGAAGCTTCACACCATAATCACAGTTACATATCATAAAACAGAATTTAAAATCAAGCATGGACAGGAACTAATGTATGGTCTAATGGTGGCATCTGCTTACTGCATTGGGCAAACGCTTACATCATAAATTAGTGAGATTGCATGTTTTAAATGGAAATTACCAACTAGTAAAGTATAGTAATGTTTTTATGGTGTCTGAAGCAGTCATGGCATTGTGTCCTGTTGGAAAAAGCCAGAAATTCCTTTGACATCTACAACTATGTAAGTAGGTGCGAGTCGTCCGTTGGATATTTACTGCAGCGATCAATATGTTTCATCTGCAAAAAAAATGAAGTCATGTGACTCCCTGAATATACTGAGTGAGCAGGTTTTCCCATCAATGGTTTTTTTTCTTCCCCGATGGCACAGAGGGCATATTGCCAGGATTTATTGGGCTCAATTTGTGCAAGAGTGGTTCAGGGAGCAGGAGACATCATATTCGTACATGGATTGGCCACCGCACAGTCCAGACCTTAACCCCATTAAGAATCTTTAGGATAATGTGCTGGAGAAGACTTTATGCAGCGCTGCGACTCTCCCATCATCCATACAAGAGCCTGGTGACAAATTAATACAACTCTGGATGGAAATATATGCTATGACATTGCATGAGCTTCTCAAAACGATGCCATGGCATTACGTGTGCCGAAATCACAGCAAAAGGTGAAACATTAGAGTCTGTGACTTTTTTATTTAAGCCAAATATTAGACCGTGTGACTTATCTTGGTCAGGCAATGTACATGTATGTGAACTACAGCTCCCAGGTAACTTTACTTCTATGTTAATCTCTTTTTACATAGACATTGAGTATCACACGCGTCTTAGTTTGGGTAGTACTCACTTTAGCAGTCCGACCATTGAAAAACTTTCAGCGCTGTCCTTATCCTATCTTTTTTCTCTCTGAAACCTGTTTTTATGTGATTTAGCATCGGCAACACTGGGAAAAAACACTCAAAACCTGTTATACCACAATATAGAGTATCGGGCAATCCAATTCCTCATTTGTGTAGCAAAGGACTCTGAGAACAAATAGTTCTACTGTGTCTTCCCACCAGAAGTGCCCCGGAGATAATGGGCTGATAATAGGGAGATGCTAATACATAATACATTACACAATCTTTTTGTGCTAGTGTCTCAGCCAGAAAGGGGCTCAAATCTCTATTTTCTGCAGTGTTTTATTTTTATGTACCTTAATGTATAGGTGTATGTTTAATGTATCCATTCAAAATGAAGAAATAGAACGGTTTGAGCCTGTCTGCAGTGTCGCCGAGTTTTCTGTCGCAGAATGGCTCACTGGAGACAAACAATGCCACTCGGAATATATATAAAGGAAAGTTTGGCAGAATAATTAGGCCTTAATGCTAGATTTTACAATGGCTGCCAATTTGCGGCAAAGTCTATTTTTTTCCTCTTAAATTACATTACATTGTCTAGATTTCATGATTACTGTTGCCAGAAGAAAGTAGCTAATGGCTGCCAATTACTAATAATTGTTTTGCTGACAAAATTAGTTTAATGACTAAGTAAAGTTGTCACTTTCCTTTAATCCATTAATCTTTTTTGTCTTTGGATTCTATCAACCAGGGAGTAATGTAATGGAGAACATTACACACACAGAAGCACACTATTTAATAGCAAAATTGAACCACTTGGTTTGCATCATTTGTTAAATTTCCAAGAATATTTGGAAGTCTCATGATTTCTTAATCGTTTTTTCTTGTTTAAAACTTTGGAGGGTTGCCCAGTAGTATCTACATTTTCTTAATTTTGTAGTTTAAAGCCATATTTTCAAGGACTGGATGTGACCGGACATGCAGATGGCTCGATAAGTATAGAACCCTAAGCTAAAACAGGTCCTTAGACTGGGCAGGTACAACACACTCATATAAGAGAAGTCAGGATTGAATAAGCCAGCAGTCAGGAGAACAGAGGTACTCAACGATAATAGGGAAAACAAGGTATAGGACTGGAGAGATTGGAGTGTTCAGGCACATACGTTGTGGTCTGGGATTGGAGATAACAGAGGGGTCAATAAACATGTCTAGTCTGGTTCAGAAGGAGAACACACAATAGCAAAAAAGCACTGAAGGCCAGAAAAAAACCATATGTCAGCTTTCCAATAACTGAATAACAGGTGTGAGCCCGGGATGTAGGATTAACCTCCCTGGTGGTCTATTTATTGTGAAATTTATTTTCTGAAAGCGGTCAACTTTTTTTTGTTTTGTTTTGCCCCCCCCTAGCGGCATCCTGAGTGTGGCTCGGGGGTTAAATTCCTATGTTGGAAGCGGTAACCCCGAGCAACACTCGGGATGCCGCTGAATGCATCACCTCTCCCTGCGCTCCCTCGATGTCCCCAGCTGCCTATTATATATCACTGAATAAGATGATTCCATTGTAAACTGATGCTATCTGTATGCTGATTGCTCCAACCTTGTTCTGTATATTCTTTTTGCAGGTTCCTCTCTCATTCAAGTTCACTAGTGTTTTTAAAATTGTTGTTTTTAGTTGCTATGATACCTTATTTATGCCGGATGTCGTAGGGCGTTTTGGCCTCATGACTCTACTCGATTAGTAATTTAAGTCAATTAAGTGGTATTTCAGGTGTAGCAGTTGCTTGAATTGGTTCTTCTGATTGGTATTCCAATTAAGATAATCTCTATTTAAACACGTTTGTACAATATATGTATCACCTTGAAAATGGCTCCTGTGCGAGCCGAAACGTCGGTCCTATTTTAACTATGGCTCAATAAAATTTGTTTTTTTTTATCTAAATTTCTGAGTGCCGCCACTATCTACTTCTCTTTATATATATTTTTGGCGTAGCACCATCGTGGATGTAAAGTATACTGGAAGGTGTGCAGGACGATTGGTGAAATAAATATATATATATACACATTTTTAGGAAATCATTATGAAAATCATAAAAACATTTATTGTGAATTCACCACTTCTACTGCCAAGATCGAGTATACTCCATCTTTCATTATTACAAACAAAATCAATTTGCATTTGGGCCCCGTAACATGCCCCTAATGTTTTAACATCATGGGCATGATGCCCGAGGTTTTAACATGTTTTAAAACCAGCTGGAGATGTGTCTGAATGTCATATCCCCAGTTGAACCTGCTGGAGCCTAGAACTGTAGTAACTCCATTTGGCCAGCAGATGGTGACATCTCCCTGTCAAAAAGGTTCTTACAGTAGGGAATACATACATAAGAATATACTCAAATTTTCAAATGGGAACTCCATTCTCCCTATAAAAATAGTGGAGGAACTGCCTTCCCAAAGATGTTCTATCCGCCTGCTCCATGTTTTTTTTTATATTAGATGCATTTGTGCTATATTATTATGTAAACGTTAAACCAAACAACAAATATGTTGCAATGCATTGTATTAGTTTTTATAAGCTCATTGTATTACGTATGGATTTCAAACAGCAAGAAATAAATACGAAACATCCAATATTCATCAACCTACCAGGAAAACTAAACAGACTCTGGCAAGCTCTGCGACGATAAAAGAAAAAAAAAATGTGATTTCTCAAGACTGGCTCATACAAAGAAGTCTGTGGAGATGAATATAATGCATTCTGCTTCGCATTTCCATGAATATAGGTAATAATTGATTTTCTTTACACAAGTTATGAAAAGTGACGTGAATGCACAATGGATTCACACCGATATATATGCAGCAGGGGCACCAAACTGTCAAATAAATTTGTCATTTTAAAGTGAAACGTGTTCTCTGCTAAATACTACAAGTAAACCATAATTTCATTTAATTTCTGTATTTGTGGTACATCTGAGCATTTGGTTTTCGAGATATATCAATTTATTTTACATATACAATGATATCACAAACCATGAAACCAACAGCACGTGAGATGCATTTAACATCGGAGCCGGGAAATGTATTTTTACTATTATTATTGTATTCTTTTCATCCGCATATTAACATTTAAGTGCAAATATAGAATTGCGTGCTATTTTGTTCAGAATTTCCTACATTTTACTTTTTCAATAGATAAAGGATATCGTAAGTTATTCCACTGATAAGATTTTTATACATGGGAAATTCTCAAAAACCTTTTTAAAAATGGATAATTGGTACATTTTCTTAATTGTCTGCCTGCATCGAAAATGCAAACTCACTATTAATTCACCCTGCGGCAGCTGGGCTTTGAAGCCACGGGTCGTACTAGTACGCCTCGTTGACATCAATGGGTCTCCATGGCCCCGCCTAGCAGACGGCGCATCGCACCTCATCAGCTAGGTGGTCCAGAGGTGGCGCACCCCGAGGCGGCTGTCAGTGTGTGCTCGCACGCCCCGCCGGTGTTAACTCCCTCCCACCGGGCACAACCAGCCCAGTGTCAAAGGTTTAATGAAAAATCCTTATGAGTAGGACCTGGGTAGGGGTAAGACTGATACCCCCACCCCAGTTATCCTGATAGATATGTGCACAGTATATGCCAGAAATGCATTGCTATATGGATGGAGTTGATGCTTCAGATCACCAGTCTAAAATTGCTGACATACCCCCACCCATTTCATGACTTCCTGCACCGATGGACAAATCCTTAATGATCTCAGGATGTGACTTTAACTTAAAGATGCTTTTTGACAAACACTAAAATATACAAAACGTACCCAAGTTTTAAGCTAAATTACATTCATCCGGATTAGCAAAGGGGCTACTGGAATTGCAAGGCTAGACCCATGCTCTTAAAACATGCTCGTCGATAATTTACACTTCATTGGCATAGCAAGTCCCGCGGTGGCAAGGGGTTAACATATTTGGGCTGCCATAAGTGTGGCACGTGGGTCTCAGCATATATAGTTAGGGAGCTCTATGAAGCTGCAACAATGGGATCCAACTGCCACAACAGGCTTTAGTACTTCAACTAGGCCCACGTGTTGATTGAACAGATGTAATTATGGCAGGATTAAGCAGTCTGATTATTTTAGCTGTCCTTCCAGGCTCATAACAGGATAGAATGTTATCTGACTACCAACTGCAAGCACCAATGGAGGGGGCGAGAGCTGGAGACATCCAGAAGTAAAGTGGCAGTTGAATTTTACTGAGACTGAGTCTGTGAGCACTATTCAGGGGGAGATATAATAAAGGATCGTGGCTCCCACACAATGTCGTCAAGTGAGAGAACTCTGAAAGGCAAGGGCCTGAAGCACAATGAAGATAAAAGGGATAGGGCAGCGGAATAATAAAGGTGTAAAGAATGGAGGAATTGGGGTTCACCAAATAATGATTATCAAGGCCCATGAAGCCCTTAATCCACCACTGATTGTATAAAATCATAGAACTCTTGTTCAAAGCACCTAGAAACCGATCTCTAATGCCCTTCCGATGAGACCAATAAATGCCACAATGCAACAAACTAATTTCATTTGCTTTTGGACTGCAGATCAGCATGCCGAGATATCTCGATTAACGGGGCACCAAATGGTGCCATTGAAGCCCGAGATATCTTGATATCAGTAGTGATGAGGTTAAATATTGATTTTGTCTGCAGAACACAAAATGTAGGTCAAGACCCACAGGCAGAAGTCTAACCATCCGCTGCTTAGAAAACTTTAAACAATTTTTTTTTAAAGTAAAGAAACAATTACAGCTTGCACATAACTCAGTTATCTTCAAACACATCCATCTGTCTGAAGGGAAAAGAAGGCCAGTACCAAAATCCCCTCTGTGAGCATAAAATATCATGGCCATGAAAGAGAAGCACAGAACATTGAAGTATCTACTTTTTGTAAATGAAATGTTTATAGAAGATCTAAAGTGAAGAGAAAGCTTTTAGAAAATCTTTGTTCCAATTCTAATATTAACAAAACACCATGTACAACTTAAAAATAATTTCAAGCAGTTTAATTAATATTGTAAAGTGTTGTCATTATTAACCAGTGGATACGAGTATGAATCAATGTATTCCACCCTCTCGGAAATGTGAAAAGCTCTAGAAAAAGATATGAACTTGCTCATTCCAACAACAACAAATCTGTGTATTTGTACTGAGAAAATATACTCCAATGTGTAGATCTTCCACATCTTAAAGAATGGCAAGTACTGATAAAAATTGATAAATTAAGAAACTGATCCTCCATGAAGTCAATTGATTGAAGAAATCTGGGGAAACAAACCATCTTGAAATGATAAACTTGACTTATATACTTTTTATTATAGAACCGTTTTTGACACTCTCCACTTTCTGTCTACAACATGGTAGGTCCGTTTTTATATGGGGAACATTCAGTTCTCATTGGTTTCGATACTTTTAGCATCATTTACAGGGTTATCCAAAGAGCTCCGAATTGCTTGAGAAAGGTAACCGAACGCTGAAAATCAGCGTTCGGTTACCTTTCTTGGCCATACGGCTATCCAGAGAGCAGGCAATTCGCCAAATCCTGGCGAATTGCCTGCACATACGGTGCCTGTTCGGTGCCTGTTCGAGGGCAGTGAAATCCCCATGAAAATGCACTACTTCGGGTATTCAGAGAACGAAAACCAGCAGTGAAAGGTTCCCCTAATGCCCTGCATTCGGTGTTTTAATTTGGCAAGTTAATTCAGGAGAATCCCATAGGCTTCAATGTTAAAAATATTCCCGTTTTAATTCAATATCTAATAAACCGTTCATTATAAAATTCTGCAGTAAAGAGTCTCTTTATTTATAGATTTTTTAGGATACTTTAAGCATTTTTCTGAATTTATTTTTTTTTTAAAAGGTCCAATTTTTTTTAAAAAAATTTAAGTTTACTTATTTTTTCTGTAACAGCCCTTTTTATTATCATTCCCTGGACCTCATATGTAAATTCCAGACATTTTCGCTCAGTAGTTTCAGTGCAAACAGTTTTTCACTTTCATACATTCATACAAACTGTTTTGCTAATTTATTCACCTCTGTCTGTGGTGTCGGCTTTTTCACGGCTTTTTACGGCAGCTTCGCTGTGTGTGATCGGCTCCTGCTCGGGTTTTTCCGGCGTCTTCGATGGGTTAATCCAGATGTTTTTGCGGGTTTTCGGTGTGCATTCGGCAGGTTTTGAGGTTAGTTTTCGTCAGGTTAGCGGTAGCCTTTCCCTGCAATTCGGGGACCCTGTGGTGTTTGCTGAATACACCGCAGGGTCACCGAAATGGGATCGGCAAAAGGAACCGAATTGAAGAGAACGAAAAGTCACCGAACGTGCGGTGACTTTTCGAATCTCTTTGGATAACCCTGATAGAGATCAATAGAAGAACCTCTGGATTGAAAATAGTAATCAACCACAATGTGATGAATCAGATAAGTCTACTGCAGCCACCTGATCCTAATAGTTTCTGATTGGCTTTCAAACAAAGCCTAGTATAGTCTCTGACGATCAAATTAGTTTTACCAATCAGCTTATGTTGAGTTCTGTTGAAATTTCTGGATGTACACATGCACTTATGTCTGAATAACTGGACCAGTCCAGCCAAATCACTTAAAAGAGCCACTCAGAAACAAACCTCTACCCAGGCATCTCAGAACCAGCCATCCACCCAAAACACTCCATCCATATTATGCCATCTAGATTCTGGCAAATTTGAGTTCCTAATCTGGTTTTTGGTTTTCAAATTTGTTTTGCATTAAATTACAAATGTGCACACACTCTCACATATACAAACACACGAGGGCTCCACTCCACCCATACATGCTTATCACTTGACATTGTTTATGAGACGATAAACACAGCATACAAATTTCACAGTACTCAACCAAACATAAATCTAAAGACTTAAAAACACATTAATTAAGTTTCAAATTTGCGAGTATTTGGTTTCAAAATATGATAATGATTACAGGTATAAAAGATGTTGATATGTCAGACTGTTTTATCAAGTCAGCTGTTGAAAAAAAAGCGCTGACAATCACATATACCAATGAATGTCTAGGTTCAAAATATGATCATACAGTGCATAGTCAAGTCACAATGCTTGACAGGTGCTATTCTTCCCAACACGTTGACTGGTTTTATGAGTTTAACCCACTGACATGGACATATCTCCTCCTAGAGCTCTCTCTGCTGTTCAAGGGCTAAAAAGGTCCTGCAATGAGGACTGCAAAACCAGAGACGGTGGTCAGTCCAACACATGTAACATACAAAACCACATATACAGTCAGGTCCAGAAATATTGGGACATCGACACAATTCTAACATCTTTGGCTCTATACACCACCACAATGGAGTTGGAATGAAACAAACACAATGTGCTTTAACTGCAGACTGTCAGCTTTAATTTGAGGGTATGTACATCCAACTCAGGTGAACGTGTAGGACTTACAGCAGTTTGCAGATGTGCCTCCCACTTGTTAAGGGACCAAAAGTAATGGGACAATTGGCTTCTCAGCTGTTCCATGGCCAGGTGTGTGATATTCCCTCATTACCCCAATTACAATGTGCAGATTAAAGGCCTAGAGTTCATTTCAAGTGTGCTATTTGCATTTGGAATCTGTTGCTGTCAACTCTCAAGATGAGATCCAAAGAGCTGTCACTATCAGTGAAGCAAGCCATCATTAGGCTGAAGAAACAAAACAAACCCATCAGAGAGATGGCAAGAACATTAGGCGTGACCAAAACAACTGTTTGGAACATTCTCAAAAAGAAGGAACGCACCGGTGAGCTCAGCAACACCAAAAGACCCAGGAGACCACGGAAAACAATTGTGGTGGATGACCGAAGAATTCTTTCCCTGGTGAAGAAAACACCCTTCACAACAGTTGGCCAGGTCAAGAACACTCTCCAGGAGGTAGGTGTATGTGTGTCAAAGTCAACAATCAAGAGAAGACTTCACCAGAGTGAATACAGAGGGTTCACCACAAGATGTAAACCATTGGTGAGCCTCAAAAACAGGAAGGCCAGATTAGAGTTTGCCAAACAACACCTAACAAAGCCTTCACAGTTCTGGAACAAGATCCTATGGACAGATGAGACAAAGATCAACTTGTACCAGAGTGATGGGAAGAGAAGAGTATGGAGAAGGAAAGGAACTGCTCATGATCCTAAGCATACCACCTCATCAGTGAAGCATGGTGGTGGTAGTGTCATGGCGTGGGCATGTATGGCTGCCAATGGAACTGGTTCTCTTGTATTTATTGATGATGTGACTGCTGACAAAAGCAGCAGGATGAATTCTGAAGTGTTTCGGACAATATTATCTGCTCACTGTCACGGATCCCTCTGACTAACAAAATAGTGGTCCCTTTACGTAGACCGCTCTCTACACTTCCGATCCTTGAATGGTCGGCAAAACTAGATAGACGATTAACCAGACAATAGATAAACAAGTGATAACACCAGACAGAGGTATAGAATAGAGTATTGTCACGAATCCCTCTGACTGCCAAGATAGTGGTCCTTTTTCGTAAACCGCTCTCTACCCTTCCGATCCTTGAATGGTCGGTAAAGCTAGATAGATAATTAATCAGGCAATAGATAAACAAAGGGAAACACCAGACAGAGGTACAGACTAGAGTATATGTTCTCCCTAGGACCTTAGTTATAACAGAGGTAATCTGATGTGTGCTTAGGGTGCCACATAGACTGACCTCGGTACCAACGTTAAGGGCAGAACCAAGAGCAGAGGAAATGCCAATACCAGGGGTTATACACAGAACGGTTCGTTTGCAAATGCCAGGAGTCATACACAGAGTGGTTCGTTTGCCAATGCCAGGGGTCATACACAGAATGGTTCGTTTGCCAATGCCAGGGGTCATACACAGAGTGGTTCGTTTGCCAATGCCAGGAGTCATACACAGAATGGTTGGTTTGCCAATGCCAGGGGTCATACACAGAATGGTTCGTTTGCCAATGCCAGGGGTCATACACAGAGTGGTTCGTTTGCCAATGCCAGGAGTCATACACAGAATAGTTGGTTTGCCAATGCCAGGAGTCATACACAGAATGGTTATTTCCATAAGCAAGGTCAGACACAGATATTAAGCCAAAAACACAAGAGCTCTGCGGGAAGTGAAACACCACGTCAGGGCACCGGCGAACTAGTGAAGCCGGGTTTTAAACCCGGCGGTTCCGCGTCACAATGCCAGGCTCCGCCCCCCGGCGTCCCACGTGAGCGCGCCCGGTAGCGTTATCATTCGGCGCCTGGCCAGCGAGCAGCGAGGAATCTGCTGTCAGGTGCCCCAGTACCGGCCCATCCGTGACAGAACCCCCCCCTCCACGGGCGGCCACTGGACGACCCCCAGGGGCACGGGGGTGCACCAAATAGAATGCCCTCACCAACCGAGGGGCGTGGACTTCTGCAGCCGGAATCCAAGAACGATCTTCCGGACCGTAACCCACCCAATCGACCAAGTACTGTAAGGAACCCCTAGACTTCCTGGCACCCAGAATGGCTTCAACCTCGAACTCCTCCTCGCCCTCCACAGAAACAGGAGGCGGTGGAGCATGGACCTTGGTGTATCGGTTACATATTAATGGCTTCAAAAGGCTTACGTGGAACACATTGTGTATCCTAAAATGGGGAGGTAATGCCAAAGCATAGGAGACAGGGTTGAGTCGCCGCAGAATCCTATAGGGGCCGATAAATCTAGGTGCCAACTTCATGGAAGGTACTAAGAGCTTGATATTTCGTGAAGACAGCCAAACCCTATCCCCGACTTGGTACACGGGTGCCTGCCTCCTGTGTCTGTCGGCCTTGGTTTTCTGGATGGCACTACGTTCCTCCAGTGCCCGCTTCACTCTCTCCCAAGTCTCTTTCAATGATGCCAGTTGCTCATCCAAGGCAGGAATCGTGGTATCAGGAAACGTAGCGGGGAGCACGGGAGGATCAAAACCATAAACAGTGAAGAAAGGAGAATGTCCTGTGGATTCACTCACTGCACTGTTTAAAGCATACTCTGCCCATGGTAACAGGTCAGACCAGTTATTTTGTTGTTCTGATATAAAGCACCTCAGATATTTCTCTATGTTTTGGTTGGCTCGTTCTGCTGCTCCATTGGTCTGGGGGTGATAGGCCGAAGAGAATGATAGGTCTATCCCCACGTTCTTACAAAACCCTCTCCAGAATCTAGAGATGAATTGGGTCCCCCTATCAGAGACGATCTCCAGAGGAACACCGTGTATGCGGACCACATTGGAAATGAATATGGGCACCAGTTCGGCTGCCGAAGGTAGTTTCCGAAGAGGAACATAGTGACCCATCTTGGAAAATCGATCTATGACCGTAAGTATCACTGTATTCCCTCTTGACTCAGGTAAATCTACTATGAAATCCATGGCTACATGTGACCATGGTCGTTCGGGGATCGGCAAAGGCTGGAGTAACCCAATGGGTGCTGTTTTGGGACTTTTCTGTCTTGTGCACACCTCGCACACAGCTATGTAATCTTTGACATCTCGGCGCAATGTGGGCCACCAGAGGAGTTTACTGATACTAGACACTGTCTTGGTGATACCCATATGCCCAGAAGTTTTATTGTCATGATAGATGTTAAGTACTTCCTCTCTTTCATTCTCAGGTACAAAGAGTTTCGCAGGAGGTTTTCCCCCAGGAGCTGCACCCTGAGCGGTCTGCAACCTTTTCATCAGAGGAGACGAGACACTAATCGTGGTAGAGGCTATAATCCTTTCCTGGGGTACAATGGGATGCTGATCTTGGATATTGTGTTCATAGGATTCATACTGCCTTGATAAAGCGTCTGCTTTAATGTTTCTGGACCCAGGTCTATAGGTAAGCACGAAATTAAAACTTGACAGAAACAATGACCATCTCGCTTGTCTGGAATTTAAACGTTTAGCATCTCCAATGTATGTGAGATTCTTATGATCGGTTATGATGACGACGGGGTCCCTAGATCCCTCTAATAAGTATCTCCATTCGGCCAAGGCCGAGATGACTGCTAACAACTCTCTATTTCCAATGTCATAGTTCTTCTCTGCCGGGGACAATTTCCGAGAATAGAAGCCACATGGATGCAAGGGTTTGTCGGGTGCCTCTCTTTGGGACAAGACTGCGCCAAGACCTAGTTCGGAGGCGTCAACTTCTACTTGGAAAGGCAGAGCCGGATCTGGATGTCGGAGAACAGGGGCAGTAGTGAATGCTTGCTTAAGTGCCTCAAAGGCTTGAGTGGCTTGAGGTGTCCATTTCTGATTTCCCACCCCTTTCCTTGTCATAGCCGTGAGGGGAGCAATCAAGGCCGAAAAGTCTTTAATGAATCTTCGATAATAGTTCGTAAACCCCAGAAACCTCTGTATGGCTTTAAGCCCTTGGGGTAGAGGCCAGTCAAGAATAGCTGAAAGTTTTTTAGGGTCCATTTGAAAACCCTCAGGGGTAATTATATAACCAAGGAAATGTACTGTTACTATGTCGAATAGACATTTTTCTAGTTTACAGTACAATCCAGCCTTTAATAGTTTTTCCAATACTTGTTTCACGTGGGCGTGATGAGTGTCCGCATCGGGAGAGTATATCAGGATGTCATCCAGATATACTATGACGAATTCTTGTAGAAAATCCCTTAGGGTGTCATTTATGAGGTCCTGAAAAACGGCTGGCGCGTTACACAAACCAAAGGGCATCACCAGGTATTCATAATGCCCGCTACGTGTTTAAAAGCCGTTTTCCATTCATCTCCCTTTTTAACCCTAACCAGGTTGTAAGCTCCGCGTAAATCGAGCTTAGTATAAATACGGGCCCCTTTTAATCGGTCGAACAATTCCGTTATGAGAGGTATGGGATATACATTTCTTATAGTTATCCTATTCAACCCTCTATAATCGATGCAAGGTCGCAGATCTCCTCTTTTTTGGAGACAAAAAAGAAACCTGCTCCTGCTGGAGAGGAGGACCGTCTAATGAATCCTCGCTCTAGATTCTCCCTTATGTATTCTTCCATAATGTCGTTTTCTTTTTGTGACAAAGGGTATACATGTCCTCTAGGAGGCATCGTACCGGGGAGTAAATCAATGGCACAGTCATATGGACGATGTGGTGGTAGGACCTCAGTCCTGGCCTTAGAGAACACCTCCTTTAATGCCAGATAACATTCAGGGACCTCTGTGGACAAAGGAGGGGCTGTGGCAACATTGAGGCTACCAATCACATTGACCCTGCCTAGGCAATTAGACTGACAATTAGGACCCCAACATTTTATGTCTCTCTGGACCCCAATATAACCGGTGTGTGCTCTGTTAACCATGGAAACCCAAGAACGACAGGACATGAGGGAGATTCAATAATTTGAAATCTTATGGTTTCATGGTGCAAAACTCCTGTTTTCATACATACATCGACAGTGTCGTGAGTGATATGTGGACATGACAGAGGTTTACCATCTATGGCCTCAACCATTAGAGGTTTTTCCTTGAGAACCAGGGGTAGAAGGTGTTTGGCAGCAAAATATTTATCCATGAAATTACCTGAGGCCCCAGAGTCTAAGAACGCCTCAGTCTTGAGGTGAACCCCCTCCCAGGTTAGGGAGATCGGTAACAGAATCCTGGATTTTTTTTTTTCACTATCCACAAAGGAGGCATAAAGAGAACCGATAACCTGGGTATTGGCTGTTCTTTGACCCGATTTGCCACCCTCCCCCCTGTTGGCCCTGGGTCTCTGAGGACATTGAAGGCGGAAATGATCAGCCCCTGCACAATAAAAGCAGAGCCCCTTTTCTCTTCTGTGAGCTCTTTCAGCTTCCGAAATACCTGTTTTTCCTATTTGCATAGGTTCAACGACTGGCAAATCGTTTTTTGCGTGTTCAGGGTTACCAGAGGTACTGGTGTGTCTGGGTAATGAGGGTAAAGGAGGCAAGACCCTTCTGGGTCTGTCTCTGGGATGTCTCCTTTCCCTAATTTGATCGTCCATGGCTATACAAAAATCTATCAGGTGGTCCAGATTCTCTGGTAATTTTAAGGGAGCCAGCTCAAACATAAAAGCCTCGTTCAAACCTTCGGTAAAGGCTAAGGTTAAAACGTCGTTCGGCCAAAGTACCTCTGAAGTCAAAGTCTTAAACTCTATGGCATATTCGGCGACCCTCTTATTACCTTGTTTAATGTGAAACAAGGATCTACCCGCATTGGTAGCCCTTCTAGAGGGATCAAAGGTACGTTTCAACTCGGAGGTAAAACCCTCATAATCATAGATGATGGGTTTCTTGTTTTCCCACAACGGCGTAGCCCACAATAAAGCTTTTTCTGTTAAATGATTAATCAGATATCCTACTTTGGCTTTATCAGACATACAAGACCCTGGGTTGTTCTCAAACAAGATCTCAAGCTGAGTCAGAAAACCCCGGCATAGGCTTGGTGTACCATCATAGCGTAGAGGTGCCTTCATACTAAGCCTATGTCCTTCAGGGGAGACCGGACTGACCCTAGGTAATACTGGATCTGGAGGGTTTGTGGTACCTGTATTGGAGCGATTTAACAGGGTTTGCAAAGCGAGAGAAATCTGGTCCATCCTATGGTCCTGTTCCTCTTGTCTGGCTGCGATACGTGCCAACTGGTTAGAGAGGTCTGCGGGATCCATTGGCCCTGACGTAATGTCACGGATCCCTCTGACTAACAAAATAGTGGTCCCTTTACGTAGACCGCTCTCTACACTTCCGATCCTTGAATGGTCGGCAAAACTAGATAGACGATTAACCAGACAATAGATAAACAAGTGATAACACCAGACAGAGGTATAGAATAGAGTATTGTCACGAATCCCTCTGACTGCCAAGATAGTGGTCCTTTTTCGTAAACCGCTCTCTACCCTTCCGATCCTTGAATGGTCGGTAAAGCTAGATAGATAATTAATCAGGCAATAGATAAACAAAGGGAAACACCAGACAGAGGTACAGACTAGAGTATATGTTCTCCCTAGGACCTTAGTTATAACAGAGGTAATCTGATGTGTGCTTAGGGTGCCACATAGACTGACCTCGGTACCAACGTTAAGGGCAGAACCAAGAGCAGAGGAAATGCCAATACCAGGGGTTATACACAGAACGGTTCGTTTGCAAATGCCAGGAGTCATACACAGAGTGGTTCGTTTGCCAATGCCAGGGGTCATACACAGAATGGTTCGTTTGCCAATGCCAGGGGTCATACACAGAGTGGTTCGTTTGCCAATGCCAGGAGTCATACACAGAATGGTTGGTTTGCCAATGCCAGGGGTCATACACAGAATGGTTCGTTTGCCAATGCCAGGGGTCATACACAGAGTGGTTCGTTTGCCAATGCCAGGAGTCATACACAGAATAGTTGGTTTGCCAATGCCAGGAGTCATACACAGAATGGTTATTTCCATAAGCAAGGTCAGACACAGATATTAAGCCAAAAACACAAGAGCTCTGCGGGAAGTGAAACACCACGTCAGGGCACCGGCGAACTAGTGAAGCCGGGTTTTAAACCCGGCGGTTCCGCGTCACAATGCCAGGCTCCGCCCCCCGGCGTCCCACGTGAGCGCGCCCGGTAGCGTTATCATTCGGCGCCTGGCCAGCGAGCAGCGAGGAATCTGCTGTCAGGTGCCCCAGTACCGGCCCATCCGTGACAGAACCCCCCCCTCCACGGGCGGCCACTCTCCTTTTTCTCATAGGCATTGTTCTACAATTCATCGCCAATTATTGTATGTTAATAAGCATCGTATATATAATTACTAAAGTTAATATGTTAATTGATGTATCCAATTGTAGACTATTGTTTTTAATTGTTGGATTGGCATACACGGACTGGTTGCAATTATTGTTTGATTGCTTAACCAGTCTGTGGTGCTATTTATTTTCTGTTCTGTCATTGTGTTTTAGGCTTGACAAAGACCAGTCATGGTCGAAACGTTGCCTTTTTTTCTGTTGTTGGATTAAATCCATTGAAATCTATCGTGGACTCTGGAGCTTCTTTATTCATTTCGTGATTGTTGGGGCTGTGGAGCAAGAGACCCCCACTCCATTTATCCACTTTGGGTTCTGCATTCGGGCACAACTTTTCACGTAGGGTGCCACATAGACTGACCTCGGTACCAACGTTAAGGGCAGAACCAAGAGCAGAGGAAATGCCAATACCAGGGGTTATACACAGAACGGTTCGTTTGCAAATGCCAGGAGTCATACACAGAGTGGTTCGTTTGCCAATGCCAGGGGTCATACACAGAATGGTTCGTTTGCCAATGCCAGGGGTCATACACAGAGTGGTTCGTTTGCCAATGCCAGGAGTCATACACAGAATGGTTGGTTTGCCAATGCCAGGGGTCATACACAGAATGGTTCGTTTGCCAATGCCAGGGGTCATACACAGAGTGGTTTGTTTGCCAATGCCAGGAGTCATACACAGAATAGTTGGTTTGCCAATGCCAGGAGTCATACACAGAATGGTTATTTCCATAAGCAAGGTCAGACACAGATATTAAGCCAAAAACACAAGAGCTCTGCGGGAAGTGAAACACCACGTCAGGGCACCGGCGAACTAGTGAAGCCGGGTTTTAAACCCGGCGGTTCCGCGTCACAACGCCAGGCTCCGCCCCCCGGCGTCCCACGTGAGCGCGCCCGGTAGCGTTATCATTATTCTATTTAAATTAATTAAATAGACTTTTTACATACTGAAAGTAAAAGCAAGTCAGGGAGTGATGAATGTGCTCCTCCTATGACGTACAACTTGTTAAGGTCACAGTTCTTCAATTATTCGATCGAATGACTGCAACCGACTCTGTAAAGGTGTAAATTGGGAACTTGGCAGTGAGACTCTTAATGCATATTTTAAATCTTCCTTAAGCTCACAGAAGGAATGAAGTTCAAAACACACAGTACTAAATAAAAGACATTCATCTGCGTCTCTAATGTATCAACCTGCAGAGAAATTAAAAATATATACATCTATATTTATAGATTGTATTTCCTCTGTGAAATAACCCAAGGTATACATCCTTAGGAAAGAGACATAAAACATGCACATGCAGTACATAAAATACATTGCTTGTAATAAAGAAATATGTCACCGTATGACAGTATTGATATAACTATGCAAAGCAGCATCACTTTACAAAGCATAAACTCCACAGTTAATTTCAGATGTTATCCACCTGTGGATTTAACCCATTATTGATTCAAGAGTTCATTCTTTTCTGCATTCTAATGTGTAACCATCTTGCTTTTTTAATGTGGGAATTGACCTGGATAATGTATAATAAAAATCCTGCAGAAGTAAAATGACTGCATTAGTGTCATTTTGAGTTGGAAATGACCATTTTATTACATTTTAAATTCAGCTAATTAGAACTCACTCATGATTCTGGTTGATGATGGTTTAAATTCTTGCCCTAGATAGGATTATTGGGATAGAACGGTTAGTTCTAGTAGCAATGGTTTATTATCATATCAGGTGAATGGAATGGTTATGGATTGAGCTACACATTTTATTATTATTATTATTATTCTTTATTTATAAAGCGCCAGCATATTCCGCAGCGCTGTACAATAAGCACAGTACAGACAGGGTTACAATACATTGAACAACATTTGACAAACAGTACAGGAGGAGATGAGGGCCCTATTCCCGTAGGAACTCACAATCTAGGAGGGTTGGGGTTGGAAACAGGAGAGGACTGTAAGGTGAGAGTGATTGATGGTTGCGTCAGTGAGTTGGGTGGTAGGCTTCACTAAATAGGAATGTTTTCAGGGAGCGTTTGAAGGAAGAGAAGTTAGGGGAAAGTCTGACAGCACGAGGGAGAGCGTTCCAGAGAGTGGGGCTGCGCGTGAGAAATCCTGCAGTCTATCATGGGAAGAGGTGATGCGGGGAGAAGCTAGTCGCAGGTCACTGTTTGACCTTAGGGAGCGGGCTGGGGTGTATTTGGTGATTAGTGAGGACAGGTAGTGGGGCGCTGAGTTAGTGAGGGTTTTGTAGGTAAGGATAAGGATTTTGAACTTAATTCTGCAGTGGATGGGGAGCCAGTGAATTTGCTCTTAGGCTGGTCGCTCACTGGCTCCATAGTCGTACGACCGACTTGTTCATCAGACTTCTAACGACCTAGATTGTATGACTATGTATGACTAGGGTCATCCACTGTGAGTGAATATGGACATCCTAGGTCGGATGTATCTTGCTTAAAAATTTGCGTATATTGTGGAAAAAACACAGTAACAGGTTCTCCATATGAAATTTTAAAAAAAAAGTAGAATATATCACTTAGAAGTGTGAATGTTAACATGTGCCTAAATATACTCTTGGCACATAAGGGGTTAAGGCACAGCTGCAAAAAGGACCGGAGTATGTTTCTCCTACACTCCAAATTATTAACTAACAGTCCTAGTCCTACCTGTCTCCCCTACTCAATAAAATATATTTTATTTCAATTATTTACTATTTACTTCTCTGCTTGCTTCTTCTGAGATTTGTTGTACCAGGTCGTCCGACGAATCCCATTGGAATGGGAACAGTTGCTAGTCTGATGTAGTTGTTTGACGTCGTCCGAAGTCCTCTGATGAAAGTCTGAAGCAATGGACTTTCTGTGTTGTAGGACTACATCCGACTTGTGGACGACTTAGAACCCAGTGGATGACCGACCTTATGGTACAGAGCACAGTTCCATTAATAATAGACATGAACAAAGCTAAAACTCTTGGCTCGGATATTCAAATTTTGGAACCCAGATATTTCAGATTCAAAAGCATTTTAGATTCTGTAATTGCTGATTCAGAAAGATGTGAAAATATTCAACAGATTTGATTTCGGATCAGTTCGCAGATGTCTAAGATGCACATTTTTACCCCTTTCAACTTCCTCTATGCCTCCTTTATACAACCCCCTATACCCCATACCACAAGTTTGTTAGGGATAGTATTAAGGTTACATTTAGAACTAGGGTTAGGGTTAAGATTAAAGGGGTTATTTAGACAGTGAATTTCACTGTAGGGTGCAATTTCATGGCATTTTGTCTATTCAGAAAGCTCTGTCTTCGGTGACTCCATCTTCGTGGGAACCTGCAGTGAATAGTGAATTCACCGCAGGCTCGGCAAAATGGAAACATCGAAGTGTGCCGAACTAGAAAGTTCTTAAATGTTGGTGTTTTGTGAATAACCCCTTAAGGTTAGGGTTACTTTTATGGTTAGTGTTATAATTTCTGCATGTTTTATGATGAAGATTAGGAATTTTGCTTGACCTAGTTACTGAAATTTTTATCAGTCATCCAAAAATACCGGAACTGATCCCATTGTATCAGAATTGATTCAGTCATTTGGTTTGGAAGCTCAGCATTTTGGTTGCTTTCGAATCAACAATACTCAGTCCAGACTGAATCACATAAGTCTATTAGGAATATTATCAGATCATCCATACACACGTCTGTTGGAGCAGCCTCCTATCCTTTTCACGAAATTTCCCGATTCGTGTTTTTGGATGCGGCCGATTTTCCGAAAATTTTTAGATCCGAAAACGGCAGATCCGAAAAGTTTTCCGAGCCGAAACGAAATATTTTCGGAATTTTCGAATGGACTTGAAATGTGTCAAATCTAAATTTATTGCTTTGAAACGAGGAGAACAGACGTTCCGAAAAAACGAAAATTTCCGAAATCACGAAAAGTCGATACAAAAAACGAGCTAAGTGACACGAAAATACGAAAAATGGTCGATATTCCATAAACATGTACAATTCCGAAAAACAAAAATTTCCGAAATCACGAAAAGTCGATACAAAAAACGAGCTAAGTGACACGAAAATACGAAAAATGGTCGATATTCGGAAAAAAAATGTACACGAAAAACGAGTCGAGCCGAACCGAATCGAAACAGAAATCGGTCGAAACGAGCCGAATCGAAAAGTTTGAAGATCCGAAAAATCGATTCGAACCGAAAAAAAAATCGGTGCACAAGCCTAATTCTTGAGAGTCAGTGCATCACGTCCAGTGGTAAAAATAAATAAATGCGTTCCTTGTTATTACGTGCGAGTTTATCAATTACATGTGTATGTTCCATAACAAACAATCACTGACTTAATGGCAGCAATAAATCACTTTTTCTTTTGCCCACATGATTGTTCTGCAAGATTAAAATAATAACACACACATAACTAGTATTAAGGAAATGATACTCCTTTGTAAGTCAAATTAACCTCACTGTGACCAAAGACATCTCTTCATGCAATCACAACCTGTTTCTTGATGAAGTTATACCAGCATGGAATGTCCTCATCTAAGAGCAACATTAACCAGCACTTGTACAAATAATATATTCATCGTGAGGGAAAAAAGGAAAATTATGATGACAGATCTTTTGTTAATGTGTTAATGCATTTTTTTAATTCTTTAGTATTAACTCTTTCGACTTCCATTGTTTCTTCACAAAAGAAAAGTCTCATAGTCTAACTGAAATGTATCTAACACCCGGTTGCACTTAGTTAGAAGTAACAAGTAGGAATGGGTGAAACGTATTATTTGAAAGTGTTAAATTTGAGAAAACACTGGTTTTTTAAACAGGTGCCTTTTCATCTAGTAAATAACAGTTTTTCAGCTTTATATCAGCAGGCTCATCCTTATTCAAGCATTCGGTCTATAAATTACATTTGTTTAGAATACCTAAATGATTCCTAAATAGTACCTCTTCAAGCGAGATGTTTATTAATACAACTTAATCAAAGGAATTCTGAAGTCAAGTAATGAGAACATCTGCAGACCCGACAGTCTAGAATTAGCAAAACTACACTTAGACTACCATTGACTTGTTCAGTTTTTGTGTAAATATCACTTTTCAAATGTTTGATTACATAATGCTAATTTAAAGGGCCAGTGTCACCAAAAAATGAAATGTTCTTATTGTGTTTATTTTATGTTGCTGACATCTTACATGTGCTTTGTTTTTCTCTTATATGTTTAGTTAAGAAAATATTTTCACATATATATTTCATATATATTCATTTTGATCCCATATGACCTCACAGAGACCGAGTTCTGAAATGTGTCCAGTCATTATGGAAATCAAGGGAATGTTTTTGACCTTTTTCCAACTTTGCTCATTAAATAGACCTGTGAGGTCCTAGGATTTTTGCCTTTCAGAATTAAAACACAAACAGGGTAATTCAAAGAACTCCGAATTGTGGCCGAAAGGTAACCGAATGCTGAAATTCAATGTTACCTTTCCTGGCCATTCGGCTATTCAGAGAGCAGGCAGTTCACCAAATATCGTGATCCCTCCCGGAGCTGGCTGACATTTTGGATGACGTCAGTTCCTGAGTTAACCCCTAGCTGCCACAAATGGCGGAGATAGGGGGTTCTTATGAACCCCCTATCTCCCGATTCGTGGCAGCTAGGGGTTAATGTTTGGTATCATTAGAACGGCCAGTGCATGGAATTTCCAATGATATCAAACATGACTATATTAACTGTAAAGAAAAAAAAGAAAAAGAATGAAAATAAAAAAATAATAATAAAAAAATATGTAAACAGTTTATTTTTTGTTTTGTTTTATAATGCAGCAATATTGTTCCCATTTCAATTATAATGTGAACAATGATGCTGCACTAACAATTTTTCTATGGGGTGCGTTTGTTAAAAATCACGTAATTTTCCCACAAATAAATGTAACAAGTCCCCATTTCTAATTTTTTTAACAAGCACAACTCATAGAAAATATAACCGCAAACGCTCACATGATAAAATGGTGGAAAAAAAACACTTTACACGCTGTAAACTATTGAAAATTCGAATTTTATTGCATTTTTTGTTATGATATTCAGACAGGACATGACGTATACATATAAAAATGATATATTATAAATCTGCTGCGTCTGAAGAACGATATATAATATGTCTGGGTCATATATTAAAACGTGGCTTCAAAACGCATTTAAACATGATGAGCAAAAGTGGTAAAAATTAGCTCAGCACAGAGGCGTGAAATGGCTCAGCAGCGAAAGGGTTAATAAATTATTTTAATAAACTAATTTAGTAATTAAAAACCCACAAAAAAGAAATTACTACTATAAATGTGATTTCAGCAGTGGAATAATAAGTCCATTTAAAATCCATGCGCAGCTTACTTTCATTTTATGTGACAAATTAGGGCTTTTTTTGTTTATGTATTGCACAATGTACAGCTGTGTTCAAAATTATTCAACCCCCACTGAAATTGAGTGTTTTGGCCAGTTTGACATTGATTTTGATCATGCAGTCATCTTGCTTACAATTAAATCAAAGAGGCACGTGTAGGTCAGACAAATATAACATAACATTTATAATGAAATAACCACAAATGTCTTTTCTGTGCTCACATCATTATCAGTTTTATTCAACCCCCAAGTGACATTCAATCTTAGTACTTAGTACAACATCCTTTTACAGTTATAACAGCTTTTAAACGTGAAGCATAGCTTGACACAAGTGTCTTGCAGCGATCTACGGGTATCTTCGCCCATTCGTCATGGGCAAAAGCCTCCAGTTCAGTCACATTCTTAGGCTTGCGCACTGCAACTGCTTTCTTTAAGTCCCACCAGAGGTTCTCAATCAGATTTAAGTCAGGTGACTGCGATGGCCACTCCAAAATGTTCCAGCCTTTAATCTGCAATCATGCTCTAGTGGACTTGGAGGTATGCTTGGGATCATTGTCCTGTTGAAAGGTCCAACGTCTCCCAAACCTCAGGTTTGTGACAGACTGCATCACATTGTCATCCAATATCTCCTGGTACTGAAGAGAATTCATGGTACCTTGCACACGCTGAAGCTTCCCTGTACCTGCAGAAGCAAAACAGCCCCAAAGCATGATTGAACCCCCACCATGCTTCACAGTAGGCAAGGTGTTCTTTTCTTCATAGGCCTTGTTCTTCCTCCTCCAAACATAGCGTTGATCCATGGGCCCAAACAGTTCTAATTTTGTTTCATCAGTCCACAGAACACTATCCCAAAACTTCTGGTTTGTCCACATGACTTTTGGCATACTGCAATCGACTCTTCTTATTCTTTGGAGACAGCAAGGGGGTGCGCCTGGGAGTTCTGGCATGGAGGCCTTCATTACGCAGTGTGTGCCGTATTGTCTGAGCTGAAACTTCAGTACCCGCATCTGACAAATCTTTTCTCAGTTCCTCAGCAGTCACACGGGGACTTTTCTCGACTCTACGCTTCAGGTAGCGCACAGCAGTCAAAGTCAGCATCTTCTTTCTGCCACGACCAGGTAGCGTTTCAACAGTGCCCTTTGCCTTGAATTTGCGAATGATGCTTCCTATGGTCTCTCTTGGTATGTTTAACATCTTTGCAATCTTCTTATAGCCATTGCCCTTCCTGTGAAGAGTAATCACCTCTTCTCTTGTCTTCCTGGACCATTCTCTTGACTTCACCATGTTTGTAACCACACCAGTAAATGTCTAGAAGGAGCTGAGTATCACAGTCATTTTAAAGCTGCCTAATTGGTGCTTATTATGCTTTATTGCTGCTCCGTGACATCCACAGGTGTTTTCAATACCTGATTGAAAACACTTGAATGAACCTCTGTTCTTCAGAGTGGTAGTCTTTAAGGGGTTGAATAATTGTGTCAATGAAGAATTCACAAAAGAAACATTTACTACTGTATTACAAAACCAATTGATGTCATTTTAGTTGCATACGGTTCTTTAAAAAGTCCTTGAAGGATTTCATTCTGAATACAATTACAAATGTACACTAAATTCCCTAAAACCCTTTACAGCATTGGGGGTTGAATAATTTTGAACACAACTGTATATTTAATGAATGCTAACAGAGAAGCGATGGTGACATGATTGACTTCTCCTTTGTAACTAAAAGGAAAACAGTAATTGATAGCATTGTATCAACTCGTATTAAAAGGGGTAAAAGGGGTTGAAAGGTTAAGTTTGCAAGACCTTTGAGTAGATGTTCTGAGTCTTTGTTAACAAAAGCAAATAATATTTGACACACTGTCTTATTAAATTATTTGGATATTGTTCCAACGTTGTTTGCAAGAATAGACCAAAAAGACACTCGGCGATAAGATTTGTCTTTCAAGTCAACAAGTCTCATTAAGAAATCATTCTGAAATTCTACATCAATGATAGAGAGGTCAATTATATTTGCATATTTTAAAAAGGATCAGCATGGAAGCTTTGAAAATCACGCTGCCGAAATAATTTCATTAGCAGAAATTGTTTTATAAATCAGTCTTTCCTCCTTGAACTTAATGAAATGAATATTTAAGAAAAATGATTTATGAAGCAGCTTTTTATTTTTTTTTCCCTAAGCTTCAACATCAAGGTATTCCATTTTTTAAAAAAGATATGTAAAAAAGCTTTCAACACAAAAAAGCAAAAACATAATAATTTATTTAATGTAGAGTATATAGGAAGGTGAAAGCTTAGAATGAAAGATGTTGGGGCCCAAATGAAAACAGCGAATTGTAATAAAGCGAAGTAGGGATATGCTAAAAAAGCAAATATACTTCAGATAAAAATAATTTCAACTGTAATTAGGAAATTAATGAAAATCAGTACTGTAATTTTTCTGTAGGATAATAGTGCAAATATAATCCATATTTAAGATGATAAATATTAATACGGCACTTTAACAGAAAAATCCAATCACAGCAAGTCTTTAATTATTCACTAATAATATAGAATAAGATAAAATCATAATTGTAATTCACTAGAAGTTTGTTTTCAGTGCAGACTATAAAAAAAACCATTGGAAAAATTATCAAGTAAAAATCAAGGAGCCCTATTCCATCCTTGATGTAAACTTACGCAGAGCCATTATAGTCTATGGAGTCCTTAAGTTTACAACAGCTCTGGTTGAGTTAGCACTGACTTTGAAATAGGGCCTAGGGTCAGTATTACATTACTGCCACTAAAACGGGGACTGTAAGGTGGAAAACCTGCACCTGCAGGTTTTCCATTAGAGTCCCCGTTTTAGCCCCAATATTATCTGGCAGGTGCTGATTCCGCAGCCTGCCCCGTATTGCAGCGCTAAGCTAACGCGCTGCCGCAAGTATCCTCTCCTGGTGTCCATAAGACTCCCTGGAGGCTTGTGCTGCCAGGTCACGTGACCTGCAGGATCTTGCTTTCGTGAGATCTTTCAGGTCGGCGGAGTGATTGCGGAGGGAGGGTGGGGACTTTTTCTACAGTCTCACTCTGCTTCCGGCGGCCAGAAGCGGCAGATCGGGCCATCGTTCTCGTCGCGGGATGAGAGGTCATGTTTTTGATGTTTTGGAGGGTTTCAGCTGGTGCTAAATGATTCTGCAGAAGCTGTATCAGTTAGCACCAGCTTCAATCTGTGGTTAACCTTTCAATTAATCGCAGCGGGGTGTAATTTGCGTTAGTACTTTGTAATCTTACCGCTAATTACCATTTGAAGTTCCCCATGTTAAGCATAGGGAGCGCAAAGTACAGAAAGCTTGCGCAAGTGAGTGCAATCCTCAATGCGCTAACGTTTTTTTTTACCCGTTAGCGTTGGAACGTAATATGGGCAGCCTCTGCTAGGGCCACTTAACATAGCATTAACCCTCACATAGCTGATTACTAACGTTAGTGTTAAGACTGTAATATTGCCCCAAGTTGTTTAACATCACCTTAATTAAAAGGTGAATAATATATGAGGAAGCTAAAGCTTATTCCTTTGGTCATGACGCCGGGCCATTTGGGTTATAGCTAAATATAATGTCCCATGGAACTCGGTTGTTAACCCCTCAAGGACCGCTGACGTACTATGTACGTCCTGCCCACGGGTCTCCCTTAGACCCGCGGACGTACATAGTATGTCAGCGGTGCCTAAACCCCTCCCGCCCGATACTTACCTCCCTCGCTGGATCCCTCGCAGATCTGGCAGGGAGGAAGCCTGCCCATGTGATTTACATGGGCCGGCGAGCTCGGTGACGTCATCAGCAGGCGCCCCCATTGAAATCAATAGAGTGGAGGGGGGGCTCCTTCGGAGCCCTCTATCTCCCCAATCATTGAAGCTAGAGAGATGCAAGATGCACCGCTGGAAAGGGGAGAGGTTTTGCTGCCGGATCGCAATTCAGCACTAATCGGCGCCAAAACACAATTCGATTCTGGAGGGGGCTGACATCTTGGATGTCAGCCAAGCCCCAGGTCCCCCCCACCCACTGACAACCTCACCATATGTGTGAGGATGTCAGTGGGCCAGTTAACCCTCTAGCTGCCATGTAGAGATAGGGGGATCCTTTGGAGATAGATGGTCATATTTGACATCATTGGAAAGGCCTGATCATTTTAACATGTACAGCTTGGAAAAAAGACGAGACAGAGGAGATATGATAGAAACATTTAAATACGTAAAGGGAATCCACAAGGTAGAGGAAGGGAGTATATTTAAAAGGAAACAAAATAGCAAAACAAGAGGACATAGTCTTAGATTAGAGGGGCAAAGGTTTAAAAGTAACATCAGGAAGCATTATTTTACTGAGAGGGTGGTGGATACATGGAACAGTCTTCCAGTAGAAGTGGTAGAGGCCAAAACAGTAATTGAATTTAAGCAAGCATGGGATAGGCATAAGGCTATCCTAAACAAAAGATAAATCCAGGTTAAGTATCCATGTAATTGGGCAGACTAGATGGGCCGAAAGGTTCTTATCTGCCGACATTTTTCTATGTTTCTATGTTTCCAATGATACCAAACATGACCAGGTTTGATTAAAAAATAATAATAAAAAAATATATATATAAAATAAAATACAAATGTTTTTTTTTAAAGTTTTTTTGTCTGGGGGGTTTAGTTAAATAAGACCTAGGCTGTGATCTTAAATAATTAGCACAAAATGGTCAGAATGAGCGCAGCGCACATAGGTGAACTGGCTCAGTAGTGAAGGAGTTAAAAAGGAAAAACATGTAAAAGTTGGGTATTTCTAGTCTCGGGGCAAAATTTTGAAACTATTTAGCCGGGGTCTTTTTTGGTGGTTTTAGATTTTGGGGATTAAATTACGAAAAAGTGTGCTTTTACCATTTTTTCATCATATTTCATATTTGTTTTGTCGTAAATTATTCAATATGATGGAAATATTGGTATTTCTATAAAGTCCATTTAATGGCGGGAAAAACAGTGTATAATATGTGTGGGTTGAATAAACGAGTAAGGGAAAATTTGACCTAAACATAACCTGCGCAGAAATGTAAAAACAGCAGCGGTCACTAAAGGACGGATTTGTGTAAAACCGCCCGGTCACTAAGGGGTTAAGTAATATTATGAAAGGGGCTACTAATTATTATAATTTATATATCACCAAGTGTTTCCTCTGTGCTTTACTATATTATGTATATAATACCGAAAGCGTTGTAAAGGAAAGAAATTTATTCAAAAAATATGAATACTGCTTTTGGGGACACCCAGAAAATCTCTATGGAACATGGTTGTTTTAGAACAGTGGTCAGCAATCCGCGGCTCCGGAGCCGCGTGCGGCTCTTTCATCGCCAAGCTGCGGCTCCCGGGATGGTGCTCATGCAAGGGCGCAGAAAACCCCGACCTGGAGCTTCCCCACACTCCGCCGGCCACTGTCACTGGGATCTATCACCATCACCACGCTGTGCGCTTGCTCTTGGCACAGCGTAATGGAAGATGTTAGCTCGTGGTGGTTGTCCAATAGTATGCTAATACTAATAATAGATGGGGGGCTGAGGGTTATAAATTTATACATGGGGGCCTGGGGGTTATTAATTTATACATAGGGAGACACTTGAGGAGTATTATACATGGTGGGACTGGGGGTTATTCATTTATACATAGGTACTGGGGGTTATTATATATGGGGAACCTGGGTGAGTATTATATATGGGGGTCCTGGATGAGTATTATATATATGTGGGAACCTGGGGATTATTATATATGTGGGGCCTGGTGGGGTTAATATTTATGGGGAGAAGAAATTTAATAATTATAAATAAATGGCATCATTCATGGCATGGCTGCATTAAGCTCTCGAGCAGAGCCCTCCCTCCTACTGTTCTGTGTGTTTTGTGTATGGATATACAGGTGCATCTCAATAAATTAGAACGTCATGGAAAAGTTAATTTATTTCATTAATTCAACTCAAATTGTGAAGTTTGTGTATTATGTAAATTCAATGCACACATACTGAAGTAGTTTAAAGTCTTTGGTTCTTTTAGTTGTGATGATTTGGCTCATATTTAACAAAAACCCACCTCAAAAAATTTGAATACTTCATAAGACCAATAAAAAAAGCATTTTTAGTGAATTGTTGGCCTTCTGGAAAGTGTGTTAATTTACTGTATATGTACTCAATACTTGGTAGGGGCTCCTTTTGCTTTAATTACTGCCTCAATTTGGCGTGGCATGGAGGTGATCAGTCTGTGGCACTGCTGAGGTGCTATGGAAGGCCAACGTTCTTTGACAGTGGCCTTCAGCTCATCTGCGTTTTTTTGGTCTCTTGTTTCTCATTTCCCCCTTGACAATATCCCATAGATTCTCTATGGGGTTCAGGTCCGGTGAGTTTGCTGGCCAGTCAAGCAAACCAACACCATGGTCATTTAACCAACTTTTGGCGCTTTTGGCAGTGTGGGCAGGTGCCAAATCCTGTTGGAAAATGAAATCTTCATCTTTAAAAAGCAGGTCAGCAGAAGAAAGCATGAAGTGCTCTAAAATCTCTCATTAAACGGGTGAAGTGACTTTGGTTTTCAAAAAAACACAGTGGACCAACACCAGCAGATGACATTGCACCCCAAATCATCACAAACTGTGGAAACTTAACACTGGACATCAAGCAACTTGGGCTATGAGCTTCTCCATCCTTTCTCCAGACTCTAGGACCTTGGTTTCCAAATGAAATAAAAAACTTGCTCTCATCTGAAAAGAGGACTTTGGACCACTGAGCAACAGTCCAGTTCTTCTTCTCCTTAGCCCAGGTAAGACGGCTCCAATGTTGTCTGTGGTTCAGGAGTGGCATAACAAGAGGAATATGACAATTGTAGCCAAATTCTTTGACAAGTCTGTGTGTGGTGGCTCATGATGCCTTTACCCCAGCCCCAGTCCATTCCTTGAGAAGTTAACCCAAATTCATGAATTGATTTTGCTTGGCAAGTCTTTGGAGGCTGCGATTCTCTCGGTTGGTTGTGCATCTTTTCCTTCCACTCAACTTTCTGTTAACATGCTTGGATACAGCACTCTGAACAGCCAGCTTCTTTGGCAATGAATGTTTGTGGCTTACCCTCCTTGTGAAGGGTGTCAATGATTGTCTTCTGGACAACTGTCAGATCAGCAGTCTTCCCCACGATTGTGTAGCCCAGTGAACCAAACTGAGAGACCATTTTGAAGGCTCAGGAATCCTTTGCAGGTGTTTTGAGTTGATTAGCTGATTGACATGTCAACATATTCTAATTTGTTGAGAGAGTGAATAGGTGGGTTTTTGTTAAATGTGAGCAAAATCATCACAATTAAAAAGACCCAAAGACTTAAACTACTTCAGTCTGTGTAAATTGAATTTATATAATACACAAGTTTCACAATTTGAGTTGGATTAATAAAATAAATGAACTTTTCCGCGACATTCAAATTTATTGAGATGCACCTGTATGTTTGGTCTCTCCCATTGTACAGCGCTACAGAATTTGTTGGCGCTTTATAAATACTTGTAACTGTAATTAATTGAAATATATATTTTTTTATACTAATGACATGGAGATTGATTTTTTAAAAAAAATATTATTAAAAGTTTTAGTTTAGGCTAGGGTCAGACGAACGCATTTTTCACGTGCGTTTAGCCGCACGAAATCACGGCCGTGCTAGCAGCAAATGACGTCCAATGCCGGGGAACATACAACGAACGGCCGCACGAAAGTTCGTCCGTGCAACGCAAGTGGCCAACGAACGCATTTTTTCGAGAACGTCAAACCGCTACTACTGACGTACAGAGTGCGCTGCGGCCGCATAGCGGCGTGTGTGTGTGATTAGGAGAAGTCAGACACTGCTAATGTCCGGCTAACATAACGTCCAGACACAAAAAGTGTTTTATTGATGATCCGTACAAAATCACGGACGAAACGGCGCATCGTATGACCGCTATCGCGTATTCCGGGAAAAAATACGTACGTTCGTTCGAACGCACTTTTTCACGGGCAACGTGAAAAATGCGTTCGTCTGACCCTAGCCTTAGAGTACCCCTCCCCACCCATAGCATAAAGGTAAAAAACGATATATGCAGTGTTATCTTCATTTTAGATGTCAAAAGGGGTTTGCGGCTCCCAGTGTTTTCTTTTTTGTGGGAAATGGGTCCAAATGGCTCTTTGAGTGTTTAAGGTTGCAGACCCCTGTTTTAGAAGGTGAAACTATTGAATGGGTGACTTTTATAGATATGAATTCCTGTGATGTGAGATTATGGACAATGACATCAGATATCCTTGTAATGGTTCTGGCCACCAATAGGTGCCACTAAAGATAAAAATACCCTCCCTTTTTCTCCCAAGATTCAAAATGGTGACATCTGTCGAATTCCATGTACTGACAGGATGTGACATCATAAGTCAGCTACCCCTCCTCCCCGGAAGGTTATTTCCATTAGACATGTGCATTCGCTTTAGTACTAAAACGATTTAGTCCGAATTTTGGGATAATTTAGTTTTCGTATGACTCAAGAGAAACTAAACTGCTCAGTACAAAAAACGAAAGAAACTAAAATAAAATGCACTACATTTTAGTTTCAGTCCTTTTTGTGATATTAAGTTGATGAGTGAAGGAGACCAGCAATGAAGAGCGCAACATCGCAACATTCGAAGTTCTGCACCCTCCACATGCCAATGCAGTAGGATGTTCTATACAGAGAGGGGCTTTAATTAATGCAGGAGGATGTTCTATACATTATACAGAGAGGGGTATTAATGCAGGAGGATGTTATATACATTATACAGAGAAAGGTATAAATTGAGGAGGATGTTCTATACAGAGAGGGACATTAATTAATTCAGGAGGATGTTCTATATATTATACAGAGAGGGGTATTATTAATGTAGGTGGATGTTGTATACATTATACAGAGAGGGGTATTAATTAATGCAGGAGGATGTTCTAAACATTATACAGAGAAGAGCCTTTTTTTAGCCCTTTAAATCCAGTGGCTGTGAGCGCTGAGATCGGATGCTTGTTACATTATCACTCAGTACAATGTATCAGGCTCAGCTGTTACAGTAACTGACTGTAACAGCGCTCAGAGTTTCAGTAAAACAAGGAAATAATATTGTTCTAACCTCTTATATATAAAAATATTATTTACTAGTTTTACTGAAACTCTGAGCGCTGTGATGAGCAGCAGTCAGTTACTGTAACAGCTTTGCCTGACACGGGGCAGTATTACAATGTTGGTGCTAACTTAACCAGAGCTGTTGTAAAATGAAAACCTCCATAGGCTATAATGGCTCTGGGAAGTTTACAACAGCTCTGGTTAAGTGAGTACCAGCTATGTAATATGGTCCACATTGTGCTGAGAGTGAGAGATACTGTAACAAGCAGCGATCTCAGCCTTCTGAGGAGCCACTACAATAGTAATTGTATCCACTGGTTTTCGGATGAACGAAATTAGTTTTCATACTAAAGAACTGAAAACGAATTTCTTTAGCAACTAAATAAATTGCATTTTAGGACTAATCCATTAGTTCAAAATGAAATTTTGTGCTGTGCACATGTCTAATTTCCGTTCTAGAGATACTAAGACCCTCCTTGGTGGGTGGAAAGAAGGATGTAGACCAGCATCTACGAATTTAACCAGGAAACAAACAAGTGAAGCTCTCTCTTGTGCTGGCAGCTGTTGTCCTGGACACGCTGGGTGGACTAAGCCATGCAGTCTCTCTGGAGAAGTTATGATAACTGTGGGAATCTTCTTCATATGAATTTGAAGCATATAAGCCAAGTCTGCCATTTCCAGCATTAGTTTTACCATTGTATTTGTCTTTATTTCCTCTTTATCTTTGTCAGCCTTTATTGTTTTTTTAAGTAAATTTAGGATCCCCATCACTGTGTGTGTGTCCTCACTCACATTCTATTCTACATCCTACGCTATTTGCTGAGTTACCTTTTAAATCTAATTTTTCACAACAGGGACGTTAGTCTATATTTAGAAAAACTAGTGAAAATTGCCGTTCAATGGAGCATGGCTGGAGCTTGGATAAGGCTTTGCTTTCAGAGCATTCCTGGAGAACACCCTGAGTGTGGATGGATAGCTATGTAGCCAGTTTATTCTAGTACTTAGTTTCACTAGGCAGACACATCTTTTATGGGAGGCTAATGTCCCAGCTGAATCATGGCGTATCATGGAGGGACTTCACATACCATCTGATGGGTACGTTCACTCTCGATCCAGCATTCCTAGATCCCAAAATAGAAAATTTAAAGGTAGATTGAGATTCTGGAAGATAATTGTACCCGTTATAGTATTAGAACTAAAGTGACTAGGTTTTTCTGGATGACACTTATGAAAACGGAAAGTAAAATACGAATAACAAGTTAAATGTGACAAGTCTTGAGAAACACAATCTGTAGAAGAGGAATAATATGTATGTGGTCACATAGCAACACGACTGCAGTGGGGATTGATTCACACGTGTATTAACATGTGAATCATCCTCAATGGGTTTATGCCTACAGGCCATTATTAAAATGTATGGGAATTCTATGCTCTTGCATTGGATGTGAGCATGATGGTGGCTATGAGAGGACATTGTGTGATACTATTGTATGCCTGATTGTCTATGTATATTGTAGTACATTGGACTTTGGGGAAATGGCTTGAATATTCTAATACATTTTCATTGTGATTCTATGTATCTTACTGGCACAAACACTTTAGTTGAGGTCATAATAATTCAAAATACTTAAAATGCAAATCAAATTTCATTTTTTTTCTTTTTATCATAATATACATTGTAATATGTAGCGAAGTTAATGGTAAAATTGCTATCTTATCAATACTATATATTTTTTCCGTTACAAATTGCTTGCACAGATGTATAAACAAAACCTAAAAAGAGCAATAAAAAATAATTTAGGCAAATGAAAGTATATTTTGGTGACAGACACTCTACGTTATCATGATAAAACTATATAGGTCATATGATGTGTATAAGAACCTCTTCTTAAAATTGTAGTTCTGCTCCCTTCTATAAAATAGATAAAAACTCATATGCAGGAACTTTTTAAACTCTTTGACAGTTTTAAGAAGCAGCATCACATAAACACCAGCAAGAAAATGACAACCATCAAGTGATTGGTCACTTATTCAAAGCAATATAATCAACAGAAAAAAATTGGGCGCAAGCCCCGGTGTGAGCGCACTTATCTTTAAATAGATAGACTTGAATGGAATACTTCAATAATATTCTTGATCGAAATTACCTATTTGGAATAGACAAAAAACTCCATGGTGCAAATATTGTTTGTAATCAATTGATACAATATGATGAGACAGCAGGTTATATTTATGATGAACTCACAAGTGTAGAGCCAGATATGGCTCAGTAATCTCACCTCTTGACCACTCTGGGGGGTCACACCCCTTGTATGGAATCCTTCCCACTTCAGACAGGCACAGAATTGTCCATTGGTGGATTCTTATAATTCTTCAAAAAACAAAGGAACACTTCCATTGCGCAAATATCAATACTTAATAAAGCAAACAAGAGAGTGGGTACTCACAATCTCTTGAGCCTCTTATATAAGTGGCTCAGTATAGAGGCTTGACATGTGGCTCAATATAGAGACTTTTCACGGATCTGGTAGGCTGATGAGTTGGTTTCCAGTAAAAACTATTAATAATGGACCAATTGAAAAATGGACCAAAAGAAAAATAAAATAAATCGTGCACTAATATGCGTTTTATAGCATTTAATATAAATAAAATAGGTAATGATTAATATAATCAACAGCCTGGTTGGAACATCTGTCCAGACTTGAAATGGAACGGCTCAGATACGAGATGATCGGTGAATGTAACAAACCATGTGGAATACCAGTGAAAAAGTGAACAGACAGCTGAACATGATGATGATGATGGAACCCAACCCAGCAACGCTGTTTGTGTAAATGACTTCTGAGCAGGAGGAACATTAGAGACCCTTGTCAACAAAAGAAAAATCAATTAGGATATGTTAATTCCTCTGGTGAGGAGATATCCCTCTAATTTCCTTTAAAAATTAACTTTTATTAATACGGTTAAAATTAACCCTTCATAATACTTTTACTAAAACCGTCATCCACTCAGGTGGCAATTGCGTTTGGCGTTTTAACAAATTTGTGCATTAAAAACCTGGATTGTGTCGACATTCATTTTCCAGCTTATTAACTATAAAGTTTGTTGTTCTTTAAGCTTATCTTAGAGGACCGATGTTTTTGACCGTTCCATAGGCACCGCCAGTCACAATTCTACGCACATGATTCATATACCATTCAAGGACCCAATTGGTCCAAAATTAACTAGCGATATGCCCACGATGTGTACCGAATTGGCGTATCTACTGGCAGCTGCCAATATAACTTAGATGATTGCAAAATAATGCATCATTTTCGGTCATTAGAATAAATTGAGAAACCGGTGTTTCTACCGTCCTTCAAGAACCCCCGATCGCTGCTAAATTGCAGAAAATATTAGGATATGACTGCTTAAATTTTCAACTATGACAGAGAACAGCATAAACAACTAAAAATCAAAGCTAGTTGAACTTCATCTACAGTAGTGTTAATGCATTAACTAATAACAATAAAGAGATAATTGACTATTTCTTTTAGTGATGAAAACTAGACTAGAACCAATTTATGATGACCAAAACTATAGCAAAAAATACTGACATTTTCATCGACCAATAAAAACTAGAGGCGAAGCTTAGGGAGGGACTCATTTTTATTTAGTTTAAGTCGGTTATTTTTATCCCCTTAACGCCAGGCGGGTGTCACACGTCGGGAGGGGGTTAACGCCGCTGTTAACGCCGGCAATGAGTAATAGGTGGGCCTCTCCTTTGGCCTGCCCATGCAGTTGCTGTGTGACGCTCGTCATTGGCTGCAGGGGGACAGCCTGAGTTAAGGCCACCTGCAGCAGCAAAAGGAGCTCGGGCATGCTGAGTGCTGGGTGGGGCCATGGCTTCAAGGCTTCAAGGTTCACCTGCCGCAGTGTCGGCATAGTACACGCCTGTGGCGGGAAAGGGTTATTGTAGCTTAAATAAGGATTTGTTGTTTTACTTAAGACCCTGAGTACATACATAGAACCATTTGGATATAGTTATTTTTTATATTTAAGCACACAGGCTTTAACCCCTTCAGGATACCTGAGAAGTGAGTGCAGTATTTGTTTTCTATTTTATATATATTTATATATATATATCCAAAAATATGAGAAAAAGGACCAGGCACTCACCCTTCCCCTCCAGGCCCCGGTTGCCAGGGATAATGCATCAACACGCTGCGGCCCGATGACGCCAGCACGCTGTTCATGCAGTGCTTCCGGTTGTCTGGGGCGTTCACTCACGTAATTGTCAAGGAGGGGATGGGTGAGTAACCCTTGTTTTACTGTCTATATAATGTCTGTACTTTACCATAGTTTATACCTTGAAAAAGGCCCATTTAGGGCCGAAACGTTGGTTGTTTTATGTAGATATTAATAAACCTTAACTTTTTATTAAGTCCCGGAGTGCCTCCCACCACCATTTGTTTTTCATATATATATATATATATATAAACACACACACTACACAGTTTTACTGTCAAAATATCCAGATAATATTTGAGCACACCTTTTACAGTGACTTCTTCCATTTATCGCTGCTCTATAAACGTGGAGACACTGGTTCAAATCCCGGCAAAAGCACCTCTCCAATAAGTGTCCTGGGCCAAGACACCTAACGCTACATACTCGCCATCCAAGACATACTTCAAAATGAGAGAAATCTCAATGTATCCTTCGTGGTAAAATACTTTCTAAAAAAAAAAAAAAATTCCGATGCAATGTAAATAGGTAACGTGCTCTCAAAGTCCCCTTTTTAAGGATCCTATGTGTATAAATAGACTCCTAATACAATAAATAATTAGGTCTCTGTCATCTGGGTGAAATTAAAATATTCAGCACTTATCGTAACATACGAAATAACACCTTGGGCTCTTTCTGGGCCTTTAGGCTAGGGACAGATGAGCGCATTTTCTGCGGCCACCGTCAAAATGTACGTCGATGCGTGCGCACGCATTTTTTCACGGAATACGCTTAAGTGGTCAGACGATGCGCAATTCTGGACGTATTTCATGACGATGGGGTGAAAAGAAGTCTAGGGAAATCCGGCTGTTTGAACGTTATGTTGGCCGCACACTAGCAGCGTCTGACATCTCCTAATCACGCACACACGCTGCTATGCGGCCGCAGCGCACTCTGTACGTCAGTACCAGCGGTTTAACGTTCTCGAAAAAATGCGTTCATTTTCCACTTGCGTTGCGCGGCCGGACTTTTGTGCGACCGTACTTCGTATATTGGCTGTCATTGCCCGTCATCTGCTGCTAGTGCGGCCGTGATTATGTGCGCCAGAACGCGCGTTCGCACTGCCTCAGTCTGACCCTAGCCTTAAAGTCACTGCGGCACCAAAAATATCATGTATTATAAAGCAGCAGCAGATTGCCGGCTTGCCCTTCTCTGTAACCATCGTAGATTTGATAAACCTTAGTCGATTCCTATATTCTATTTAGATGTATTGTTCAAAACGCCGAGATCTCCAGGGGCTCCGAACAGATGGATATTGATGGAGAATTACTGCACCTGCCTTTATTTCACTGGATTAATGTTTATAATTAACGGACGAAGGACTGCTGTAAATCATACATGTGTACATGTTTGTCTTCTTGAAAACTTGCATAACTTAAGTGATGCTAAAATGGATCTCTTACAATTTTAACACTTCTTTTGTTTAAACAGGTTAGAAATTAATTCCTTATGTTAATTATTTTTATTTTATTATATTTTATTTATTCAGGTGCCATAATTACCTTTTACAATACCACCGTCAGCGCTCTTAAGTTATATTTATGTCAATTTTTACAATTCACATAATACCTGTTTCTTAAGAAAAATATTCTATTTCGATGCACAAAAAGAGTGGCTGCATCTCCAACATATTCCCTAAATGACAGCACTGTCAATCTTTCACATAGATGGTCATTAAAGTTACTGTGAGCGCATCAGGTTAAGGATTTATACAGAAATCAGGTATTTTAGAGAATTACTCAAAATATGTCATACATTTATAATAATACATATACTCATACTTTTATTAAGAATTATTTATTTAAAAATGACAACATCCTATTTATTTTTTTAAAGGGACACTCCAGGCACCATAACCACTTTAGCTCACTAATATGATTATAGTAGAAGAACTGTTTTTGCAGTCCAATATTTCAAATGACAGAAATCTGTCACTTACAGGGTTATTCAGAGAGAGGTGAAAAGCAGGAGAATGGCTGGAGAATTGGAAAATTCTAGGTCAAAATAGCCAATCTGGAAAGTGAGATAAATGGGAGAATTTTTCTGGTTTGGATATTTTGAGCTAAAATTTTCCATTCTTCAGTCATTCTCCTGATTTTCACCTCTCTCTGAATAACCCTGATAGTTACATTTCCCTAACCCAGTCCACAAAGTCATAGAGGCATAGAATGGACTTTATGGTTTATCAGTCCAGAAAGCCGACCTATTGACTTGCTTTTGTGTGGAATAACATCACCAGGAGGTACCATTGAGTATTGTCACCCCACTATCAGATCTGATGCAGCTGCCAGCTCTAATCTCTGGTAGCCTAGACAACATTATTGTTGAAACATTCTCTGCTTCACCCCATTGACTCTTCCCAACTGTTTTATCCTACACCACAGCTGTAAAGTGAAACTTGTGCAAAGACTTTGATAAATGTTACATCATGGGAAAAATCCAAAAAATGGAAATAGGAGATAAAAACCTCTTTTACATGCAATTAATTCAAACGAAGGAAAAAAAACACAGCATGTGTTTTACCCCCAATCTCTCTAGACTGTAAGCTCCTATGAGCAGGGCCCTCTACACCTCTTGTTTCCATCTTACGTCTGTTTATTTGTATTTCTTTCCCTTTGGTTATTGTAAAGTGCTGCGGAAACTGTTGGCGCTATATAAATGATGACAATAATAATAATAATAAGGGGTTTTTTTGTAATGCACAGGAAACTTATGTTAGTGGTAGTGTCCCTTTAAGAATTAAAAACATTAATTAGCTTTTTAATTACTTTTCTTTGCTTTGTCATTATGGGTTATTGAGTCTAGATTGATATTAAAAAATAACAAAAAAACTATTTAAAATTTTTTGGCTTAGCGGTCCAGAAAGTCGACCTGTTGATTTGCTTTTGTGTGGAACATATGTAAATTAGGGATGTGCGTTTTGGGTTTCGGAATTTCGGAATTTTCACTAAATTTCCCGATTCGTGTTTTCGGATGCGGACGATTTTCCAAAAATTTTTAGATCCGAAAATGGCAGATCCGAAAAGTTTTCCAAGCCGAAACGAAATATTTTCGGAATTTTCGAATGGACTTGAAATGTGTCAAATCGAAATTTATTGCTTTGAAACGAGGAGAACAGACGTTCCGAAAAAACAAATTTTTCCGAAATTACGAAAAGTCGATACAAAAAACGAGCAAAGTGACACGAAAATACGAAAAATGGTCGATATTCCGAAAACATGTACAATTCCGAAAAACGAAAATTTCCGAAATCACGAAAAGTCGATACAAAAAACGAGCTAAGTGACACGAAAATACGAAAAATGGTCGATATTCCGAAAAACGAGTCGAGCCGAACCAAATCGAAACAGAAATCGGTCGAATCGAGCCCAATCGAAAATTTTAAAAATCCTAAAAATCGAACCGAATCGAACCGAAAAAAAAAATCGGTGCACAAGCCTAATGTAAATAACCTCACCAGGAGGTACCGTTGAGTATTGTTAGCCCACTATCAGATCTGATGCAGCTGCCAGCTCTAATCTCTGATAGTCTAGACCAGTGTTTCACAAACCTGTCCTAAGGACCCTCTACCAGGCCAGATTTTTCAGATCACCTTGGGGAAATGCAGACTGAATCCTGAAATCACTGAGCAGCAAATCATATCACCTGTAGGGATGGGCTGCCTGTTTGAATTGGTTCGAAGTTCGATTCAAACATCGGCTGTTCGAAAGTTTGCGAACTTCAAACTTTCCAGGATGTTCGCGTAAAGTTCGAGAAAAAATGCTTAAAAGATCATAAAAAATCGAAAAATAAAGAGACTCTTTACTTCAGAATATAATAATAAACGGTTTATTAGATATTGAATTAAAACAGGAATATCTTTAACATTGAAGCCTAAGGGATACATAAACATTTCCCACTCATTGTTGGTCAAACATTTCCCACTCATTGTTGGTCAAACATTTCCCACTCCTTGCTTGTTGGTCAAACATTTCCCACTCCTTGTTGGTCAAACATTTCCCACTCATTGTTGGTCAAACATTTCCCATGGCTTCAAATCACGTTTAAAAATTAGCAAAAGCGGTAAAAATTAGCTCAGCGTACAGCTGTGAAATGGCTCAGCACTCAAAAAGTTTTTTTTTTAAAAAATCATTGTTTCCTGTTCCCCAGGGCAGTACCCGGACCCCCATACACCTTTTATGGCCAATATCTTGCATATATGCCCTCTTGGAGGGGACCTTCATTTTCGAATGTTCGAGCTCCATTGACTTGCATGGTGTTCGAATTGCGTTCGAGTTCACGGTCAAACCTTTTTCGGGTGTTCGAGTTCGAATGCGAACCAAACACGAAGGTGTTCAGCCCATCACTAATCACCTGTGCTTTCCTTCAGATATCTGGAAAACCTGGCCTGTTAAGGGGTCCTGAGGACAGGATTGAGAAACACTGGCCAAGACAACATCCTTGTTGAAATATTCTCCCCTTTACCCCATTGCCTCTTCGCCACTGTTTTATCCTATATCACAGCTGTAAAGTGAAACTTGTGCAAAGACTTTGATAAATGTTACATCATGGGAAAAATCCACGAAATGGAAATAGGCGATAAAAACCTTTTTACATGCAATTAATTCAATCAAAGGGAAAAAAAACAGCATCAAGTGTTTTATAAGGTGTTTTTTTTTGTAATGCACTAGTAACTTATGTTAGTGGTAGTGTCCCTTTAAGAATTAAACCTGTAATTAACTTATTACTAAATTAGCTTTGCGTTGTCATTATGGGTTATTGAGTCTAGATCGATATAATAAATTTAAAAAACTATTTAAACTATTTTTGAATAGCCACAACATAAAAAAGTGAAGAAAAAAAATAAGGGGTCTGAACACTTTCTGAAAGCAGTAATTAAATATGTTTCCCCTATTATGTTTTTAGTAGTTTTAGTACATGTCAAATTCTCACTTAAGCTGTTGAACGGAGCTTCATGCTAATGAAAATTTCCGCGTCAGAATGAAATAAAATGCAGAAAGAAATTACACATTAAAATAAACCAAGCATTATGCTAACGAAGCTACAGGCAAATCTGTTTATAGAAACAGAATCAGACTATATCAAACACAATAATGCTTTTTAAACAGCTGTAGTTTAATCACATTTCAGGTGCTGCAGGCAACAGTGGAACCTATCGCTTTATTTTATTGTGTGCTGTTGTATCGCCGTTGCCTGAAGTACGTTATTTGCTCAATAACTCTCCAACATATTGTGAGCTTAACCCCAATTTGTAGTCGGCTGAAGTTGAACAGGTGTATACGGGTTATAAAAGCGTCGGGAAAACATAGTGGCGGGAACCAAGGGGAAAAAATCAATGAGTAGAGACCACAAATAATTGTAGAGTTTCGATGTTGAGTAACATGTCAATAGGTGACAAAATGTAGGTCAAAAATTAACCTTGGCTTCATGGTATCTTTGAAGCATGCAAATGAATTGACTGACCCTTATGTAAATAAAAAACAATTTGGTTAAACGTATTTTCTTGGCAGCATCTTGGTTTTCTAAGCATTCGAGCACATACTGTATAGATCAAGGTTGGACAAGACATCAGGATAGCTGAGCCATTGGGCTTTGTATGCCGTGGCCAATGAAGGAGATATCAAAGGATTTCCTGTGACTAGTCCATTTTTACCATACAAGTTGAGCTTAGTTAATGTGAGCGTTCAGAACTCTTCTAGATTTCAGAATCTGATGTCTTAGAGCAGTGGTTCCCAGCCACGGTCCTCAAGTACCCCCAACAAGCCATGTATTAAGGATTAGAAACCAAAAACTAGGAGGTATTTAGGAGGGTTAGGCCCTTAGGGAGTGTGGGTTTGGCACCAGCGAGTGGTCCCAGGTGGGATCACTGTTGCGTTTTTTTCATGTTTTAAGGATTGCCTTGGGGAAATGCAGACTGAATCCTGCAATCACAGAGCAGCAAATTCTATCACTTCTGCTGTGCTTCAGCCATCTGGAAAACCTGACCTGTTGGGGGTACTTGGGGACCGTGGTTGGGAGCCACTGAGGAAGGAGATAGTGGGCAACAAAGTTGAGAGCCAGAGAGCTGGCTGCAGCTACCACAGTACACTTTCGCTGGGAGCGCTGTCCCGCCTTTCACTGTGGACATGCGGCTCACAGCTAGCATGACCCAGTGCTGCATGTCGAATTCTGGGGCTGCACAGAGACTCCCTGCATGTGTTGCGGTCTGTTGCAGTGCTCAGGAGTCGAGTTCTCAAGCAGCAGGACCCAACCAGAGCACCTCTAATGATTTCTAAAATTCTGTTTTCTAGAGGCCTTACTATTTTAGAATTTCTGAAAATTGCCAGTATTTGGCCACTTTACGGACAGGCTAAGATATATGAAAAAAAATTATCCTGACAAGCAAAGCACTCCCATAGGGTGTGAGCATGGTCTGCCATGTTATGCCACTTTATTGGAGGACCATTGCAGTCATTGTAATAACGCCACGGAAGAAAAGGTTTGTGTTGTCAAAGCACACATTTCACTATTGAGATTCAAACATTGAATATCAGAAGGCTGAAGACTTTTTGACACACCATATTGTAATAACAGTAGTACATTTGAAATGTAACCGTCTGCTGATGTTGGGAAGTTGAGCTCAGTTACTGACAATCTATCAGGTATTTAAGTTACTATACAAATCTATCAATGTTAAAATAACAGAATTAAAATAAAAAGCAATGTCTGCCAGTGATTTTGTTTTTAAAAAAACATTTGAAATTGTTTTGCTTGTTTATATAGGATGAATATTTAATCTTCGATCTTATTGGCTTTTGTCAGTGATTGTTTTGCTAAACTGAAATTCCTGATTTGAATTTGATGATATAATTATTACAGAATTGTTTATTTATGGGGCTAAAGTCTGATGGAATTTGTTCCTTACAGCTAAACTTGTAATGTAAAGAGAGACATTCTTTTTTCAGGATACTGTGTTTTAGAGATACTTTATAAAATCCAATCAAACTCTGCAGATTTTTATTGAAAGAGCTTAAACAATATTTTTCTGCTTGTTTACCTGTGGAATAGTCATTAAGGCACAAAAAACAACAAAATAATCTGTATTGCGTAGGAGACTTCTCACTTGCATGAATGGACCATACGCAGTCTGCATGCAGGCATGAGGACTACAGATGTGACCAGGGCAATAATGCAGTGTTCATTACGTCACCTGGGCCTCTATCACATGGTGTGAGCTACAACCACAACGCTACATGAAAAATCTAGCGCGAGTCACTAAAAAGGTAACGCCTGACAACCCACCAAAAGATCACCATGTCCGCGGTAGTCCGTGTACAAGATTCATTAGCACACGCTAGGGAAACGCTAAGACCTAGGCCGAGAACTAGCGCTTATGTATTGTATAGTATAACCATCATGCTTCGGGAAACGGCAAAAGATGCATTGTATGGTTAAACCGGCGTGCGTCGGGGAAACGTGAGAAGATGCATTGTAGGGTTAAAGCATTCCAGTGCAAAAAAGCCTCATTATTTTTTTTATAAAAAAATCGGAACCCCAAATTTCGCCTGAAAAATCCAAAAAATGTCTAATAAATTCAAAAAATGCATTAAATAAAGTTTTATGCTGAAGATTTTTTTTAGAAAAAACCTGTTGAATAAATAAAGAATAAAAATTATAATATTTTTTACATTGAATCCTATGGGCTTCGCACACGGAAGGTTTTCCTATACAATGCATCTTCTCAAATTTCTCCGAAGCACTCCGGTTTAACCATACACGTAAACTACATCCAGCGAGCCAAGAGACCATCAGTGCTGCATTCCTTTCAATTAGGGATGTGCGTTTCGGAATTTCGGAATTTTCACGAAATTTCCCGATTCGTGTTTTCGGATGCGGCCGATTTTCCGAAAATTTTTTGATCCGAAAATGGCAGATCCGAAAAGTTTTCCGAGCCGAAACGAAATATTTTCCGAATTTTCGAATGGACTTGAAATGTGTCAAATCGAAATTTATTTTTGCTCTATTCATGATTTGATCTTTATTTAATAAAAAAAAACACGATAGAATCGCCAGAATTATCGTAGACACTTTGAAACGAGGAGAACAGAAGTTCCGAAAAAACGAAAATTTCAGAAATTTCCAAAAAGTCGATACAAAAAACGAGCAAAGTGACACGAAAATACGAAAAATGGTCGATATTCCGAAAAAAATTGTACACGAAAAACGAACCGAACCGAATCGAAACAGAAATCGGTCGAAACGAGCCGAATCGAAAAGTTTAAACATCCGAACAAATCGAACCGAATCGAACCGAAAAAAAAATCGGTGCACAAGCCTACTTTCAATTGCCTGTTAATTGTCTTTTAATTTTGGGCAAGGACTTTTGACGTTTTGTTTTTCCCTTTTTTCTTCCTTTTCCGTCAGATAAAACCAGGGTAGAGCAGTAGGTAAATTTTTGCGATCAGCGTTGATGTTAAAATTATTGCCGGGACCAAACGATGCTCTGTAGCGCTGCCGATGTTAAGTATAGGACGCTCTAAGTACAGTAAGCTCACGCTACGAGAAAAATTCTCTCAATTTGACGACTTCTATTTCTGATATCATATCTAACCAAAGCACCTACAGAGAGAGAGGGGGAGAAAAAAGAGAATCTCAAATAATTACTTGGAATAAGATAGTTTATCCGTTAAGCAGTAAATTACCTATTAGTAGTTAAAGAGTAGATTATCTGGATGAAAAAGCAGAAATCCTTTTCTTTGTTTTAGTAAAGTTGTCTTTTTTCTTGCAAAGTCATATTAATATTTCCATTTATAGTCCTCGTTAAATTAACAGCGAGTACTAAATGTCTTAAAAAAACATGTTTTTCTTTTTCTTTTTATTATTTTTTTCTTTACTTTAAACATGGTCAAGATTGGTATCGTTGGAAAGGCCATGCTCTGGCCTTTCTAATGATACCAAACATGACCCTGCTAGCTTCCAACAGTGGGGGGATATCGGGGTTCAAAGGAACCCCCTATCTCCACCCCTATCTTTGCTTAGGAGGACATTCCCCACACGTCCTCAGCATTGAAAGGGTTAGTAAACTCAAGAATGGTTTCAAGAAATGTTTCTGGTACCTGAAGATTTTCCTATGTTGCCCTAATTTTACAAATCTGATGCCACTATCCCAAACCCTCTATATAGTAAACAAATAAGCATGGCGCAGTTTATCTTCTTTATTTTGCTGTCTTTAGCTCAATAATCTACATTGGATTTCATGTCGCTTTGTGTTGTAAACAACAGAGGATGACAATAACGTGGAGCGAAAATACCTTTCTTTATGCTGATCTTAACATGTCAAAAACTGGCCAATGCGCTCAAATTGAAGGGCAAAAAAAAGGTTCCACGTTCTTTCGATTGAAGACAAACTAATTCACTGCGTGCTGTGATTTCTGATCAATAAATATGGCACCTGAGCACAATAGCGTTTGAAATAATGAACACCAACATGTGACTCAAAATACGTTAGAAAAAAAAGAAAGAAAAACATCTGTAACAAGTAAAACTACTTATAAATAACATAATGGGCTTTTCACAAAGCACTATGTTTACCAATGTTGCAACATCAGAAATAAATGGTATTGCAGTACCAAAAAACATATACATACTGTACATGTAAACACCCACACCTATAAACACGCTGCCAGGCCAAAAAAAAGTCACCATCTGGATTTAACTAAACCAATAGGTGTGAGCCTTCCATTGGATAATTACTGCAGTGAATAATAATCCCTGAATATGTTAATATCTTGCATTTTACTACTTTGTATTTCTATAACAACTCAATGTTCTTGAACCCAGGACATACTTTAAAACGAGAGAAATCTCAATGTAACCTTCCTGGCAAAATCCTTTATATATAAATAAATATACTGAATGAGCAGGTTTTTCCTTCAATGGGTTTTTTCTTCCCTGATGGCACAGCGGGCATATTCCAAGATGGCAATGCCAGGATTCATCAGGCTCAAATTGTGCAAAAGTGGTTCAGAGAGCATGAGACATCATTGGATTGGCCACCGCACAGTCCAGACCTTAACCCCATTGAGAATCTTTGGGATAATGTGCTGGAGAAGACTTTACGCGGCGCTGCGACTCTCCCGTCATCAACACAAGATCTTGGCCACAAATTAATGCGACTCTGGACGGAAATAAATGTTGCGACACTGCATGAGCTTATCGACACGATGCCACGACGAATGCGTGCCGGAATCACAGCAAAAGGCGGGCCAATGAAATACCAGAGTGTGTGACTTTTTTTGTACAGGCAATGTATATATACACACACACACATACACATTTGTCAGGATGTAAGGTATAAGAGGATATATACATCTTCACTGGCTGTGTGCGCACACGGGAAGGATGATATAGGACATTCCATAGGAAGGTTGGACGAGCGAGCATGTGAGTTACTTTCTTCTGGCCTCTGCAGTGATATCTGATTTCCTATCCATAGCTGTCACATCTCTTCTTTTTCTCTGTCAATAAAATATGCCAGGTCTGAAGTTGGAAACATTCACTGCAATGTCAGGCAGACTAGACGAAAAGTTTGATGCTTGTCAAACCTGTGAATCTGGAACCTTGCACACCGTGCTTTATATATTTTTTTCTAAATTAAGAATTCCGTGACCTGCTCATATTGTCAAAAGTCTAATAATTGCAGCGCTGCACAACACAATTTAAATTGTGGCTCTAAGAAGGATCCAATAAATGTCTAGTCAGGGTATGCCATGAAATAAAACCTTATTATCATGCTGTAAATCATCGGTGGATAATGCCTCGGATAAATGCAAAGCGCAGGGGATTGAATGGCAGAAAAGGAGAAAAATAAATGTAATACAATCTATAGGCCACAGGCTGTAGGCATTATTTGGAACACGGCAAGTTATATTCCTCTAATTATTTTCAGGAATATGATTTTTTTTATTATTAAAAACAAAGTAACATTTAATAGAAACATTGTTTTATTTAAAAGGGACATTCTAAGTGGTTTTTAAATTATTAAAAAGGACACAATCTTTTGTTTTTCAATAGTATTAAGGTAATAATCATAAAAAGTTAAACATTAACATTTTCTCCACCAATTGCTCCAGATGAAGCCGAGGTTATATCGGCGAAACATATGTTGAGCTTACACAAAGAAAAAATGGTCAGCGCCCAAATTTGTGCCACCACCGGTATCCCAATGCCAAACCAGATCTATAGAGGTTTCCCCAAAACCAGTGTAACAACAAGCATAGAAATACGTATCTGGTAGCACGATGGTAATCGCTTCTTAGTGTTCAGGTGGTTCTCATGATTTACGTTATCCACATGGATTATATAGAAAAGAAGCAAAACACAAAATACATATGATACTGCAGGATGTATAAATAAAATATTGGTGTAATCCTAATAGACTATTCCACTCACAAGTGTAGAGCCCGATCACTGGCTCTGAGTGGATCTGGGTCCTTTTTCTTCCTATTATTCTGAAGGAGACCCACACCCTTCACGATCGACAACCCCTCTTAGGCGTCAGATATGGAAGGAAGCATAAAAACAAGAAAAAAACTTTCTTGTGCAGATCCACCAACCAAAATATATAATGGTACAAACAGAGTGTAAACTCCATCGAGTATAAGCTCCATCGAATGTGAGTTTACACTCTGTTTGTACCATTATATATTTTGGTTTCTGGGAGGGCATAAATATGAGCCCACCAGTCTACCTCAAGAATGAAAAGCAGCGTGAGCAGTGATGTTTCGCTACACAGCAGCCTGTGGCTTCATTTTTAGATAGGACTCACCTTCACTAGAGGTGCCGTGACGTTGGTGGGTGAGCTTACGCTCTTAATGGCCATTAACAGAAATCAAAGCCTCTAATTGTGTTTTGTTTCACACGGTATAATGGGAATAAGTGCAGATGACATATTTTTTCTTAGGCAAATACTACTGGCCAAAAAGTGCTACTACATGTATATAATTAATTATTAACAAAGCTGAGGATCTCTTGTTCTGCAAAGAAAAATGATAACTGTAGGCTCTTCAAACAGCTTCAGCAACTTAGATGAAAAGTCTGAAGTGCTAAAAATTTGTGGGATTAGTCTGGACCCAAATTCTATGACATTACCCCAAATATGGAAAGATGCACCGGATCCCACTCAGAAGATGCCACCAGCGAAAGTCCTTGGGTCCTTGGGCAAGACACCTAAAGATATGGATGCGCCTAAGTCACAAAATACTTGTACATCTCATAGATTGTAAATTCCCTTGGGAACAGGGTCCTCCTGAATCAGGTCATTATACATGTGTGTTATTCTAATGTATCAACTCCTTGTACACTGATCTTTTAAAGGGCTGCGGCATTTGCGGCGCTATATAAATAAAGGATAATAAATTATATGACTAGGAAACGGTTACATGATGTTGAGCTCCTGCAGTAACGTTTGACCATTGGGTGTACTCCACCATGGTAGTGAAGGAATTACTATCAGGGTAATTCAAAGAGATTGGAAAAGTCACAGCACGTTCGGTGACTTTTCGTTCTCTACAATTCAGTTCCTTTTGCCGATACCATTTCGGTGACCCTGCGGTGTATTCAGCAAGCACCACAGGGTCCCTGAATTGCAGGGAAAAGCTGCCGCAAACCTGACGAAAACGAACTGCAAAACCCGTCGAATGCACGCCGAAAACCCGCAAAAACATCTGGATTAGCCTGCCGAAAACCACGGAATAACCCGAGCAGGAGCTGATCACACGCAGCGAAGCCGGCAGAAAAAGCCGACACCGCAGACAGGGTGAAGTGAATAAATTAGGAAAAAAGTTTGCATGAATGTTTGAAAAGTGAAACGCTGTTTGCAAAGAAACTACTGAGCAAAAATTTCTGAAATTTGCATATGAGGTCCAGGGAATTATAATAAAAAGGGCTGTTACAGAAAAAATAAGTAAACTTAAAAAAAAAAATCTGACTTTTTTAAAAAAAATAAAAATCCAGAAAAATGCTTAAAATATCCTAAAAAATCTATAAATAAAGAGACTCTTTACTGCAGAATTTTATAATGAACGGTTTATTAGATATTGAATTAAAACAGGAATATTTTTAACATTGAAGCCTATGGGAGTCACCTGAATAAACTTGCCGAATTAAACCACCGAATGGCAGGGCATTAGGGGAACCTTTCACTGCTGGTTTGTGTTCTCTGAATAGCCGAAGCAGTGCATTTTCATGGGGATTTCACTGCCCTCGAACAGGCACCGAACAGGCACCGTATGTTCAGGCAGTTTGTGAGTTTGTTTTTGCTATTTTAACCTTTTTATTGTTGTATTAAAAATACTGCACTATATTATCCTTTGGAATGATTGATTTGCAGATGGATTAAATACCAGAGGAGATTTTGCTGATATATATAATTTAGACTTGTGCACCGATTTTTTTTTCGGTTCGATTCGGTTCGATTCGTTCGGATGTTTAAAATTTCGATTCGGCTTGTTTCGGCCGATTTCTGTTACGATTCGGTTCGGTTCGGCTCGTTTTTCGTATACATTTTTTTTCGGAATATCGACCATTTTTCGTGTTTTCGGGTCCCTCTGCTCGTTTTTTGTATCGACTTTTCGTGATTTCGGAAATTTTCATTTTTTTCGGAACGTCTGTTCTCCTCGTTTCAAAGTGTCTAACTCTATTCGTTTTTACGTAAACTTCTATGGTTTACTTTTTTTATACTTTATATATTTTTTTATAATTAATTTTTGGTTTGTTTTTCGGATCCGATAATTTATTCTGTCGATACGATAATTCTGGCGATTCTATCGTGTTTTTTTTTTTATTAAATAAAATCCTTTTTTTCTTATGAATATACATTTCACAACTTTATTTAATCACATTAAAAAAATGGTATGAAAGCCAAGGAACAAAAAAATGAACAAAACGATTTAAAAAACGCTAAACTGACCCGAATGCCACAAGAAACAAGTGATACGCATTACGCATTTACAAATACAAAATTTACAGAATCAGCGATATAACCGATAATAGTTAAATATACGATGTCCAGAATTACCGAAATGGAACCGAAATCACGAATGGAACCGAAATCATGAATAGAGCAAAAATTTATTTTGATTTGACACATTTCAAGTCCATTCGAAAAATCCGAAAAATTTTCGTTTCGGCTCGGAAAACTTTTCGGATCTGTCGATTTTCGGGTCTGATCCGATTCGAAAATTCGGCCGAATCCGAAGACACGAATCGGGAAATTTCGTGAAAATTCCGAAATTCCGAAACCCGAGACGCACATCCCTAATATAATTGCGTCAGTGCATGTTTCTCTAAACTAAACTGAAAAATCTTAGAGTTAGTGTCCAAGTGCAGATAGTGTCACTGCTAGTAGATCTTCTTTTGGAAACAGCATGCGTGGGGTCAGTTTGGTTTTTGAGCCCTATAAGCCACCAACCCTGGAGACATGGGCTTGTCAAAAGCAAGATGTATTCAATGTGATCATTGGGTTTTTAAGCCACTTGCTTTGAACCAAAGAACAGACTTTCAGTTATTAATTATGATGATCTATATTTAATCTATTGTCACCGGACGTTTCATCAGAACATGTTTTCACACACAATTACATCAGTGCTGACATTTTAAAAAACATCAACAGTAGACTAAAAGCTTTGAGAAAATCCTCGGAGAAGCTTCAAACCACAAGATGATAAACTATATAGAGCAGAAACATTGTTTCTCCTTTTGTGACCCGTCAGATAAATACGTATTGGTATGATATAACCAGTTGAATTAAAATTAAGAGGTTATTCACTTAGCACCAAACTTTCAGTGAACGTTCGGTGCTTTTCACTACGATGATTCCATTTCGCCAACTGTATGGTGAATTCACCGGATAGTCACCATAGTGCACCGAAGATGGAGCAGCTGAAGCCTCATGACAAAGTTGTAGAATGTCGCCGAGGAGCACAGAAGAGTGCCGAAAAGTGCCAAAGTTGCCTTGGCGAAATCCACCGAAGTGTTGCAGTTACACTTACAAGTATTTATAAAGAACCAACAAATTCCTTAGCGCAGTACAATGGAAGAGACAGAATGACGAGTATACATACACAACACACACACAGAACAGAAGGAACAGAAGAAGGACCCTGCTCGAGAGCTTACAATCTAAGAGGAGAGGGGTGACTACAGTACGATACAACACTCCCCAAGAAAACAGAACTGTATTCTCCTAATAGTTGTTTAAACCAATAAAAATGCATTAAAATGTGTCTAAATAATAAAAAGGTCCTTTAAAAAATTAATAAACAATCCTGTTACAAAATAAAAAAAAGCCTTTTTAAAAATTAGGGAAACGAATATTTCATCAAAAAAATACAAAAATGTGTTCTAAAAAAATAAATAACAAGACTTTTTGCTGAGAATGAAAAGAATAAATGTTTTTTAAAAAATTATATTACTTTTTTAAATTGAATCCCATAGGATTTGCCTGTTTAAACCTGTCGAACTGAAACACCAAAATTCAGGGCATTTCACCAGAATTTCAGTGCAATTCGACATTCTGTACTGAATAGACAAACCATTACTTCTCTATGGGACAATTTTGTCGCCGCCGAAGATCACTGAACCTTGGTGAACTGACAGTTTGGTGAAAAGATGAATTGACCCGAAATTGCACCAAACTGTTAAATTCACCATTCGGTGTAAATCGGTGACCAATTCGGAGGTTAGTGAATAAACCCTTTAGTCTTGCAATTAGTTTTTGCGGTCTAGGCTTAACGACAGATATTAATCAAAGGAGTGAAATATAATAATTAAAATAGGGATTTGCAACATTAATGATTAGATGTTTTGATTGAATTTGTGGTTAATAGAAATTAAATATATCGTGATATTAACCCTTTCATCTCCCCTACTTTGACACATCTGCTGGCATAAGCAATTCAGCTACACACTAGCACAAAATTGAGAGGAGTTAAAATGCCAGATGGAATAAAAGCATAAAGTGTGAAGATAAAACATTAGCAGGTAACAAGATGAATGGAAAAAATATGTTTTTATTGTTTTGCCTTTTCTCGAATGTCAGGCTTGCCAAACCGAGCTGAAATTTGTCACTTACTGAATGCAGATTCTACCCAGTGAACAGACTTCTGCAGCATTTCATGTCCAAGAAACGCAGAAATATGAACAAAACACTATACGCTTCCTAACAAAGAAAACATGAGCTGTGCTACCCATCCTTCTCCATCTTACTTTGTTTTTTAATTTGACCATTTTTATAGAGGGTGCAAGCTAAGTACAATAGAAACATGTTCATGTAAAAGACGGATATTATCTTCCACTGACATTAAATAGTAGCTGATACATTTTGTACAAATATTACACCAGGTTTTACACCACTCGTTTAATACTAAAAAATGAAAGCTTAAATCGGTAGAAAAATAAAGCAAAATATTGATTAAAAAAAAATGGCATTTGTGAACATACTGTAAAAACATGAAATGTAAGGCTAATGTCAGATGAACGCAGTCTGAGCGCACTCTGCGTGCGTGCACGGCGGACAGGCGTACTGACAGAAGATACTGTAGACACCACACGGTCTGTTTTTGTTGACGGACGTAGGAAAAAAAAGGGAACTATGGGAAATAAAATTAATATGAAAAATGATAAAAATTTGAAAAAGATATGAAAAGCCATTTTGTGCGTCAAGGTGCTGGACGTCGCAAATGCGCTGCGTCTGACATCTCCTCATCACCCACACAGAACAATACGTGGATGTGGCGCACTCTGCGCGTCCGTCTAGCGGTTTTACGTTCTTGCCTAACTTGCGCCCATTTGCCACGTGCGTGGTGCGTGCGCACTTCGGTGCGCAAGTACTTTGTGTGTGGATCTCTATTGCTCATGATTCTAGGCTACGACGGACGTTAACCCTTTCGCTGCTGAGGCTTTTCCCGCCCCTGTGCTGAGGTCATTTTTACCTGTTTTGCGCATCATGTTTAAACGTGTTTTGAAGGCTTATTTTAGTATATGACCCAGACATATTATATATCGTTCTTTCCGTCAGACTCGGTAGATTCATAATATGTCATTATTATATGTATACGTTATGTCATGTCTGTATATTATAACAAAAAATGCAATAAAATATGTATTTTCAATAATTTACAACGTGTAAAGTGTTTTTTTCCACATTTTAACATGCGAGCAATTGCGGTTATATTTTGTATGGGGTGCGCTTGTTAAAAAAATTAGAGATGGGGTCTCGTTACATTTTTTTTTGGGGAAAATGACACTATTTTTAACAAACGCACCGCATACAAAAATCGTTAGTGCAGCATCATTGTTCACATTATAATTGAAATGGGAACAATATTGCTGCATTAACAAACCAAAAAAAAAAAAAAAAAAAGTGTTTATTTTTTTTTCTTTAATTTTTTTTTAATTTGTTTTTATTTTTATTTTTCATTTTTTTACAAAATTTTTCACTTTCATGTTTGGTATCGTTGGAACGGCCATGCTCTGGCCGATCCAACCATACCAAAATTTAACCCCTAGCTGCCACGGATCGGGAGATAGGGAGTTCATTGGAACTCCCTATCTCCACCGTTGGTGGCAGTCAAGGGTTAAGTCCAGGACTGGCGTCATCGTGCTACGCACGATGACGCCAGTCCTCAGGGGGAGTTCCCGGAGGCTTGGCCGACATCCAAGATGTCGGCCAGCTCCGGGAAAGGATCGCGAACCGGCGCTTTTCAGCGCCGATTCGCGATCCAGCTCCCCAGGGGTTAATGCCAGGCATCATTTGGAAGGGCAGGCTGTGCCCTTCCAAATGATGCCTGGGTTAACCCCCGCAGAGCCGCCGATCGGGAGGGAGAGAGGTCCGAAGGACCTCACCCCCTCCCTTTCAGGCGCCTCCTCCGCACATGCGGGGGGGGCGCCTGAATTAGGTGTCATCGCGCCCCCGCGATGACACCTAATTCTGGCGGCTGCTGTTCCGGATGCCGGGCTGACATCCAGGATGTCAGCCCGCACCGGAGGCCAGCGATCAGCCGGAACTCGCCGAACGCTGACCCCAATGAGAGGACGCGCTCAGCGCGTCCTCAGCACACCAGCGGGAATGCTGAGGACGCGCTGAGCGCGTCCTCAGCAGCGAAGTGGTTAAACTGTGCGGCAACATGGACGTGATCACTGCATTCGTCTGACGCCGGCCTTAAATGTACACGGGCTATCATTTCTTGGAGAAAAGAGGGAATAGAGATTTGAAACGGGTTAGGCATTGGGACATAGGTGTGCGCAGCGGGTGTGCAGGGTGTGCCCAGGCACACCCTAATGTTGGGTGAAGAAGTTCCCTTTCACCTCCTACTTTGACATGTTAGATGTCGCTTACCACATTCGTGATGAATAACATAAATACTGACTCTATCATTTATTATAGGATTATTGTTGCAAAACCCTTCTAAAGATATGTTTCCAATTAATAGATGCTCCAATGGTGCACACTCTTACATAAAGGGCTGTGCACGCCAGTGCATTGGCATGTGTGGCCGATGGAGATCCCGATTGCTGAGCACCCACTATCATTTTCCTGGAGTACCACGCTGTACATTGGAGTGAGCATCTGATTGTGGCAGGAATTGAGGGCTCAAGAGTCAGAAAGTATCATTGCCAAAGTTTGAGACCCTGGAGTTCTTTATTGGTAATGGCATAGAGCCAATTCACGCAACAGAAGTAGTTCACTTTGGTATACAACATTGAAAGAGGGATTGGAGTACATTTGTTACCTTAGTTCAAATTACACAATATGAAGAATTAAACTTGCCTATGTACACATTTTTGGCCCTATTCCAAGGTTAACATTAACGTAACCAAAGCTGTTGCAAACTTGCTAGAGCCATTATAGTCTATAGAGTTGTTAAGTTCAAAACGGCTCTGGTTAAGTTTGCACCAACTTTGGAATAGGACCCTTTGGTTTTAAGAGAACTAATAATTAAAAGACCACCCATTACAATTACATGTTGGAAATGTTATTGAAATGTAGTAGGTAGAAAATCATATTAAATGGACATACCTAAAGTTAATCAAAAAAGTGTGTATTATTTTAATATTTCATAGAATAAACAGAGAGTGAGGATGCGCAAGATAGTTTTGCAATTTATTAAAACATGAGTTACAGGTAGGAGTTAATACTAAATAATACGATGCTATGAAAGGATTAGAATGTCAGATTTAATATTGTAGCATGCTTTAATAAAGTAGTCTTCACTAATTACAGAATTGATAAGTTTTACAATTTAGTCCAAAATAGTCAGTTTTAGTTTTCTTTAAGAAGGTTTCATTTGCCAAAATCGACTCTAGTGACTAATTTGTGTAATCGTCTGTTTGGTTTGAAGACATTTCCAGTGAGCATCATATTTATATCATCACAATCTTCAAAATAATACATAATGACTCGGTAGAATTGTTTGAAATTAATTCCACATTTGTATCGATAAAGTAAATACTACAACCCTGTGAAATTACATACAAAGAATAAATAAATTTTTGTTTAATCCAATCACTGCCAAGTTGTTTCCCATAAATCCATTGCCATGGCCCAGTGGATTTATGTTAAACAAATTTACATTATACATACAATGAAATTGTGCTTCAAATATAGCTTCAAATATCAAAAGCACATTTTCAAATGTATGCATTATTTGGATAAATAGCACAATCACATGATTATATGATTTAGCACGACATGCATGTCAAAATATGTCCCCTCTTTGGCATCTCCAGCTGTCTTTGGCCACTGGGACAAGGCTTCAAAGTGGGCAACATACCTTGGTTTTCAATGTTGTCAGTTATCAAGCGCCGGACAGCATATTGGACCAAAAATTCTGTCGGCGTGCTACTGCCCCTAATGTAACTTAAAAAAGTCTGCTGGCTGAAGTAGAGTTCACCACTCAACCCTGTAATGCCTCTCAATGCAGTATCATTGTGAGGCATCTGATTGGTTGGGAGTGGTTTAGTCAACACTTGCTCGGCATATATGCTGCTTCCTTCAGCTAGACACCAGCATCTCCAAGAGTGGAAAAACACCTTTAGCCTAGACACAAGGTGAGTTTTTACAAATTTTGGCAAAAACCAAAGAAAATAAAAAGAGGGTGTGGTGTGTTCAGCAGGGGTTAATAATTAATCCATATAGTTTTGGTTTTCCTCGTTTTTTGCCAAGATCGTCCCTTTAAAGAATCATTAAAACTTTTGACCAAAACTTTCTGCTTTAGGAAATAAAATTAACTTCTTGGCCAAAACTTTCTCGGCAAGTATTCATTGGGACTTTGATTCAAGTCATTTTTGCATAAAAGCTTACTTAAATATTGCGCAATATCAAAGATTCTTCAGTTTGGCGAAGTCAGCTCCATTTTCTGTCCTCCTCAGCGCCGCTGTCTTGTTCTTTTCAAATTTTTTTTATTCTGTTGCTGTCTTATTCTAGCCTTTCAATATTGTACAGTGATGTGTGAAATTACCTACCTAAAAATTGTCTCAAAGCTTTTATTGCAAAACTTTGTCGTTTGCCCAACACTGGTTTGTCTTCAACCCGGAACGTCTTTAGTATATTAGAAAATCGGATTCTGAATGAAACATTTGCACAACGCTGAGTCATGCCCAAGACCAAGCTAAAAAGGAGCGCTCATTTGCAAACAAACGACACGGGGCGGGGAAGAGACGGGAAAAGGTTAATGCAAACGAATTAGACAAACTGCACCGGGCTGATATGAAACAACGATGACGATAACGGTTTTTGACCTTTTGCAATTTAATGAAATGAACGGATCAAAATGCTAGGTTAATAAAATTTTGTTTCATCCGGCGTGATTGGTATTGAATATTTTGTGTAAATAAATGTTGTTGGGTTGGCAGAACTCAAGGCTTGCACATCTCTGTTAATAATTCAGAGATGGAAAGGCTCCAGCCAATCAAAACTGTACGTGAATTTGCAAATAATTATATTTTTATAGAAAAAAAGAAATCTATATGTTGCTATTGAAAGTTCTTCAATTACATAGACCTAAATTCTGTGAAACTGAAGGACAAATATTGAAATACATTTTAATTACAGGGCAATTTATTACCTGTTTAATCCGTGTTCGATTAAAATGTTGTAAAGGTAATGAAAAGCAAAATTAAATAAAAAATATACAAGCAAATGTACAAACATTAATATATTCAATGTAATTAGACCATATTGTAGTGGATTTACCTTGCTTTGGTGTTCCATCATTGGATTTCTGATGATTCTAGAGTAATTATTGTGGCATTAAGACATTTTTTTAAGATATAACATATGTTAATAAATCCAAAATTCACGGTGTGACCAAAAGACTCTCGTTATTACCCAACGTGTGTTTCTAATCATCATGTTTTGCCACATTTAAATTATTGTATGGAATTATTAACAATGAACATTTTTAAATATTAGTGCGTGGAAAAGAGAAATTCTGTACTTAAATTTGAATATAGGACAGCTCTTGATTTGTTGCCTTGAGGTTTCTGTTTTAGGGAAAATATATTATGTGCAAGCCAAGCTGATCTCAAGCAAAAAGACGGTGAAAAACCAAAATGAAAGACATGTCATCTCTCTCGTGAGATACTGCAGCACTTATACTGTAGTTTTGGCCTTTAATTATAACATGCCAGTGAGGTTTAATTGATTGATACCTCTCCAAGCTCAATAAATAATGGGTAGTGTTAATTTTACATTTTATTAAACTAATAAAATGTTTATTTTTAATAGATTTATATGTTATACACTGCCCGGCCAAAAAAGTCCCCACCTGGATTTAACCAAGTAAATAGGTGCAAGCCTTTCACTGGATAATTACTGCAGTGATTAATATGTTTCAGCTGCAAAAAATGAGCTCAGCTGACTCCCTGAATATACTGAATGAGCAGGTTTTACCATCAATGGGTTTTTTCTCCCTTGATGGCACAGCGGGCATATTCCAAGATGACAATGCCAGGATTCATCAAGTTCAAATTGTGCAAGAGTGGTTCAGGGAGCATGAGACATCATTTTCACACATGGATTGGCCACCACACAGTCCAGACCTTAACCCCATTGAGAATCTTTGGGATAATGTGCTGGAGAAGACGTTATGTAGCGTTGTGACTCTCAAGATCAATACAAGATCTTGACTACATAATAACCCTCTGCCACCGCGAGGATAGCATAGCACCTGTCCTCATGACGGGAGGGCTTTGAAGACACAGGGTGCTCATGTATGCCCCGCTGTCTTCAATGGGCCACCTCGGCCCCTCCCCGCAGTAGGCGCACGCTGAGCTCAGGCCATCCCCCTGTAGCCAATGACCCACTTTGGCTGCATGGCAGGCAAAAATCAGCGGCTCGCATCTGTACGCCTCGCCAGCATTAACCCTTCCCTGATGGGCGACACAGGCCCATCCTTAAGGGACTATTGCGACTCTGGATGGGAATAATTGTTGTGACATTGCATGAGCTTATCGAAATGACACGGCGAATGTGTGCCATAAACAAATGAAATATTAGAGTGTGTTTTTTTTGGTGATGTAGTGTCTATATCTCTGTTGACTTGTTTTTGCCAGACATTTAGTTAACTTTTATCCTCATTTTGAACTTTCTTTACACACCATGTAAGTCTGCTGAGGTAAGCCTACTAAGATCTGAAAGTGATGGATTTTATTTTGACTTTATTAGTATTATTTTTTTTTATATTACAACCTGAAAGAAATTTTTTAAATATTTTATTCTGCCTTTTCCTTCTTCCCTTCTACATTATTCTCATGATTTGGTTTAAGACGCATACTTGGCTCATTGCATTTTATAATATTTTACCATAACATATCAAACTCTTTCACATTTACAGAGACATCCAAGTCAGAACAGATTGATATCTTGAATATTAATGTTCTGAAATTAAGGAAAATTACTGTGACATTCTTGGGAACCGACTACAGTAATACTATAAAAAGCGATTCAAACAATAGCACTGGGCAGTTAGTCTCAGCCCTTCCTTGCTGCTTGACTCGGCACTTGCCCTTCCTTGCTGCTTGACTTGGCACTTGCCCTTCCTTGCTGCTTGACTCGGCACTTGCCCTTCCTTGCTGCTTGACTCGGCATTTTGGTTGCACACTCCCTGCTTGTGTTATGCTTTTCAGCCTTCTTAAACCTGTTACAGAAACAATGTATCCACTTTTAATTCTTTGACTTGTAATGCCACACTCAGTCCTTTGGTTCACATCTCCCCGCTTTATTATAAATTTATGTATAATTATTTTTAAGAACTTTTCATCATATGCAATGACAGACAGACTTTATTAAATTATTGACACCAGCGTAAACTCAGATTATCTTAATTTTGTCTCATTCCCAATGAATGTTGTAAAGCGCTGCAGAAACTGTCGAAGCTATATAAGTGATGATGATAATAATAATAAAAATTAGTTTATACTATGAGTTCTCGGGATTGTTGAAGTCTTTAAAGATAACTATGTGTCTATGAGTGTTAATATTATTAGCATCATCATTTACATAGCACCAACAGTTTCTCCATTGGTTTGCAGCAAGGAATGGGGAATTAAACAGCATTCTACAAGATTAGAAACCATAGCGAAGAGGTGAAGCAAACCGTGTACAGATGACTTTACAATCCAGAGGTTGCTTCTTTCTGCCTGGATTTGTCTGTCCAGTTGTCTCTCAGGAAAATTTGATTCTTTGTTCACACATCCCCAAATACAATATCAAACTTCAATAATGAATTATGTATGTGAATAAATGCACAGTCATGGGTTTTTATGTGTTCTAGGACTAGAGACTCTATGGAGTCTCCACTTTGACTTCAATGAATTGTGAGGCTTACCCCGTCACCTGTGCTCTAGATGCTTCATTCCGCCACTAAGACTGCTGCTCCATGTTTTTCCACATGCGGTCTCACTGCCAACCGAAAACCATGTGTTAGTCCCAAAGGAGCTGCTGACATCCGAACCATCTCCCCTATCTTGAGCAACCACTTTGGGGCAGTACATTTGTTTGGGTCTTTAATTTATAGCATTGATGTGCGCCATGTCAGTGACGCACTGGCATAACTTTGGGGCTATCACGCATGCACCTTTTGGTGTTGAAGAGCAATACCAGAATTTAGAGCAGAGACCTACATACCAATATAAGACCTTCCCGGGACCAAGGTCATTGACCTGTCATGGTTTTCCTTAGACCACCAGTGCGTATGCATCTGCATGTGATTTTTTATGTGCTGGCCCAGCCTGTTTGACTACTCTCTCTACCCAGATTCTCTGTGTAACGACATAGCCTGTTTGACTACACTTTTCTCTCTGTCGTGCCCTATTTGTTCTCCTTCTTCTGCCTCTGGGGATCCAGAGCCTGTCATGTTAAAAGACAAGCCACTTCAAGAACTGGTAATCAGTCCTAGTTTGAGGTCTTCCTCCATCAACATTGCAAGACCCAGCCACATCAAGGACTGGCATTTCTCCTGCAGTCTGGCAGTTTTCGGTGGCGTTTGGCGGTCTGCCAATAGGTTGATCTGGGTCATCCATAATCGCTTCCAATGGACGACCTAGATTGTACAAAAAAGTTGTCCGTAGTCGAACAACCAAGTCGTTCCTCCCACTGCGGACCAGTGGATGGCCAGCCTTTTTCCCAGACATTCACTGATCTGTAAGTTAATGCCATCTCAATTCCTGATAATTTTGCTCACCATTTTTTATTAATTTCTGAGTATTTCTCACAGAGGGTGTTGTGTTAATTAGTTCTCAGCATAGAGGTCTCCCATTGGCATAGGTCTCGGTGCCGAAGAAATGACGGACAGTTACCTGTTTTCTAAACCAAAGTATATGTCATGGATGTATTAGAGCGGCGTCAGTAAACCAGAGGTCAGGATCCTTAGCACCCAAACTTCTTAAAGGGCCACTACCACCAAAAAATAAAATGTCCCTATTGTGTTTATTTTATGTTGCTGATATCTTACATGTGCTTTATTTTTCTCTTGTATGTTTAGTTAAGAAAATATTTTACTCTATATGTGTCACTGGGCGCATCCATTGTGTGATATTTTGTGTTATGAATGGGGTAGTGGCATGATTTAAATTGAAGAGTTGTAGGATTTCAGTATTGAGCCTTTTCTGTAATTAGGCCTATCAATTGGTAATTTTAGATTATATCCATACATGCATTTTTAACGTTTTCTTTTTTCCGCGAGTGTGATTTTAATGATGACAATTAAACATATTTATTTCCATCCTAGCACTCTCTGGTCTAGCTAGGGAACCATACTCTGGCTCCCATATATGTGTGTGTGGTGTATTCTTTGCTATTTAACAGGTTTAATCGTAATTACCAGGAGTGTTCACCCCAGTTGCCAGAAAAAGCCGACAAGTCAACGAACGGGGTAAAAAAAAAAACCAACAAAACAATTGAAACTTTCAAAATTTCAAATGCTGTTTGGAAAAAAAACTACTGGACGAAAATGTCTGGAAATAACATATAAGGTCCTATGAAGATTAATAAAAAGGTCTGTGACAAAAAAATGCTATTTAACCCTTTCGCTGCTGAGGCATTTCACACCTCTGTGCTGAGGTCATTTTTATGTTTAACCACGTTTTGAAGCCATATTTTAATATATGACCCAGACATAATATATATTGTTCTTTCCGGCAGACTCGGCAGATTCATAATATGTATGTCATGTCCTGTCTGTATATTATAACAAAACAATTTCAATAATTTACAATGTGTAAAGTGTTTTTTTTTCACATTTTAACATGCGAGCAGTTGCGGTTATATTTTCTATGGGTTGCGCTTGTTAAAAAAATTAGAAATGGGGACTCGTTACATTTTTTACAAATTTCGCTATTTTTAACAAACGCACCGCATACAAAAATCGTTAGTGCAGCATCATTGTTCACATTATAATTGAAATGGGAACAATATTGCTGCATTAACAAAACAAAAACAAAAAAAATTGTTTATTTTTTTTATAATTTAATTTTTAAATTAATTAAAAAAAAATAAAAATATTTACATGGTCATGTTCGGTATCGTGGGAAAGGCCATGCACGAGGACGCCAGTCCTCAGGGGGAGTTCCTGGAGGCTTGGCCGACATCCAAGATGTCGGCCAGCTCCGAGAGAGGATCACGATCCGGCGCTTTTCAGCGCTGAATCGTGATCCGGCTCCCCAGGGGTTAATGTCAGCCACCGTTTGGAAGGGCAGGCTGTGCCCTTCCAAACGGTGCCTGCCTTAACCCTGTGGCCCCCGGCGATCGGGAGGGAGAGAGGTCTGAAGGACCTCCCCCCTCCCTTTCAGGCACCTCCTCCGCACACGCGGGGGGGCACCTGAATTAGATGTCATTGCGCCACCGCAATGACATCTAATGTCCCCGCCAGGGTCCCGGAGTGCTGGACTGACATCCAAGACTGACATCCCGCCCAATTGCTGCCTCCTGTGCATGGATGCGCTCAGCGCGTCCATAGCACAGGAGACCCACTTGGCTGGACGCGCTGAGCGCGTCCATAGCAGCCAAGTGGTTGAAAACAATCAGAAAACATTTTTTGCCAAAAAAATCCTGAAAAATGCCTAAGAATTCCTAAAAAAAATTAAATAAAGAGACTTTTGCTGCAAATTAAAAGAATAAATGGTTTAATATATATTGAATAAAAACAGGAGTATTTTTACATTGAAACCTTTGGGATTCGCCTGATTATATCTGCTTAATGAAACCACCGAATATCAGGGCATTTCTCTGCTGTTCGGTGTTCTCTGAATAGATGAACCATTGCTTCTCTATGGGGGATTTAACTGCTGCCAAAGATCACTGTATTTTGCTGGCAATTCGCCAATATTTGGGGAATTGCCAGCATTTTGAATAGCTGAATGGCCCCGAAACTGCACCGTATGGAGATATTAACTATTCGGTGCAATTTCCCGGGCCAGTTCGGCTCTCTCTGAATATCCCTGCTTGGGTCGATCACTGACTCAATCTCATTGTATTGTGTGGGATGTATTCGAAGGACATCACCAGGGGGTCAACTAGAAGTCTTTTAAGCTCCATGTTTTATCTCATTAAACTGCAATCTCTTAGTTTGGAGGACAACATCCTGAAGCCTTAACGGTTTACTGTTGTTTATTTAATCTACAGTATTTAAGTAATTGTTTTGCACAGATTTTGGTAAATGTCGAATCTTAGGAAACATCCCAAAAAGTTGAAAAAGGAGAAAACCAGTTTTATAGAAACATAGAAACATAGAAAAATGTCGGCAGATAAGAACCTTTCGGCACATCCAGTCTGCCCAATTACATGGATACTTTACCTGGATTTATCTTTTGTTTAGGATAGCCTTATGCCTATCCCATGCCTGCTTAAATTCAATTACTGTTTTGGCCTCTACTATATACTACTACTACTCTACTTTATATTTCCTTTTTACATACAGCAGCATGTGTTTTATAAAGTAATCTAGTTACATCTTATATAAGCGACAGAGTATCTTTAAAAAAAAAAAAAAAAACATAACCTGTGATGCTTATTTATCTGTAAGTGTGTCTGCATATTAAGGGAAATGTACTTTGAAACCACTTCTCCTGCAGTAAACTATTTATTGTAGAATACTAATAAGGGGATTTCACACCGGGATTAAAAAAAAAAAATTAAAAGCTGGATTGGAGATATTTTGCGATTTTTGGACCAAAAACGAATTCCCTTGCTGATTTTCCACAATACTCAATTTAGTGTTTTAACCAAAGAATGGAACAGTGCAACCGATTTTACTGTGCATAGAAAATATATCACTGTGGCATGTTCTAGATACCAGCAGTGCTGATTATTTCCGCACATTGAATAATGCAGTACATATAGTACATTATTACAGTAAAATTGAGATTTGATTCTTTAACTGATGTGCTGTTTACATAAACATAACGCTTATTTTTTCCCCCCACCAACAGGCCCACATGCTATTCGTAAGAAGCCAAGCTAATTTTGCTTACAGCTATAGTTTTGACAGCATAATGACACTTTCATCTCAAATAACAAACTTTTGTAGCCTACAGAAAGGTTTCTGCGAATAGCAGTTTAACGCCCATGCACATATGAAAATGTATATTCAAAAATAGCTCCATGTGGCCTTCAAGTGCTTTTTTTAATCTGCATCTCCCTTAGTGTCCATGATTAGACTGAAAGCAAGGACAAATAATCTGTGGCATGCATTGCTCAACTTTGGGAACTGCCGAAAGAACAGGTAGAAATGTTACTTTATCATAAAATGGCAACATGGACTGGCGGAACGTTATATATATCGTTATATACTAGGAGTATAAACCTGATCTCTGCTAAAAAAAAAGCCATCTAGTGTGGCGTGACACTGATTTAAGGGTTCTGTGTAAAAACAGACCCAGGATGCATAAAAGTGAGACAGATATCATTTGCATGTCCTACCCAGAATTCCTTGCTGCATATGGGGAATGTAACACAGGAGCTCTGGGATGAAGTTCTTTGAATTGCTGTGATGTGCAATTAGCCTCTGCAATAATAAACATAACTACTGTAGCGCTGGTTTAATTCTTCTGCCGTAATTACTCGTTTCTGGCCACCAGGGGGAGACGAGCGCAATCTAAACCATACTGGACATTTTTGGACTACATTTTCCGGGACAGGAAGTGGATGGAGAGAGTGGGGAGACATCCGCAACCTCGTTCGGAGGAGAGGCAGTGTGCGCCAAGGGGTGAACAGAGCAAGACGCACGTGAGACAAGGAGCGATTGTGACCAGGCCGGAGCACAGGTGCTGCCTTGCAGATGCTGGAGATCGGTTTCACTGACTTGCCAGAGACCTAGTAATCCACCTCTGAGAGGTTTACACAGATACAGAGCTGCAGATTGGACCCCGAGTTAGGAGACCGCGATGATCTAATGGGAGTGCAGGCGGTGAACTGAGAATCTTGTGGCAGAGACGGACAAGCAAGAAAAGCGGATCCGGTGGCACAGAGTCCCAGCTAAATCGAACGGAGAGACGTCCTGGGTCAAGCAGGGTGCAGAGTATCTGGCGGATGGGTGAGAGGCCTTCCAGGCCACAGTACAGTAATAAAGCATGCTGCAGTTTTGTCTAAATCTACAGGGCCCCAACGTGACTAGTCGAAGACACATTGAATTCATTCACTGGCCAGTTGAATCTAGTACCCGGGTACCAACACACGCAGCCATACACGCACACCTTCTTGGGACACAACCTGTACAGGACTCACACTCCGGCAACGAAGGGGTTAAAATTCCTTTTTCTTTTCCTCTGCGCGTTTCTCGTTTTACGAATTCCTGTAAATATATATGTATACCGTGCTGCTTTATATATGCCAGTTTATTTGAGACCAGTAAACTATATAACTTATAAAATCCACAACAGTGCTGGTGTATATTTATTCCCTAGTGCGGGGAGACTGACCCGAGGTTAAATTCAGTCTCTGGAAAAAACACATTTAAAGGGTTAAATATGGATCCAGACACTGCTGCCAAATGGTGTGAGGAGCAAAGTAGTCAGATAGAATTATGCATAGTCATGGATATTCCTGCAGACACTTGGGTCGAAGATCAGATTCGCCAGGCCGTGGCAGAACTGACACCAGATCATCGGGGGTTAATCCTGGACATTAAAGCGAACCCAGATACCTCTCACACGTATGTTCTTTTTGAATGGGGAAAGGGTGTTCCAGTGTGTTTTCAGGGCGCGAGCGTGAAGCTGACCGATGAGGTGGAAGTTCAACTGATTCAGCCAAGTGTGCCACGTGGCGATCCCGCGAGTGTTCCCGCGCCCAGTCCGCTGGCCATGATCGGGCCTGAATTTATAGTGGCTATTGGAGATTTGCTGGCTAAATGTCAAAGAACAAGCCCTCCGCACACTAACTTTGGTTATCATCAGTTGAGAAATTTTACAGGAAACGTACCAACTCTGGCAGGAGAGGAAACCTTCAAAGAATGGGTAGAACAGGCAATGCAGGCTCTGGATGAGTGGGACGTCCCCGAAGCTCAGAAGAAGCAAATAATTACTGAGATCTTAAAGGGACCTGCGTCAGAGGCTGTCAGAAACCTAAAATTGAGCAAACAAGACTGCACTGCTTTAGATTACCTAAACGTACTACAGGAAGTTTTTGGACGAACGGAAAAGGCTGCGGAGCTCGTGTACCAGTATGAACATACTTACCAGTGGAAAGGTGAGAAGATGAATGAATACATGAGGCGCCTAGATAAGATTCTGCACCAGATACTTCTTAAGAAAGGGGCCGAACCGGCCGAAATAGATAAAATCCGAATACAGCAGATCCTGAGGGGCGCTCAACCTCTAGATCCTGTGATGCTACAGCTGAGAACCAGAGAAGGTAACCGAGAATTGAAATATCTGGAACTGATCTGAGCTGTCAGAGAGGAAGAGGCTCTACTTGAAGAAAAATCCCTTAGGGAGGAGAAGTCTGCAAGAAGGGGAGAAAAGGTGTATGTCCAACCTGTAAGGTATAATGAGTGTTCGTCGGACGAAGATGATCCGAAGGAGACATATGAGCCGGAAATTGACCGACAAGAGCAGCTCACTGTCTATGGTGAGATGCAACAGACTCTCAAGAGAGTACAAGGCCCACGCGCATCTGCACCGGGAAATCTTGAAGGTAGCAGAAATCCAGATTGTAATACAGAGGTCTCTTTCAGATATGCGCACAGCAAGGGTTGCTGTGGCATCTGACAGGTGGTCTTCAATTGAGACACAGCGAGAAAGTGCGCCCACGTCTTCAAAGGAAAGATGTTTCAGCTGTGGAGAATTGGGCCACTACCGAGCGCAGTGTACGAACCGAAGGCCTGAAGGAAAAAGAGTTGAAGAGTTCTTAAAGGCCTTAGAAGGACTGTTATCTACCTCACAGGTGGAAAACTTCAGAGAACCCCGGTGGAGAGAACAAACTGGGTACCCAACTGCTGGAGACTACTACGATCCCCAAGATCCAAATAGGAGGCAGGGAGGGTCTGAATATGTATCTGCTAGAAATAGAAGATCCTCTCCCTGGAGGTCCGGTCCTACATCACGGGAAAACAATGCACGCCCTCAAACACCGCGAGTAAGGACGAGGGTTAGGTTACAGCAGACTGGGCCTATGCTTCATACTACTACGGAGAAGTTCCCTGATAAGCTGATAGGTCCTTCGCCCGTCATTCCAGTTCAAGTAGAAGGGATCTACACCAAGGCTCTTCTAGATTCAGGCGCTCAAGTAACTCTGATCTACCGAGACTTCTTTCAGAGACACTTGAAACATATACCCCTGAAGAAGTTGAAGGATCTTGAAATCTGGAGTATGGGGACTGAGCGGTTTCCCTATGATGGATATCTACAGGTGAAGCTGGAATTCAGCTCCATGACCATTGGACAACCAAGAGTATGTGACACGTTGGCCATTGTGTGTCCTCGGCCCTCGGGAGCTAATCGAAGTTCTATGATAGTGGGGACGAACACCGACTTAGTGAGACGTCTTCTAACCCCACTGGTGAAGGAAGAGAATCATGCTCCCAAAAAGGCGCACTCGATGTTACGGCCGGTCTGTCAATGGATGGTCAGAGAACAGAGAGCCTCTGCAGAAGTGAGGCAGCTGAGGAAAACAGAAGGGACAGAGAAGGCTATACAGTCCAGAGAAGTCCCTGAAATAATCTCTGCAAGAGTTTTGAAACGGACAAGTGGAAGAGTTTCCGTCAACGTATGTAATGTGTCTGACTCTTCAGTAAATTTGAAGGCACGGATGTCAATCGGGTGAATGGCTTCTGTTAAGCCCCTCTCCAGTACCGATCTAGGGAGGAGAGTGAATAAAGCGATTCAAGCTGAACGGTTCTACCCTAAAGATGCTCCTATCTCATTCAAGTGGAAGAAGCGGGTTCAGTCTCCAATACTCAAGTCGGAAAATTTGTTCTCCAAGTATGAGGTTGATGTGGGATGCGCTAAGAGCACTAAACACCACATTTGTCTCCAGGATGATAAGACTTGTCGAGAAAGGTCAAGAAGAGTTCCATTGGGAGGCCTAGTTGAACCACAGAATCAAAGCTCAAAGCGTTCTATCCGACCCCCCCAGAGACTTACCTACGACTCACCAGAACATAGCACTGAAGAGGCTGTCACCACAGTGCGAAGGTTGCCCGAAGTGTCTGCTATGTTAGCTGAGGTAGCCAGAAGTATGAGTAAACTTGAGGACGTATACCTAACCCATTGTATGTTTGCTGCTGAACCTATATATATTGACTGATGTAATGTTGAAATGTAATGTAACTGTTACCCTTCCTTGGAGAGACCCAAGAGTTCTAGGAGGGGGAGAGTGTAGCGCTGGTTTAATTCTGCTGCCGTAATTACTCGTTTCTGGCCACCAGGGGGAGACGAGCGCAATGTAAACCATACTGGACATTTTTGGACTACGTTTTCCAGCATGCTTTGGGACAGGGACAGGAAGTGGGTGGAGAGAACGGGGAGACATCTGCAACCTATTGCGGAGGAGAGGCAGTGCGCGCCAAGGGGTGAACAGAGCAAGACGCACGTGAGACAAGGAGCGATTGTGACCAGGCCGGAGCGCAGGTGCTGCCTTGCGGATGCTGGAGATCGGTTTCAGTGACTTGCCAGAGACCTAGTAATCCACCGCTGAGAGGTTTACACAGATACAGAGCTTCAGATTGGACCCCGAGTTAGGAGACCGCGATGATCTAATGGGAGTGCAGGCGGTGAACTGAGAATCTTGTGGCAGAGATGGGCAAGCAAGACAAGCGGATCCGGTGGCACAGAGTCCCAGCTAAATCGAGCAGAGAGACGTCCTGGGTCGAGCAGGGTGCAGAGTATCTGGCGGATGGGTGAGAGGCCTTCCAGGCCACAGTACAGTAATAAAGCATGCTGCAGTTTTGTCTAAATCTACAGGGCCCCAACGTGACTAGTCGAAGACACATTGAATTCATTCACTGGCCAGTTGAATCTATTATACCCATTATTATTATTATTATTTATTTATAAAGCGCCAGCATATTCCGCAGCGCTGTACAATAAGCACAGTACAGACAGGGTTACCATACATTGAACAACATTTGACAAACAGTACAGGAGGAGATGAGGGTACCAACACATGCATACACGCACACCTTCTTGGGACACAACCTGTACGGGACTCACACTCCGGCAATGAAGGGGTTAAAATTCCTTTTTCTTTTCCGCTGCGCGTTTCTCGTATTATGAATTCCTGTAAATATATATGTATACCGTGCTGCTTTATATATGCCAGTTTATTTGAGACCAGTAAACTATATAACTTATAAAATCCACAACAGTGCTGGTGTATATTTATTCCCTAGTGCGGGGAGACTGACCCGAGGTTAAATACAGCGGCTCCTCCGGGAGTGAGCGCTACACTCCCGGAGGCTTTTTATCGTGGAGGCTTTTTATCTCACTTTTTGTCCTCCACCACAACCCTTGTAAGTACTATCTATAACTATAAAATCGTTTGTCAGTCGCCGGATGTGCAGCTTCGGACAGACGCCAGAAGCACGTGCAGCCTCTACCCGTCGGCTGTGCGCTCATCCAGGAGAGCCAGAACAGCATCGCTGTCACTGGCTCCCGCGGCAAAACCTTCCTCCCTACGTGAGTTTTGGGAGGGAGGGAGATGACGCTGGGACGGCTGCTTTCCTCCCTCTCCCAATGTGTCCACGGGGGGGGAGGGCGCAGAGTGCTGGGACGCTGCGGCCGGCATGAGAACTCCCTCCCGGCATTTGAGTTCAAAATTGAAAAACATGGTTTAGAGCAGGGATCTCTGGCTCCTCAGATGTTGGCAGTCTAAAATTCCCAGAATTCTTTGAATGCAATACATGGCCAGAGAATCATAGGAGCTGTAGTTCAGCATCATCTGGGTGGCCCAATTTTGAGATCATGGGTTTGAGCCTTGTGGTGATCATATGGCTCATTATGTATGGCCTGAAGTCAATAGGGTAGACTCTTCCCACTTGGACCTCTGGACAAGCTGACACGACAGCCACCAGCAAAGCATGATTTAGGGCAGGGGTCAGAAAACTTGGCCCTCTAGATGTATTGAGAGAAAGGGCCCTCTAGATGTATTAGAACTTTATTTCCCTTGAGACTCAACCAATCTAATGAGCGGCTGAGACCCAGGAGAGAATTAACTCTGAAACATCTGGAGGGCCAATGATGTCTGTCTATCCCTTCCCTAATTCAGCACCTCTGAACAGCTAAGCTTCCCAGTATATCAAACCTGGAGCCTGTAGGACCGATGCTTCCGTCTAGGGCTTCCAGTCTATTACAATAGCCTCAAAAAGCCTCTGTTTGCTCATTCACAGGACCATGAAAAAATAAGATTCAATAATATTGCGCAGATACTGAATATACTTTTAGGCTTACAGGCATCTTGTTAAACAGAAGTCACAATTTACGGAGGCCAATAACACATGGCTCCCTTGAAAGCATGTTTAGGGTTTTTGTTGGGGCAGTAACCCTAACACAAATATAGGGAAATTCAAACATTCAGCAGCAAAAACTGATTAAATCCACATAAAGCTATATGAAAAACAAAATAATAAAGTATTAATGCAGATACCACTTGCGCTCACACTGGGACTGACGTCCAATTTTTTCTGCATGTTTATTTTTGTGTGGGGTACACATGGGAGTTAGAGCTGCATAAAAGTATAAGAGATTTGTGAATTGCTGATCAGCGCCGGTTTTTCACTTTTTGCCTATATAGGCAGTTGTTGTCATTAGATACCATTATGTGTTTCACTCTCCTGGTGCGTTTGAGCATCAGATTCCAGATGACAGATTTTTTTTCACTTAATGGACGCTATAATAATCCAGTGGACACTCATAAGCAAACTATCAGATCCAACTGATGAAGCCAAAAGAGTGTGAAAGTATGTAAAAATATATTTAAAAATATTTTAAAGTAGTAATTGCTTTAGATCCTTCGATTGCTTTCTAGTATGCAGGGAGCTCTGCCCAGATCAGAACGTGTCCGAGTCGGTATTTTGGATTTATGCCATTCATCTCTGCCAGTTAGGGATTTATAGGATTTGTACTTCAGTTTTGGCAGAAGTTCCTTTCATCAGATAAGACCAATGGGACACTAGTCAAAATGGCTATTTGGCCGACAATTTGCCATTCCATTGCAGTTCTTCATCGATGCACCGATTACTGAATTACCCCCTCATGTGTACATTTTACTTACGCGCAGGGTAACAATGTTTCATTAATACAAAACAGTTTAGAATTATTAATACATAGTAGCGACACTAGACCAAAACAAATGGAATGCCAAGGAAATCTCAAAATTCTTATAAATGATAACGTTAGTGCAAGAAGCAATACCACTAGAAATGGGATTCATGTCCATAGCACCATGACTGCTATTGTAAAAACAAAAAAGAGACCCCCCGAGATCTGCTTTTCACTCGCAAAGCATATGAGCACCACAGCCCTGTAGAAATGAATGAGCTGCTCATGAATAGCACAGCCACATGCAACAGGTGTTAGCCATAGTTGCTAATATGCAAGGAGAACACTTGCAGGTCTATTCAATACAGGTGAAACTCAGGAGAACTTTTGGAGAAGTGAAAAATCCAGGTCAAAATAGCCAAACCAGAAATATTCTTCTGTTTATCTCACTTTCCAAGTCTGCCGTTTGGTCTAGATTGTTCTCTACTCCTGCCAATTGTCCTGAGTTTCACCTTTTGTTGAATAGACCTGTTGAAACCTGTTGGCAGGTGTACGGTGCACGCATGAGCAGTATCCACTTATGTCTATGGGGAAAACAAAGAGCAGACTTACAGGGTTATTCAAAGAGATCCGAATGGCTCCCAAAAGGGAACCGAACGCTGAAAGCGTTCGGTTACCTTTCTTGGCCATTCGGGTATTCAGAGAGCAGGCAATTTGCCAAATCCTGGTGAATTGCCTGCACATACGGTGCCTGTTCGGTGCCTGCTCGAGGGCAGTGAAATCCCCATAGAGAAGCAATGCTTCGGCTATTCAGAGGGCAAAACCCAGCAGGGAAAAGTTACCGAATTGCCCTGCTGTTCGGTGGTTTAATTCGGCAGGTTTATTCAGGCGAATCCCATAGGCTTCAATGTTAAAAATATTTTTATTATTTATTATTATCCTTTATTTATATTCCCGTTTTAACTCAATATCTAATAAACCGTTGATTATAATATTCTGCAGTAAAGAGTCTCTTTACTTATAGATTTTTTAGGATATTTTAAGCATTTTTCGGGATTTATTTTTTTTAAAGAAAATTTACGTGTTTTTAATGTTTTTTTTTAACTTTACTTATTTTTTCTGTAACAGCCCTTTCTTATTATCATTCATTGGATAATATGTAAATTTCAGACATTTTCGCTCAGTAGTTTCATTGCAAACAGCGTTTCACTTTTCAAACATTCAAGCAAACTGTTTTTTTAATTTATTCACTCCATTCGTCTGCGGTGTCGGATTTTTCCGGCGGCTGCGCTGCGTGTGATCGGCTTCTTCTCAGGTTTTTCTAGCGTTTTCAGTGGGGTTAATCCAGAAGTTTTTGCGGGTTTTCGGTGTGCATTCGCCAGGTTTTGAAGTGTGTTTTCGGCTGGTTTGCGGTGACTTTTCCCTGCAATTCGGCGGCCCTGTGGTGCTTGCTGAATACACCGCAGGGTCGCCGAAATGGGATCGCCAAATCAAACCGAATTGAAGAGAACGAAAAGTCACCGAACATGCGGTGACTTTTCGATTCTCTTTGAGTAACTCACTTGAGTTAGAAACACACTATGGCCTATGATTACTGTATCGCACTCCAATTGTCATATAATATCTATTTCCTCTGCTGTCAATTTGGGAGAAACATAAATGTATGGTCCCCCCAAAATATTTAGATTGAGCTGTGACAATTTTGCGAGGAGAAGAAATTGCTGCAAGGTCACATGCAATCATTATTCCCCATCTTGGTATAATGGATTTTTTTTTTTTTCACCCATGCTATTTTAGGCTAGGGTCAGACGAACGCATTTTTCACGTTGTCCGTGAAAAAGTGCGTTCGAACGAATGGACGTATTTTTTCACGGAATACGCGATAGCGGTCATACGATGCGCATTTTCGTCCGTGATTTTGTACGGATCATCAATAAACCCTTTTTGCGTCTGGACGTTATGTTGGCCGGACGTGTGCAGCGTCTGACGTCTCCCAATCACGCAAACACGCCGCTATGCAGCCGCAGCGCACTCTGTACGTCAGTAGTAGCGGTTTGACGTTCTCGAAAAAATGCGTTCGTTTGCCACTTGCGTTGCGCGGACGAACTTTCGTGCGGCCGTTCGTCGTATGTTCCCCGGCATTGGACGTCATTTGCTGCTAGCACGGCCGTGATTTCGTGTGGCTAAACGCACGTTAAAACTGCTTTCGTCTGACCTTAGCCTTAGGTCTTAATTTCTCAAATTTCTCATATAACCTTTTAAGCAGGGTAATTCAAAGAGATTCGAAAAGTCACCGCACATTCGGTGACTTTTCGTTCTCTTCAATTCGGTTCCTTTTGCCGATACCATTTTTGTGACCCTGCGGTGTATTCAGCAAGTACCACAGGGTCCCCGAATTGCAGGGAAAAGTTGCTGCAAACCTGACGAAAACTAACCGCAAAACCCACCGAATACACGCCGAAAACCCCCAAAAACATCTGGATTAACCCGTCGAAAAACCGGAGCAGGAGCCGATCACACACAGCGAAGCAGCCGAGACCGCAGACGAGGCAGTGAATAAATTAGCTAAACAGTTTGTATGAATGATTGAAAATGAAACGCTGTTTGCAAAGAAACTACTGAGCGAAAATGTCTGAAATTTACATATGAGGTCCAGGGAATGATAATAAAAAGGGCTGTTACAGAAAAAATAAGTAAATTTAAAAAAAAAAAATCGGACTTTTAAATAAAAAAAAAATTCAGAAAAATGTTTAAAATATCCTAAAAAAAAATCGATAAATAAAGAGCCTTTTTACTGCAGAATATTATAATGAACGGTTTATTAGATATTGAATTAAAACGGGAATATTTTTAACATTGAAGCCTATGGGATTCTCCTGAATAAACCTGTTGAATTAAACCACCGAATGGCAGGGCATTAGGGGAACCTTTCACTGCTGGTTTGTGTTCTCTGAATAGCCGAAGCAGTGCTTTTTTATGGGGATTTCTTTGCCCTCGAACAGGCACCGAACAGGCACCGTATGTGCAGGCAATTCGCCAGGATTTGGCGAATTGCCTGCTCTCTGGATAGCCGAATGGCCAAGAAAGGTAACCGAACTCTGATTTTCAGCGTTCGGTCACCTTTCTCAAGCAATTCAGATCTCTTTGAATAACCCTGAAGATGTTAAATAGGCAACGGAGTGGAATTTCCTGCACTTTCTGCAGCAGGCATATTTTCGATTCCGACTCTTCCCCATCGTGGAACTTCCGTAAGCCGTTTAAATAAAACACTCGAAGCAAACTTGTCAGAATATGCAGAGCTCGAAAAGGGAAAAAAAAAAAAAAAACGTTGCTTATGTTTAGTGACTTATTTAAATGGTTTTGCATATTTTTTGCGTGATTTGTCAAAACACAGAATGATTTCTCGTACAGCCGTTTAGAAGAAAAAAAATATATTAGTGGTGCTAAAAGCGGCATTCCGAGACGCGAAAAGCTGAACAACGATTTTAAACAAGCATTGTGTCAAATACGGACAGCTGACTAATGCAGAATTAAACTGACTTGAATGCATCTTTTATGGCAATCAAATGGAGGGGAAGCGAAAAAAGTCTGTTCGAAAGAACTCGCGTTTATGTGTTTATTGCCTCAAAAATATGTCACATTCGCATTGCCGTAAAAAGAAAACGGCCCCATTTTGATGTCTGAATCTGCTCTGAACTCAAAATGTTAATCAATGATTTCATAAATCAGCCTGAAGACTATATCTCCGCTTTCTGCCGCAAGCAGGGGGAGAAATAAACAGATCAATTCATAGTAATGAGGGGAAATATCCTTTGCTAAGCAATTCATTCGTCAGAAATATTATTTTCAGGACATTGAATCGCAGGAAAAAAATATTCTGTGCGATTTAAGAACTCAGTTCAGGTACAACGTGACAGGTTGTTTTGCATTGTGTTGCACAGATTTAATAGCACATAAAAAGCTTATTATTATTGGATTGTTTGTATTGTGCCAACATATTCTGCAGCGCAGTACAGGGGTTATAATAAATTAGGGAAAAAACATAGACAAAGACATGTGATAGAGAGGACATTTCTCCCTAAGGAGCCTCAATTCCAAATGATAATAAATATATATCTGCCTTTCAATGTTTTATTTAACTATTTGGTATATCCTGACATACATTGGACATTTTGGCTTATAAGAATATGTGTCAAAGCTCTAATAATAATCAGAGGTTATAATTTCTAGTGAGAGAAAGGGGGGGGTGAGGATCCTGAGGGCGAGCAACAGCACTGGTGGCCTGCTCTACGGTGGCTCACAAGGTTTTAGCTTGCTTGTGCCATTACAGGGATGAGTGCTCCATATGCAAATCAGTCTGCTCTCACCCAATGAGGGTGGCCAGTACTGACTGCCAAGGACGTCATCCCTGCACATGAGATGCAGCAACCCCGACGATCGTTTCGGCCTTGTTAGGCCGCGTCAGGAGGGTATAGCTGACACCCCTCTAGGCACATCAAGCAAGAGGTCCATGTCTGGATGACCCTGTAAACTTATAGTGAGAGAAAGGGGGGGGTGAGGATCCTGAGGATGAGCAACAGCACTCGTGGCCTGCTCTACGGTGGGGCCCACTCAGGTCTCACAGGGTTATAATTTCTAACTGACTATCAAAAAAAAAATCACAATTTGGTAATAAAATGTTAAATGTACATCCGTTAGCTTTAAATAGGCAAAAGTTATCCGAAAAAAAATTACTTATATCAAAATTATACTCTGCGATAAAAGACATGAAAGTTATGAGGAAAGATAACAAGCTTAAACCTGTTTTAGTTTAGAGAAACGGCGCCTTAGAGGGGATCTTACAACTCTATATAAATATATACGGGGCCTTAGAGGGGATCTGATAACTTTATATAAATATATACGTGGCCTTAGAGGGGATCTTACAACTCTATATAAATATATACAGGGCCTTAGAGAGGATCTGATAACTCTATATAAATATATACGGGGGCCATTATAAACCATTGTCTGGAAACCTATTCATTAACAGGACACGAGGTCACCCATTTAGGATGAAAGGAAATTCAACCTAAAGCATAGAAAGGTTTATTTTACGGTGAGAACAATAAAGCTGTGGAATTCTCTGCCTGTTGAGGTGGTTGGGTCAGAGTCTATACAGACTTTTAAACAACGACTTGAAGACTTCCTGCAAAAACAGAATATTAAGGCTCATAATATTTAATATGCGATGTTAGCTGCTTCATCCAAGGAGAAATCTGATGCAATTCTGGGGTCAAGAAGGAATTTTTTCCCAGTATGTTGTATATTTGGTGAGCGCTTCAGACTGAGTTTTTTGCCTTATTTTGGGTCGACAGCAGTAGATGATGTGTGAATCATTTGTCATAATAATTATTTGTCATAATAATTTATAGTAATTTATCTCTGTGAGTACGTAACAAAGTACATTTGGACCTGTAACGGGCATCAAAAATTGGTAGGTGCACAACCCAATAATAAAACCATGTCAAGAAAGTGCCATGAGTACCACTTCATCAGAGTGTACAGAACTCCCATATGGAAAAAGATCCCTTGAAGGGGAACTGAAGCAGATCTGGTGTATCGGAGAAGTAAAGAAGGAAAACGTCACAATGCCCCACTCACCTGCGTGGTGCCGCCTGGTTTAGGTGCCTGGCATGGCCTCCTGGTCCTGAGTCGGGCCTTGACCTTGCTTGTGGTCTCCCTCCTGATCCTCATCCTCGGGGATTGCCATGGCATTCCCTGGAGTTGTGGCGGGCACGGGATGCTCAGGTTGTTCCACAGGTTCCAGGCTTTTGGCACACGTCGGCTCCGCGTCACTGGAGTGCAGCACAGATACGACCCAATTCCGTTCTTAAAGGGCAGATACTGGGCACGTTATGGGTTCACGCACTACACCTCAAATCAGTCGGTCTATACCTAAGGTGTGTCTCTCTGTAAAAGACCAGTCTGGCCATGACTCCCTTGCTGGTTATGTATGTGTGTGTGTTATTTTACCTTCCTGTATCCCAGTCTGCTTCTCTGTGCTTCATACCGGCAACATACCATTGCCGGCCGTGTATTCCTGACCACGCTGTTCTCTGTACTCCTTGACCATTTCTCTTGTATTTCCTGAGTACGCTCTCATGGATTAACATCAGAACCATACTACACATTCTCCGCCTCTCTGTGCCATACCCTCCACCACCCCTCACCGTGACAAACAGTGAGAGACAGTAAGAGGAGAGAAGAAGAACAAGACAGAAAGGCAGACAGAGACAAAGACAGAATGACAAAGACAGAAAAGAAATATTGTGCATCACGTTTAAAATGTTCTATTTCTGCTGTTGTTGCTGGTGATACAAAAGTTTTAAAAAAAAAATGCCATTCGAAGCAATACCTTATTATTAATCAAATAAGTACACACAAGCGAAAGTATAATGAAAAAGGCATCAAAACTATGACAAGGAATCTAAGAAACAAAAATCCGAATCAATAACTATATATTCCCATTCAACGGGTATATTCTTCAAGCTGCAATTTGTGTTTTTCTCAACAATGTATAATTTCTTGGAAATTGCTTTAGAAGAGCTTTCTATAGTAATATTTTTTTTGCACCGTACACTGGTGCTGAAATGTCAAATGAAATATTCAAACTAGAGGTCAAGTATTTGCAGAAAATCAGCCGATAAAAGGGCCAAATCAAATGTCTTTGCAGCACCAAGAGGTGACAGGAAAAAAATCATTAGGCTTGTCATTCAAAAGGAAATAGGCAATGTAAATTAGTGTTTGTGCAAAACATATACAGACTGCTTGGTTTTGACAGCATAGAAACCACTGAGAATTAAAAGGCGGAGGGCGAGGGATTATAGAGTTTCTTTCCACAGGGCAATAAGCCCATGAAAACATCATGCATCATGACTGGACCTTTAGTTGATGTGTCCTTGTGGACATAATGGCTAGGGATGTGCGTTTCGGGTTTCGGAATTTCGGAATTTTCATGAAATTTCCCGATTCGTGTTTTCGGATGCGGCCGATTTTCCGAAAATTTTTAGATCCGAAAACGGCAGATCCGAAAAGTTTTCCGAGCCGAAACGAAATATTTTCGGAATTTTCGAATGGACTTGAAATGTGTCAAATCGAAATTTATTGCTTTGAAACGAGGAGAAAAGACGTTCCGAAAAAACGAAAATTTCCGAAATCACGAAAAGTCCATACAAAAAACGAGCAAAGTGACACGAAAATACTAAAAATGGTCGATATTCAGGAAACATGTACAATTCCGAAAAACGAAAATTTCCGAAATCACGAAAAGTCGATACAAAAAACGAGCTAAATGACACGAAAATACTAAAAATGGTCGATATTCCGGAAAAAAAATGTACACGAAAAACGAGTCGAGCCGGACCGAATCGAAACAGAAATCGGTCGAAACGAGCCGAATCGAAAAGTTTGAAAATCAAAAAAAAAAAATCAAATCGAATCGAACCGAAAAACAAATCGGTGCACAAGCCTAATAATGGCTGGTAGCAGTAGCCACTTAGAGAGACAGAGCATGTGTAAAATACTCTCAGACAGGACAGGGAAACAAAACGTCCAGATATGATATGTTCAGTTGATACTATGCTGCTGTCAGCCAGTGGAGCGGTGTGGGGAATGTAAGGGTTTTTTTTTTACTAATACCCTCTGTCTCCCAGGACAAAAAAAAATGTTAGAAATTAAATTACACACAAATCTTTTTCTATAATTTAATATGTTTGCTCACACACTGTCCACCCAATGGACAAGCCTCCACTACTTCATTTAGAGGGGACATATTCCACTCTTCTGCCTGGTCTCTCAGTCTGCACCTCTTCCTAAATATATCACTAGACTCCTACTTCTTGGTGGCAATGTTCTCTAAGACCTTTTAAATGGGAGTTTAAGATTCTAATTTACAGACAAGACATAGGACATCATTTTACATTTAAGGTAATTTGTATGCCAAAAAATGAAGAAAGCATGGAATATATATTGCATGTTTGGGAACTGTGGTGCAGGAGACTAGATGATTAATTAAAAAATCCGTAAATATTTAAATTTTCTATATTTATTTAATATCTTTTATTTGTTTTGATTGTTGGTTTATGGGTCTAAGGCATAATGACCCTTTAGTAAAAAAAATTAATAAAAGATAAAACTAATTTCTACCAAAATATTCCATTTCTACATTAAAAAAATATATACTATAACCTTCATCACATGCCCCTTAGCAATTATTTATTAGCATTTAAGGTTTTATTATTTCTGCCAAACAAATATAACACTTAGATTATATTAAAGGAGAATCTGAGAGAAAATCCAGATGAAGTATTTGTCCAATCCTATTTTTTTTAGTATTTGTCAGTTAAGCACAAACCATTGATTATCATAGTGATTAAACCTATGCTTAGCAACTGGTCCTTTTAGATGTACTTTTCCAAACAATATATCTGAGAGCACTAGTCTGATATTTCAAATGCCATTGGTTATGATTCTCCCAAAAAATAGAACATATCTCTTACAACCCACTTACCAGCTGTTACTGAAAATGTATCTGATATTATTTGTGCATTTATTCTGATTGTACTCAATGCATTGGTCAAAAGCCAAAGCTTTCTGTAAGAATAAATCTTGTATCTTTCACAAAGAGGAAACGAGGACGCAATATCTAAAATGTCTCAACACGACACAATAGAGTGAAAGCTGTGTACTGTAATGAAATGCCATACACATCTATGTGCGCTATACACACAGTAATCACATTTTAAAAATACCCGTTTTAAATGTTATCTTTCATATAATCATAGTTTTATGACATGTTTTTGGTGCAATAGTTGAGCGTCTGTTGTAGTCTTTTTGTATGATGCCAACAACAAACTATATTAGTCATGTGTAAGGGATTGTATAAACGTTTGTCTCCAGAAATAGTCTACTCACAAAACTAATAGGGCCATATTATGTTCCTAAAGCTAACATTAAAAAACCCGTTAGCGATTTGGATCTTGCGCCTTTCAGCGTGAGCTTACTGTACTTTGCGCTCCATATGCTTAACATGGTTAATTAGTTTTGGGATTACAAAGTCCTAACGCCAATTACCGTCCTGCTGCGGTTAACTCAAAAGTTAACCACAGCTAGGACCTTGTGCTAACGGATACCACTTCTGCGTAATCAGTCAGTCAAAGCTGAACCCCCCTTAAAAAATCATATGCCCGCCTCTCATCCCGCGGAAAAAATGGTGGCTCTATCTGCTTTTTCTTGCCGCTGGGAGCAGAGAGAGACTGGGGGAAAAAGTCCCTCAATATGACTTTGCGAATCACTACGCCTACCTGCCGGATCTCACAAGGCGAGATTGTGCAGGTCATGTTACCAGCAGTGGAAGCCTCAATGGAGTCCTATGGACTCCATGGCGATGATGCTCGCGGTTGTGCGTAGCGCTGCCATGAGCATCCCGAGGCATAGCACCGTGTTACGGTGCAGGCTGCTGGTTTAGCGCCTGCACCGTAATATCACGCTAAAACGGGGATGCTAAGGAGAAACCTGCAGGTGCAGGTTTTAACGTGATGATAGTAATAAAGCCCATAGTGTTTGAAAGCAAGCATTTGATTTACTCAATTTTAATTTTCCCAGGTTTCATAAAAGATTTCAAAATGTGTTTTCTACAGATTAGGACCTGAGTTAGAAGATTCACTTCCTGTTTCCTGTACCTTGGATTGCTGGGAGCTCGAAGGAAACTACAGCATTTGATCAACTTCTGCTTCTGAAACAAATTAAGAACAATGGATAGATCAGAACACTCCACTCGATAATTATCAGATTTTAATTTTCACATTTCCTGAATTGGTCACAAATTATGATCACATGTTGCTAAGCTGCTGACAACGTCAATGTACTCTATCTTTTAGCAGGTCCTGCACTATACAATTATCCAAAAAATAGCATAGAATGGTACACTTCATTAGGTATTATTATTTTATTATTATTCTTTATTTATAAAGCGCCAGCATATTCTGCAGCGCTGTACAATAAGCACAGTATAGACAGGGTTACAATACATTTAACAACATTTGACAAACAGTACAGGAGGAGATGAGGGCCCTATTCCCGTAGGAACTCACAATCTTGGAGGGTTGGGGTTGGAAACAGGAGGAGAGGACTGTAAGGTAGACATGTGCATTCGTTATAGTACTAATACGTTTTCGTCCGAATTTTCAGATGTTTTCGTATTCGTGTAGCTAACGATATCCGAAACCCTTCACTCCAAATTATAAAGGAAACGAAAGGAAAATGCATTACATTTTCGTTTCAGTTCTTTTGTAATATTATTTGATTCTGATGCTGGACAGGACTCCCTGTGATTAGCAGATGCCCAGTGCCCAATTGTGCTGTTTGAAGGGAGATTATCTGGACAGACTATCTCCTTCAGTACATACACAAACACACACACACAGTGCCTCTCCCCATTATTATTTTATTATTCTTTATTTATAAAGCGCCAGCATATTCCGCAGCGCTGTACAATAGGCACAGTATGGACAGGGTTACAATACATTGAACAACATTTGACAAACAGTACAGGAGGAGATGAGGGCCCTATTCCCGTAGGAACTCACAATCTAGGAGGGTTGGGGTTGGAAACAGGAGGAGAGGACTGTAAGGTAGACATGTGCATTCGTTATAGTACTAATACGTTTTCGTCCGAATTTTCAGATGTTTTCGTATTCGTGCAGCTAACGATATCCGAAACCCTTCACTCCAAATTATAAAGGAAACGAAAGGAAAATGCATTACATTTTCGTTTCAGTTCTTTTGTAATATTATTTGATTCTGATGCTGGACAGGACTCCCTGTGATTAGCGGGTGCCGGGTGCCCAATTGTGCTGTTTGAAGGGAGATTATCTGGACAGACTATCTCCTTCAGTACACACACACACACACAGTGCCTCTCCCCCATCTGTTTAACCCTATAAACTGTCAATTAGTGGAATCCTTAACAATACAATGTCTGGATCTATAAGAGGTGTGAGGAGCTATGTAGGCACTTATCTCCCCAGGGGGCCGTCACTGATAACAGGCATTCCATGGTTAATGATTCCTCCAGTGACTGCCTGTAAAATTAGACAGGGGGGCAGGTATCTATCTCCCCTCCTAATCAAACTCTAGTTTGTGGCTCTTGAGTTCTCAGTCCGGCACATAGAGGAAAGGATCATGTCTCAGCCTGTAAAATTCCTCTGGTGCACCTGACCCCACAGCAAGGGAAAAAACCCAACCATACACAACACAGGGAACACTCCACACTGCCCTTCAAAAGGGAACTCGTCCATACAAATCAAAGGGGAACGAACTGCAATAAAATCCACATAAACTGATAAACATATATATATATATATATATGTCTATCAGTTCATGCAAATTCCATCACAACTCGCTCCCCCCTGATCCACACGAACGAATTCCCCCCCAAAATGCAATGCAAAATGTTCCCTGTGCTGCACACAATTGAGTCCCCTCCCCCACCGCAAGGTCAGACGCACCAGAAAAACCCCACAGGCCGAGATTTATATGAAGGAATTCCCTTTTAAAATGCAATGTAAAATGTTACCTGTGCTGTATCTGTGTTTTCCCTGATGTGTTTCTTAGTAAGATAACACCTGGGTGAGCTTTGCAGGCACTTTGCTCCATGCAGGGCGTCCTGTCTGGCACTGACAGGACAGGATCATCCCTCTGCCTGCCCTGTATAATATTTCTCATGCTAGCAGAATTTACAAGCTCCCAGAGATGCCATCACACCATGTACTCTGCTGCTGTGTGAGGTCAGAGGGAATGTAACAATTTCATTATATTATGCAGGTGGGAAACCATGTTACATCTCTCCAGGATACATTACTGCCTTAATATAATAATTGTTATATTTGTATTCATCCTTTGATGTCAAACAGCAACAGAGTATGTGTATCAGTGGGTGTTTGTAAAGTCTGGCTGCATTATACAACTTCTCTCACCTGAAAGCTGCAAAAAGTAAGCGGCCAGTGTGGTGACTTCATACACAGGGAAGATTTTATCTGTGCCTCAAAGCGATTCTTTTGTTTAAAATGCAATAAATAATATACTTTAAATGTTCATTTTAATAAAATATATTTTAATTTTAAAAAAAGTGTGGTCTCCTCATTCAGTGGTACAAAAAGATCCCTTTCTCAATGCCGCTAACTGCTGTGTCACAAAATAAACAGTCAGAAGGCATGTTGTAGCACAGAAAGAAAACTGCTTTATTGTGCAAAAGGAGTAAGACCATGTTTAGGCCTGCAGGACTTTTCTCAATACTTTTTCCCTCGCTTATTAATTTCTTTTAAAGTTACAGTGAGCGGTAACGCCAGGTCAAGGCTTCAACCCTTGTTACTGCCCATTCACACACCATTCATTCATTATAGCTCCCTCTACACATTCATACAACACTCATACTTAATTTACATTTTTGACTACTGAAGCGAATAATATATATATTTTTTTGTATTATTATTACTATAGGTAGACACAATTTCCCACCTGCACTAGTGTGACTATCACCATAGGCAGACATAATTTCCCTCCTGCAATACTAGGATTATTACTATAGGCAGATATAATTATATATATTATAGGCTGCTTTTTATTCATGGGGTAATGATTTTTTTCTCTCGGAGTGGTAGTTGTATCATATCTTCCAGGGGGGTTTGTTTGAGTTACCCACCCTCTATTGTTCTCCCTGTGTACCATTCTACACTATACAAACCCAATAACTGCCTTTAAGGGATAAACCCACTTATGTTTGCTTCCTTTACCTCTCTGCAACCTGATCCTAATCCCCCTGATGAGCACTAAACAGGATCTTCCGCTACTTCCTGTCATCCAGGTGGGGTGCTTTTCATATAGAAGGTGTTTAAAAAATGTCATTAACTTGACAGAAAGAAATAAGTAATTATCTTAAAATGCTAAAAAAAATGCTTAAAAAATAGCCTTTTTTGTTTTAGTTTAACCAGACTGGCGATAATCTAGAATACTCTAATAGGACACTCTAGGGTAAAAACCAAGCGAGGTGGATGCAGGAGCTTCATATTATCCCCTCCTGGCTCTCTATGCCCCCCCCCGATTTGTTAATTACCCTAAACAATACCTCAATACAATCAGTCAGGGACTTACCAGGAGTTTAAACCCACTTTGCAGAGATCGCTACCTCAATGGTAGAGCGTAACAAAATGATAATACCAGAAAAAAAAAAATTGATCAGATATTGAAGAGAATCTTAATGAAACAGGTAGTGAGAGACCAAAGGGTCTACCCCTATATAATTCAAATAAACTTCAGTTACTCTAATGGAAACATCAGAGTACTAGTGTCTCCCAGAGACCAAATTAATATTTAACTTTTATTGAACTCGGTTAAAATTGTCAGACAAATAAACTTGAATAGACAGTGCTCACAAAACAATATGTAATAAAAACAATTCTGCAGAAGGAAATTAGGTATAACGGCAGAGAATATGATCAATAATCAATACAGTAAGTGACCTTCAAGGATCACTTCAAGGTATTGTAACAAGTTTGAAGATTGGTAGCAGTGTTAGACCATGAAATACTGCACGTGAAAAAGCAGAAAGGACAGAAGCAAGAATCTCCTGTTAGAAGAATTGGCTCAAATAGCCCAATATAAGCGTACCACAATAATTGCCCAAATTTTCATTAGCAGAAGGACACAAAAAGGGGGTATATATATGTATTCAGGGTCTCAAGATACGAATTCCCCGGGTAGGAACAGGGAGTTCTTGCCTGCCAAGTGCACCCGACGCGCGTTTCGCCAGAAATGGCTCGTCAGGAGTGCTTACGGGCTAAGAGAAAGACAGGGCTATTTAAATTGTACATATTCCGCTCCAATCAGTAAATTAACCAATGGGACTGGAGAATAGCAGGCAGTCATATCATTCGTCTATCATGAAGATTGACACATGGAGGAGCCAATGGTGATCGATGTTTAGTTCAGCTGCCTAGGTAACTGATAGAGCGAGTAAATCTCGCTTCACCATTGGTTTCAATGTGAATCCGAGAGTCAAGGCCGTATTACAATTGATTGATAACGGTATAGTTTAATCGTGCTTATTGCCGAATTGTAAACATCACTAAGACAGGGTGATCGCTAAGCGGGATTGGTTTGAGAAGTTATAAAATCGTAATTAGGAGGGTAACCTAAGTTTAAGCTGGAAATGTTATGGCATAGGGATGCAATAGTGGTAATAAATGATGGAGCTATACTCAAAGTGGTAAAGAGTTATCCTCTGCAACCTCGTTACTTAATTTGCTCTTTCATCATATGGTTACATAGTAACGCAGAGGTGTCAGGAGCCGTTTTAACCACATTCATTATTTAATAAATTACTTGAAATGAATAACATGATGATAGATCAAATCAAAATGGAGTTAGCAAATGAATCTATATATTTACTAAAAATATATATATATGCCAATTAAATGGGCAGTTAACTCTATTCATTTTGGTGAAAGAATAATGTAACCATCAAAAAATGTATGTAATGTAAGCCCAGTTGTGCTAATCTAGACAATAGTAAAGTTATGAGATCAAATGAAAGAAGGGACTTATTTCTCTAAACCGGTGAGAGTCATAAAAACGAGGTCTATGAAGAGACATAACCACCTATGGCAAATTTTAAGTAATTCAATTTGACCCAAATGATAGCGTTGAATTAAGCATATTAATGCTAATGTCGAGAAGGTGATATATATAATCTGAGCAGCCATTGATGATAAAAATAAGGTTGTTAGATAATGGCTGTGATTGTATATGATGATGAGATAAACAAATAGGAGAAGGGGAGGGGGAAAAAAAACGAAAATAATAACAAACCATCGTGGATAGAACAATTTGATACCACTATCATGGAAGGCAACCGACTAACTGTCAGTAATGAATATATGTAATGATACTAAGAAAAGATATGACTGAAATGAAAAATATTGATAAAATAGGTGTATATACAGCAGCCCCAATAGTTGAAAAACAAAAAGTTAATGTTTAAGGAGTATACGTATATGCGTCTTGGCAATATGAATATAAAAAATAGTTCAATTTGTATACTCATGTCAGGATACAGGTTCCGGGGCAGCAAGGTCAAGCCAATATGCAATGAATGGGATCTTACAAGGCAGATAGATTTATATAAACAGATTTATTGAGAGCATGAAAGGAATGACTAAAGGCTATAACAATATAGGAAGGGTATGCAACATAAGGAGAATGCTGAGTAAAGGATATCAATGGGTAACTGAAGTTATAGATAAATAATAGGCAGGAATGGTAGACTAGAACTAAAGATAAAATAGCTCTATAAGAATGAAGCAAACGCTGATAATGAACAGGGAGAAATATATAACATATATGACAATGGATTAGTAAGGAATCAGGGAGGATATATTATTTATGCAGATTGCAGGTATAGGCAGAATATAGGGAGAGACCTAGTTAGGATAATGGATATTGGAGGAAGTTTTTAAGAAAAATAGGAAACAAGAGCAGAGAATTAGTTGTAGGCTGAGAGTCCTGGGGAATGCAGAGGGTTCTGTATCTGTAGAGGGGTCCTGGGTACGTAGAACAGCGGGTTTGAGGATTCTGCAGGATAGTGGGTTAAGGATTCTGCAGGATGCAGGGCAGCGGATTTGAGGATTCTGCAGGATAGTGGGTTAAGGATTCTGCAGGATGTAGGGCAGCGGGTTGATGATTCTGAGGAGTCGACAACAGGAGATCTTTAAACGGGTCTGCAGCAGAAGGTCTTTAATAGAAACTGTGGTAGAAGGTCTTTAACAGGAACTGTGGTAGAAGGTCTTTAACAGGAACTGTGGTAGAAGGTCCTTACCAGGAACTGTGTCAGAAGGTCCTTACCAGGAACTGTGGTAGAAGGTCTTTAACAGGAACTGTGGTAGAAGGTCTTTAACAGGAACTGTGGTAGAAGGTCTTTAACAGGAACTGTGGTAGAAGGTCTTTAACAGGAACTGTGGTAGAAGGTCTTTAACAGGAACTGTGGCAGAAGGTCCTTACCAGGAACTGTGGCAGAAGGTCCTTACCAGGAACTGTGCAGAAGGTCCTTACCAGGAACTGTGCAGAAGGTCTTTAACAGGAACTGTGGCAGAAGGTCTTTAACAGGAACTGTGGTAGAAGGTCTTTAACAGGAACTGTGGTAGAAGGTCTTTAACAGGAACTGTGGTAGAAGGTCTTTAACAGGAACTGTGGTAGAAGGTCTTTAACAGGAACTGTGGTAGAAGGTCTTTAACAGGAACTGTGGTAGAAGGTCTTTAACAGGAACTGTGTAGAAGGTCTTTAACAGGAACTGTGGTAGAAGGTCTTTAACAGGAACTGTGGTATAAGGTCCTTTTTCTAAGACGAGGTCCAGCGGTAAATAAACTGGTATTCAGGTGATCTGGACAAGACTGGTTTAGCTCCTTCCAGCTTGGAGATTCCAAGGCAATGAAAAAGCATTGAGCTTTAGGTGTGGCTGGGTTTTAAGCATGGAATATTCAGTTAGATTAGACAACATCTGTGCGCTGTATGGTGGAGGTGAGTCTTGGTAATTACTCCTGAAGCTTACTATGAGCCAGCACTAGGTTTTTTATTACGCCGGCGGCGACGCTCCTTACATATGCCCCTCCACAAGGGCACACTCAGGGTGCCCACAATGTCCTCAGGTATCTCTGAATTGGTATCGGCGGAAATAGACTCAGGGAGATCTTCTGATTCTGAAGAAATGCAAGACGTTATAACAGTGTCCAATAGAGGGGGTTTCTTTGGCTTAAGGTTCTTCGTACTGATGATAGGATCGTTTACTTTGATTATTCCAGGCCCCGGTTTAGGACAAACTATTCCGTATGACTGAATAGCCGGGAAGATGGTTGGTGAAGGTTCAGTATTCTTGATAGGATTATATAAGGGAGGTAATACGTGGTTCGTAATATACTGTGGTCGATTCTGCAAGGACATGAGAAACTCTTGTTGCTTGTTCACAGCTTGAACAATATTATTGACTTGGTCAGCGAGTGTCTTTATGGCAGATACAATAACAGGTATAGTGTTAGGCTCAATGGATTCTTTTGCAAGTTTTGTTTCAACAACAGCAGTCATCCCAGGTAAGTATTGGGTGGCAGAAGGCTCAGCACGAACTGTAGGCTCACCAGGCGATTCGATCCCAGAAGACGTCGTCTCAGTAGACTGGGTTTCAGTGACAGGTATGTCGGCCGGTAGATCCTTAGCACCATGGAGGAATATTTCGACAGCAGGTACAACAACTGGTGACTCGGCAACAGCAGGCACTTTGGCAATGGGTGATGGTACCTCAGTAACTGGAACTTTGGCAGCAGGCGCTTTGGCATGAACTGAAGCCTCATCTCTTGATAACGTGGTAGCGAGCACCTCAGCGTGAACCAAGGTGTTGGCGACAGATGGTTGGTTACATGGTGAAGCTTCAGCAGCGGGCACTGCGGCTTGTGTTGAGATTTCCAGACACGATTCTGTTTGGACAATAAAGGCTTTAGGGTCTTTTGGCTCAACCTCCGGGGTTTTCTTGGAGGGAACCAGGTGACAGGTACCATAATCTGTAGCTTGAGGACCTTGAGAGGGTTGGGTGGCCATAGACACTGGTGCTGTACCGTAGATAGACGAGGGGGGTGTACCTTCTGTGTCTAGGCATCCTTCAGACGAGGAATAGTCACAAGGTAAACAGTCTCGTGAAGCTCTGTGAGGGGCGACTGTGGTGGACCCAATGAAATCAGGACGCCGCCCAGGACCACCACTGGGATGCCGTGCTGTTTGTATAGGTATCTCGATTGAATCATCACTATCCCAACCTTCAGAACTGTAGCTAAACATGGGGAAATGTGAGAGACATTGGTCTGTACTATGATGGCTGGGAGTGATTGGAACAGCAGTTGTAGTGGCATCCACTCTTTCAGACCGATACACATCTTTCAAGGCTGATTCAAATATATTCAAGTCCTTTTTGCGAACTACTGTCCCATTGGAGGCAATTGTACAGTCAATAGGTATGGGTTTTGTAGAAACACAGATTTGTGTAGGGGACTCTTTTGTAATCAGAGGTCGCTGTCTGAGATGAATGGGTACAAAGGTGCCGGCAGCAAATACAGGTGAAGTATCCATAGGAACATCATATGAGCTGGGTACCGATGGTTCATACTCCATGTTTTCATCTTCTATAGATGTGGGTGGAGGAGTCTGCTGTCTGGTGGGTCTTGAAGGAGATTCAGGTGGTATTACAGGATGCGGAGCTGTGGTAACAGGTTCTCTGTAATACTGATTAGGCACAGGTTTAGGCAATGGGGTGGATGTCCTGGTAATTAATTTGGTCACAGGATTCTTTGGTGCAGGTATGGGGGTCTGCTTTGGGGGTCTTATTGGGCAAAGTGGTATCCAGTGCCCCCTAGAACCACAGTAAATACAGACCCCCGCCGCTTGCCTCCTGGCGCGCTCTGCCGGGGTTAGAGGACTACGATGTATCTTGGTATGGTTTTCTTTTGTAGTAGGGTCATATAATCCTTGGAGCTGCATTTGTAGGAATCCAATCAGTTGGTTGAGGAATTCATGGAGGGCCTTTTGGATTAACCCCGTGAGAACTGTGAGAGTTTGATTCATTGCTGGCTCGTTTGTATTTGGCTTTTTCATTCTGTCAGGATACAGGTTCCGGGGCAGCAAGGTCAAGCCAATATGCAATGAATGGGATCTTACAAGGCAGATAGATTTATATAAACAGATTTATTGAGAGCATGAAAAGAATGACTAAAGGCTATAACAATATAGGAAGGGTATGCAACATAAGGAGAATGCTGAGTAAAGGATATCAATGGGTAACTGAAGTTATAGATAAATAATAGGCAGGAATGGTAGACTAGAACTAAAGATAAAATAGCTCTATAAGAATGAAGCAAACGCTGATAATGAACAAGGAGAAATATATAACATATATGACAATGGATTAGTAAGGAATCAGGGAGGATATATTATTTATGCAGATTGCAGGTATAGGCAGAATATAGGGAGAGACCTAGTTAGGATAATGGATATTGGAGGAAGTTTTTAAGAAAAATAGGAAACAAGAGCAGAGAATTAGTTGTAGGCTGAGAGTCCTGGGGAATGCAGAGGGTTCTGTATCTGTAGAGGGGTCCTGGGTACGTAGAACAGCGGGTTTGAGGATTCTGCAGGATATTGGGTTAAGGATTCTGCAGGATGCAGGGCAGCGGATTTGAGGATTCTGCAGGATAGTGGGTTAAGGATTCTGCAGGATGCAGGGCAGCGGGTTGATGATTCTGAGGAGTCGACAACAGGAGATCTTTAAACGGGTCTGCAGCAGAAGGTCTTTAATAGAAACTGTGGTAGAAGGTCTTTAACAGGAACTGTGGTAGAAGGTCTTTAACAGGAACTGTGGTAGAAGGTCTTTAACAAGAACTGTGGTAGAAGGTCTTTAACAGGAACTGTGGTAGAAGGTCTTTAACAGGAACTGTGGTAGAAGGTCCTTACCAGGAACTGTGGCAGAAGGTCCTTACCAGGAACTGTGGTAGAAGGTCTTTAACAGGAACTGTGGTAGAAGGTCTTTAACAGGAACTGTGGTAGAAGGTCTTTAACAGGAACTGTGGTAGAAGGTCTTTAACAGGAACTGTGGTAGAAGGTCCTTAACAGGAACTGTGGTAGAAGGTCCTTACCAGGAACTGTGGTAGAAGGTCTTTAACAGGAACTGTGGTAGAAGGTCTTTAACAGGAACTGTGGTAGAAGGTCTTTAACAGGAACTGTGGTAGAAGGTCTTTAACAGGAACTGTGGTAGAAGGTCCTTACCAGGAACTGTGGCAGAAGGTCCTTACCAGGAACTGTGGCAGAAGGTCTTTAACAGGAACTGTGGCAGAAGGTCTTTAACAGGAACTGTGGTAGAAGGTCTTTAACAGGAACTGTGGTAGAAGGTCTTTAACAGGAACTGTGGTAGAAGGTCTTTAACAGGAACTGTGGTAGAAGGTCTTTAACAGGAACTGTGGTAGAAGGTCTTTAACAGGAACTGTGGTATAAGGTCCTTTTTCTAAGACGAGGTCCAGCGGTAAATAAACTGGTATTCAGGTGATCTGGACAAGACTGGTTTAGCTCCTTCCAGCTTGGAGATTCCAAGGCAATGAAAAAGCATTGAGCTTTAGGTGTGGCTGGGTTTTAAGCATGGAATATTCAGTTAGATTAGACAACACCTGTGCGCTGTATGGTGGAGGTGAGTCTTGGTAATTACTCCTGAAGCTTACTATGAGCCAGCACTAGGTTTTTTATTACGCCGGCGGCGACGCTCCTTACAACTCATTTCAATCGAAAATTAACAGGATGTTTGTATATAGATATGTAATAATGTAAATATTAAATTCTGGTTATTGAAGTATAAGGAGGAGAACAGAGAACAAAAAATTTCTGAAAAAATTAACCATATTGAAAAATAAAGACCAAATGGTCAAATAAATGGTGTGTAATTAAAGTCCTCATTTAGACCATGCGGATACAGGGTTTTGAGTGTATATATCCAAAAGGATTCTCTCTGACAGAGGTTCTTATCAAAATTTCCCTTTCTGGGTCCACAGACTGTCCTTTCAATAGCTTGGAAGGATAGACATGAAGGATCTGAGTCGTGCTGGTTTCGGACATGTCTAGAGACCGAGGTCTCAAGGTTGTTGTGAACGGAGTTGATGTGTTGAAGGATACGGCGTTTAAATTGTTGGATCGTTTTACCAACGTACTGTACTCCACATTCACATGTAATGAGGTAAACAAGTATTTTACTGGAGCAATTCATAAACTGTCTGATATCATAGTGACGCCCAGTGATATTACTAGTGAATTGTTGTGACTTATTAACGAATTTGCAAGCTTTACAGTGGGTACATTGATAAACACCTTTAGGTTTTTGCAACCAGTTGCGTGTGGTTTTTTCTGGTTGTAAGAAGCTATGAACCAATTTGTCACTCAAGTTTTTTGTCCTTCTTGCTGTGAAAGAAGGGGTGGGAGTAAGAACTCTTTCTAGAGATTTTTCCATATGTAAGATAGGCCAGTATTTTTCACAAATGGTTTTTACTTTGGGCCAGCCATTGTCATAATCGGCAATAAATCTTATGAATGTCTTATCATCTCTTTTTTTCGGAATCAAGAGTTCATCCCTTGGAGTTAAGAGGGCTCTTTGATATGCTCTCTTTAGACATTTCCTCGGGTAGCCTTTAGATAGAAACATGTCTTTTAGAAGGTTGGCTTCTAGTTGGAAATCTTTAAGGGATGTGCAATTGCGTCTGGCCCTCAAATATTGGCCAATTGGTATCCCTCTCTTGAGATTTTTTGGATCATGAGAGGACCAATTTAAGAAGTTATTGGTTGCTGTTGATTTACGATGAAGTATGGTAATCAGTTCTAGATTCGAATTGATGGTGATATTAAGATCAAGAAATTCAATGCTGTTACCTCCAACCACCAGGGTTAAACCAAGTCCAATCTCATTATTATTCAAGAGGGCCAACCATTCGTTCAACGTCTCAATAGGGCCCTGCCAGAGGAACAGGATGTCGTCAATATAGCGCATCCACTTAGTGACATAATTGGTGAATCTTATCATCTCAGTGGAGAAAACAAACAATTTTTCCCACCAAGCAAGATATAAATTTGCATAGCTCGGGGCACAAGATGTTCCCATGGTAGTGCCATGAGTTTGCGGGTAGAATTGATTTTGGAATAGGAAATAATTATGATTGAGTACATATTCCAAAAGGGTCAGGACAAATTCAGTTTCTTGTTCAGAATATTTTCCACTCAAAAAATGTTTAGTAGCTTGTAATCCCACCAGATGGGGGATGTTATTATATAGTGAGATAACATCAAGGCTAACTAAAATAGCGCCAGGGGAGACATGAGTTTCAGATATTTTTTGAAGAACGTGTTGAGTGTCTCTTACGAAAGAGGGAGTATCAAGTACCAATGGTCGTAGGTAACAATCGACAAATTCACTGACCCGTTCGGTCAGTGAGTTATTACCCGAAATTATCGGGCGACCGGGTGGAGAAATGAGAGATTTGTGTATCTTAGGAAGACAATATAAAGTTGGTATAGTGGGATATTTCGGGAGCAGGAATTTGAGATTGTCATCAGATATTAATTTAGACTGTACACCTTGTGTTAATAAAGTCTCCAAACCTTTGGTAAACAACAAAGTAGGGTCACTTTCCAATCTCCTATATCCATCCTTGTCATTAAGATGTAACATACACATTGCAATGTAATCATTGCGGTCCATTATTACCAGGTTGCCTGCCTTATCGTACTGTTTTATGACGATTTTACGGACATCCTGTAATTCATTTAGAGCTAGTTGTTCAGACTGAGATAAATTGGATTCCCATTTTAGATCTTTATTTTTAATGGATTCAATCTCAGATGTGACTAGGTTGACAAAGACCTCTAGGTTAGAAAAGTCAGAAAATGACGGAGTAAACTTCGTTTTCTGCTTAAATTTTATTGAGAAATTTGCTGAATCAGGTGGACATTCATCTAGGAGAGCCAACAGATTTTCAAGGTGTGCATAGTCTTCACTGGACACTCCTAGATTTTTGGCTTCTCTCTCTTTCTTTTTCTCCATTAAACCTCCTCGCAAATAATGGTTGCAGAGATGGTGCACACCCTTGCAGAACCTCTCTACAGAGAGTGACAGGAGGGTACCGGGATCTGTGCAGTGGGAATAGGCACGGGGCAAATCTGGGTGCAAAGTACAGAACAAGGGTAATCCAGTTATGTTGTCAAATGGAGAAGAGGTCAGGTTCAGTGGAATAAGATTGTAGACAGTGTAACACGCAGAGGACAAATCCAGAAAGGCAAATGCAGACTGATACGCCACCACACTACTGTGTATGCAGGCAACAGAGTATTGAGGCCTGAGGGAGGCTACATTAACCCCTTAATGCCACATGGGTGGTGCCCGATGGGAGGAGTTAACTCTGGCAGTGTGTACTAGCACAGAGTCAAAGTCTATAGAAGGACAAGGGCCTAGTAGATTAGCTGAAGCAAGTACAATTCCTTTGACTGAACAGAGAAGCTGTGCTGGAAACCAGGGTTCAGTTCAAGGGCGGGTTCCCTGAAGGGATGCCCTCGTCTAGCTGTCTGCATGGCTCGAGGTGAACCCCGACACTATCCAGTGTCGCTATCTGCTGCAGTGTTCTTAACATTGAAGTTGTGACTGTTACGTGACAGGAGGGGGCTGGACATTCCCTTGAGAGTCCAGCCATTCCATTGGCTCCCAATGTGCCAGTTCAAAACCCAGAAAGCAGATCATTGAAAGGTTATTGACAGCTTTCTGGATGGATAGAATTCCATCTTCTCTGAGAGTTGATCCAACCTTCTGAGAGACCACCAGGCCTAGGGGGCAATCAGGGTACCATTAAAATTCTATGGATACGTCATGGTGCCTTTTAGTATTCTTTTAAGGATTCTAATTATTATTTTTTAAAATAACAATAAATTATTACCATTAATAGCCCTGATCTCAGTATACATATCTTGGCTCTTTGTTTACAGACCCGATTGCCAATTCTGTCACTCCAGCATTTGTGAACTACATTTCCCATGAAGTACAGTTCACATCTTACTCGATAGATAAAGGAGCAAAGCAAAGAAATGCATTATTTGATGTGTGCATTTTTAGCTGTATCTGCCTCAGAAAGTACAGATTAGATTATTTTACTTAAAGGAAACCTTATTATTACATTATATGTTTTTCTTATGTTGGGTATAAATGTATTATTTACGCAGATTGTGAGTTTTGCTCCATTTTGTCTCCCTTTACTAATTGTAATAAAATAAACCATTCCGATTCCTCAAGAAAACAAAACATAAAAGTACTTTATAGACTTTTTAATCACTTTATAAAATTTTCTGGCTATTTCACAAGATATATAACCGAACAACAGACTCCCTTAACAAAGCGTTCTTTATGCTTTCTCTATTGTTTTATCTTTTTTTGTTCAAAGTCAAAACATTGGAAATAAAATCAGCTTTCCCTTGGATTATTATTTCTTGGAATAAAAAAAAGCCAACAAAGCACCATTGTGTAATATCTTTCAGTAAACAGCAGTGATAGATTATAAGAAAATAAAAGGGAAGTTGCTGATGCTCAACAATTCAAAACTTTAATTGCATTTGCTCTTGTAGTCTCAGTGAGAGAAAAAGGTAGACGTTAAAAGAAAGCTGTGACTCCTGATATTCATTTTGTTCGCATATGACCTCACAAAGGCCGAGTTCTGAATCGTGTCCGGTCATCATGGAAATCAAGGGAACGTTTTTGTTGATTTTTCCAACTTTGTCCATTACACATAGACCCTGTGAGGTCCTAGATTTTTGCATTTTCAGAAGTAAAACAATCAAATTTTGTGGAAAATCAGTTGCAGTAAATAATTCTGCCCAACCACCCTCGTATGCTGGGAGCCAGAATCCATGTTCCTTGTTATCTCCTCATAAACCATTCACCAATTTACTCAACTTAGTGCCACTAGGTCAATAATTAGAGTGGGGAGCAAGGACATGGAGCGTGTGAGCATTGAGGTGGCCACTTAGTGTCAGGGTGGCACCAGGCATGGGCCATGATGGGACCCAAGTTCAGGGGGTCTGAGCCCAGTGTGCGGGGATGCACCGGTGGTACCTTGGTATATGCAGACTGATACAGGGAAGTATCAATAGCGAGGTACATGAGGGTAATCAGAGAGAGTGGTCAGGACGGTCCATGGATCAATGGCTGGCAGAAAGTAGGCAGAGTCAGTGGGTGAAGCAGGAGGTCTGGTACACAGTGAAGCACAAGAGTATAGGACAGGTCTGCAAGGTATCGGGGTTTAACTCTCAATGCAAAGTCAGGTTGCATAGGGGGGTGTGGTGTCTTTTATTAACAGACAGGAGGGTGTGGTGTGTGTTTGGTGTTTCACTCTTTAACCCCTTTCAGTGCTGGTTAGGTATGAGGGCAGCACTTTTCAGGCATAGCACACATGCAGGTAATGTTTATTTGCACACACAGGTACTGATCTCTGACACCACGGTCTCGCTGTCTTTTTAGGCCTGACTGCTGTCCTTTCCCTGTGGCCTCCTCCCCAGCCCTCTGGACCTTTGCGGCAATCTGGGGGTTTGCTGGTGAGTGACACTTTATTTTCTTTATCCCCCCTTTTTTCCCCCTCCCCCCTCTTTTTCCTCTACTTGACTCGCTTCAAGTACTTTTGGCGTTGGCTGCCTGTTTTGCTTACGTATGGTCTATTGTTATGCTACTATGTGGGCCCTGTGTGGCTGTTTTTCTTCTTTTATTTTACTCGCAGCCTCTGTAGCGTATGTGATATCTTTATAAATAAAGTATTCTAAAAAAAGAATTAGAGTGAACCCATTGTGCCAAACACAAATTAAAAGGGCCACTACCACCAAAAAATGAAATGTCCTTATAGTGTTTATTGTATGTTTTTGATATCTTACATGTGCTTTGTTTTTCTCTTGTATGTTTAGTTAAAAAATAGTTTACTCCATGTGTGTCACTGGGTGCATCCATTGTGTGATATTTTCCTCTGTATGTGTCACTGGGTGCATCCATTGTGTTATATTTTCCTCTATATGTATCACTGGGTGCATCATTGTGTGATATTTTCCTCAATATGTATCACTGGGTGCATTCATTGTGTGATATTTTCCTCTATATGTGTCACTGGGTGCATCCATTGTGTGATATTTTCCTCTGTATGTGTCACTGGGTTCATCCATTGTGTGATATTTTCCTCTATATGTGTCACTGGGTTCATCCATTGTGTGATATTTTTCTCTATATGTGTCACTGGGTGCATCCATTGTGTGATATTTTCCTCTATATGTGTCACTGGGTGCATCCATTGTGTGATATTTTACTATATATGTGTCACTGGGTGCATCCATTGTGTGATATTTTCCTCTGTATGTATCACTGGGTTCATCCATTGTGTGATATTTTACTATATATGTGTCACTGGGTGCATCCATTGTGTGATATTTTCCTCTGTATGTATCACTGGGTTCATCCATTGTGTTATATTTTCCTCTATATGTGTCACTGGGTGCATCCATTGTGTGATATTTTACTATATATGTGTCACTGGGTTCATCCATTGTGTTATATTTTCCTCTATATGTGTCACTGGGTGCATCCATTGTGTGATATTTTGTCTTATAAACTTCCCGCTCAAGTATCTTTTCATCCCTTGCTCCTACAGTAACTATGTTGCCATGGCCATAGAATTGAGTCTTTGGGTCTTCACTGACTCTCTCATTGTATCTTTTTGTGCTGTGTGGGATGTATTCACAGGACTTCACATAATATTTAATATGTGGGTAAAAGCTGCTTGATCCAGGGAGAAATCTGACTCCATTCTTGGGTCAAAAAGGATTTTTTTCCAGTATGTTGCATATTGACGAGCACTTCAGACTGGGTTTTTTTGCCATATTTTGAATCAACCAGAGTAGGTGATGTGTGAAATGCTGAACTCGATGGACGTACATCTTTTTTTCAGCCTATGAACTATGTAACATAAGAAATACACACCGTGTGCAACACCGGCACTAATTATTTCCCCATACTGTAATACAACTTTGTAAAGAGTTCTGCTGATTCACACAGGGTTAATCAAAGAGCTCCGAATTGCTGGCCATTTGGCTATCTAGAGAGCAGGCAATGTTGAGCTTGGCAAGCCTTCTAAGTGAAGTCTTCAAAGTGAACTTACAGGAGATCTTCTGGAGATACTCTGGAGGTAGTCTGAGGTTTGACAGGAGGTAGAAAACCTACAAAAAGGTAAGATTTGCTGGTTTTAAATCCATTCTTTTATAATGGCAGGCTTGGTCCAGTGTAAAAGCTGTCATGCGTTTGTTTTTAGATCCAATTTTTGGAGGTTTGGAGTGTGCCTGATATGTAGGCAGTTCTCTTTATTGCAGAAGGAAATTGCCTGTTTGAAGTCTGAGATTTGTAAATTATCTGTTAGACAAACTCAGGCTATGACTGTTACAAAGCCACTGCCACAGAGGCCTCCTAGGAGCGGCAGATGGACTACTGTAGGATCTGGTAGACTTAGCGTTGTGGATAGAAAGCATGTCCCACAATCTGTGGCTCTTCTTAATTCTTTTGAGGCACTTTCAGAGTGTAGTGGTAAGACGGATGCAGGCTCAGACACCATAGTTGAAGAACCACCATCCACTATGCCTAAGGTATGCAGCACTGCAACCAAGGACAAAAATGAAAAGGTGGGACTGGATAGAAGGCAATTGTTGCTGGGTGATTCTATCATAAGAGGTGTTGAGCTGGAGAGTAGTGGTTTGGTGAGATGTCTTCCTGGGGCTACTGCTCGTAGAGACAGGAGACGTATTCTCAATATTGTCAAAGAAGCAAAGCAGCAAGGGGAAGTAGATGTTCTAGTCCATCTAGGGACAAATGACTTGGCTAGCAATGAGGTTTCTGAGATTAAGGAAGATTTTTGTGTTCTTGGAGGTGAAATACAGCAGATTGCGTCCACTGTGTCATTCTCTGAAGTTTTGCCTGTGCATAACATTCAAGATAGAAAGATGCGCAATAAGGAATTCAATTTGTGGCTTCGGGAATGGTGTCGGAGCAAGGATTTGGCTTTGTGTCCCATGATAGCTCTAATTGGAGCAGAAAGGAACTGTATAAAAAAGATGGTTTGCATCTTACTCATAGGGGAACATATGTTCTCAGTGAGAAGTTCAAAGGTTTCACAAAGAAATATTTAAACTAGGAGGGGGGACAAAAGGGTAAACAATCTGCCCGATTGTCCCCCAAAACTAAATCGGAGGGTGCAAGCAACATGCGAGGTAAAAAATGACAAGCTCAGAGTCGTGTCTATAAATGCTCGCAGTTTAGTCAATAAAATCAATGAACTGGAGGCAATGATGGCAGCTGAAAAAGTAGATTTAGTGGCGGTTACTGAGACATGGTTCAGAGAGAAAAATAACTGGGACATAACAATACCGGGGTACTCTTTATATAGAAAAGACAGAGAAGGTAGGAAAGGAGGAGGAGTGGCCCTGTATGTGAAAAACAACATAAAAACGAACCAAATAAAAGTGAGCGAGGTGAACATAGATTCAGTTTGGGTTACGCTAACATTTGGCAATCATACAGTAGCTCGTGTAGGTGTGATCTATAGACCCCCTGGACAAGTAGAAGAGCTAGATAATCTGCTGGTTGAGGAAATAGCCAAAATGGCAATGAAGGGGGAAGTTATTATCATGGGGGACTTTAATCTTCCTGATGTGAACTGGAAAACCAAAATAGCTGGGTGCACCAGGAGTACAAATATTCTAAACTCCTTACTGGGATTATCTCTAACACAAGTAGTTGAGGAGCCGACCCGTAAAGAGGCCATATTGGATTTAATACTCACAAATGGAGGTTTGGTATCGGACGTTGTTGTAGGTGAAAATTTGGGATCTAGTGATCACCAGTCAGTATGGTTTAATATAAGAACAGGGATGGAGCCGCACCACACAAAAACAAAAGTTTTAGACTTTAAAAAAACAGATTTTTCTAAAATGAGAGATTTGTGTGAAGGAGTCATTATCAGACTGGAGGAATTTAAAGGGAGTCCAAGAGAAATGGGATTATTTAAAGGAAGCATTATTGAAGGCCACAGGAAATTGCATTCGGCTTGTTAGCAAAAACAAAAAAGGGAAGAAACCACTGTGGTACTCTGCAGAAGTGGCCAAAATAGTGAAGAACAAGAAGATAGCATTCAATAATTATAAAAAAACTCAGCGTGAAGAAGATAGGCAAACCTATAAGATTAGGCAGAAAGAGGCAAAGCAATTTATAAGAGCTTCCAAAGCACACGCAGAAGAGAAAATAGCTAGGTCAGTAAAAAAGGGGGACAAAACATTTTTTAGATACATAAACGAGAAAAGAAAAGTAAAACAAGGATTAGTTAGATTAAAAACAAAGGAAGGAAGGTATGTAGAAGAGGATAAAAGTCTCGCTGACTGCCTCAATAAATATTTTTGTTCAGTCTTTGCAGAAGAAAAGGAAGGAAAGGGACCTCAGTTAGGAGAGAACACTAAAGAGACATTTACATATGAGTTTACAGAGGAGGAGGTTCTAAAGCAGCTGTCTAAAGTAAAGACAAATAAGTCAATGGGGCCTGATGGGATCCACCCTAAATTATTAAAAGAGCTCAGTGATGTAATAGCAAAACCGTTAACAGATTTATTTAACCAATCCTTGTTAACAGGAGTCGTCCCAGAAGACTGGAAATTAGCAAATGTTGTGCCTATTTACAAGAAGGGTAGTAGGGAGGAATCGGGGAACTATAGGCCAGTTAGTCTTACGTCAGTAGTAGGGAAATTAATGGAAACCATGTTAAAGGAAAGGATTGTTGAACATCTAAAAACACATAGATTACAGGATCAGAAACAACATGGGTTTACCTCAGGGAGATCATGCCAAACTAATCTTATTGATTTTTTTGATTGGGTAACAAAAATAATAGACACAGGTGGTGCAGTAGACATTGCTTATTTAGATTTCAGTAAGGCTTTTGATACTGTTCCGCATAGAAGGCTTATCAATAAATTGCAATCTTTGAGCTTGGATTCCAATATTGTTGAATGGATTAGGCAGTGGCTGAGTGACAGACAACAGAGGGTTGTGGTAAATGGAGTTTATTCGGCGCAAGGTCTTGTTACCAGTGGGGTACCTCAGGGGTCAGTACTTGGACCCATTCTCTTTAATATTTTTATTAGTGATATTGCAGAAGGTATTAATGGAAAAGTATGTCTTTTTGCTGATGACACAAAGATTTGCAACAGGGTTGACGTTCCTGGAGGGATCAGCCAAATGACAAATGATTTAGGTAAGCTAAAAAAATGGTCGGAGTTGTTGCAATTGAGTTTTAATGTGGATAAGTGCAAGATAATGCACCTGGGACGTAAAAACCCAAGGGCTGAATATAGAATATTTGATACAGTCCTAACCTCAACATCTGAGGAAAGGGATTTAGGGGTTATTATTTCAGAGGATCTAAGGGTAAGTAGTCAATGTAATAGAGCAGCAGGAAATGCTAGCAGAATGCTTGGTTGTGTAGGGAGAGGTATTAGCAGTAGGAAAAGGGAAGTGCTCATGCCACTGTACAGAGCACTGGTGAGACCTCACTTGGAGTACTGTGTGCAGTACTGGAGACCGTATCTCCAGAAGGATATAGACATCTTGGAGAGAGTTCAGAGAAGGGCTACTAAAATGGTGTACGGCTTGAAGGAGAAAAGTTACCAAGAAAGGCTTAATGATCTTAACATGTACAGCTTGGAAAAAAGACGAGACAGAGGAGATATGATAGAAACATTTAAATACGTAAAGGGAATCCACAAGGTAGAGGAAGGGAGTATATTTAAAAGGAAGCAAAATAGCAAAACAAGAGGACATAGTCTTAGATTAGAGGGGCAAAGGTTTAAAAGTAACATCAGGAAGCATTATTTTACTGAGCGGGTGGTGGATACATGGAACAGTCTTCCAGTAGAAGTGGTAGAGGCCAAAACAGTAATTGAATTTAAGCAAGCATGGAATAGGCATAAGGCTATCCTAAACAAAAGATAAATCCAGGTAAAGTATCCATGTAATTGGGCAGACTAGATGGGCCGAAAGGTTCTTATCTGCCGACATTTTTCTATGTTTCTATGTTTCTATGTTTCTATTGCCGGCACATACGGTGCCTGTTTGAGGGCAGTGAATTCCCCATAGAGAAGCAATGCTTCATCTATTCAGAGAGCAAAAATCAGCAGTGAAAAGTTGTCGAATTGCCCTGCCATTCGGTGGTTTCATTCGACAGGTTTATTCAGGCGAATCTCATAGGCTTCAATGTTAAAAATATTCCCGTTTTAATTCAATATCTAATAAACCGTTGATTATAATATTCTGCAGTAAAAAGTCTCTTCCTTTATCGATTTTTTAGGATCTTTTAGGCTTTTTTTTTAAACGTTTTTTTTTTTTCTGTAACAGCCCTTTTTATTATCATTCATTGGATCTTATTGTGTAAATTTCAGATATTTTCGCTCAGTAGTTTCTTTGCAAACAGTGTTTCACTTTCCAAACATTCAAGCAAACTATTTTTTTTCCCTCATTCCATTCGTCGGGTTTTTCCGGTGGCTGCTCTGCGCTGTTATCGGTTCCTGCTCGAGTTTCTCCAGCGTGTTCGGCGGGGTTAATCCAGATGTTTTTGCGGGTTTCGGTGAGCCTTCGCCGGGTTTTGCTGTGAGTTTTCGGTGGGTTTGCGGCGACTTTTCCCTGCATTACGGCGGAACCGTGGTGCTTGCTGAATACACCACAGGGTCGCCGAAATGGGATTGCCAAATTGTGCCGAATTTAAGAGAACGAAAAGTCACCGAAAGTGCAGTGACTTTTCGATTCTCTTTGAATAACCCTGTTAATTTCATACAGTTTTATGTTTTATCACTTTATAACTACTGCACTGACTCCATTCCCTCCTCCGAAAGGTAATATATAAAGTGATAATTGTACATAAAATATGCATGTCTATATATAGGTACATAGCTTTAGTAGGTTTTTCAGAATCTGCAAACATCAGGGAATGTGTTTGAAAACACTGTTTTGTCTGTTTTTAGATGTTTCTACACATAGTAATCACTGTGTTTTTTTTACCATTTTCTGAAAATTGATTCAGATCCACATTACAGCTAATCAATATACAAGTTAGCAACTGTAAAATGAACTTTTACTGGCGCTGAATGCGAGCTTGAGATCAAACAAGATAAAAGTTTCAGAAGAACGTTTACCCCTTAAGGACGGGCAGGCGTCTTCCGTCGGGTGGGAGTTAACGCGTCGCCGACAGGTGCTGCCGCAGGCTTCTGATTTAGGCCGCCCACGCAGCCGACATGCATTATTGGCTGCAGCGGTACGCCTGAGTTCAGGCCTTCTCTCTGCAGCCAATGGCACGTGACAGCTGTGGGAAGTCCCTCGTCTTCAATGCCCACCTACCACGCGGACATCATAGCACATCCCTTGGCGGTAACGGGTTAATATATATGATGATCTAACGCAATGCATATATATATATATAATTGGGACACCAGTTCTAAAAATGCTCAACACGGACCATAAAATTGTTAAGGGGCTGCACTCGAGATTAAACCCCGCCTTAGTGAATATGCCATTTATCACCAAATCAATGGTGCAGTCGCTAATGCCCCAAATTTGATTTAAAGCATAACCTTTATTCAGTCTTGTATTAAAACCAATTTTGGTTAATTAAAAAATATTTGTAATAGAAGAAATATAATGAACATCGGAAAGGAAATCCACTTTTGCTAATTGTAAAATAAGTTTTATAAGAGATAGAAACTATGTAAACCCCTTTACTATCAGGGTAATTCAAAGAGATTCGAAAAGGCACCGCACGTTCGGTGACTTTTCCTTCTCTTCAATTCGGTTTGTCTTGCCGATCCCATTTCGGCGTCCCTGCGGTGTGTTCAGCAAGCACCACAGGGTCCCCGAATTTCAGGGAAAGGCTGCTGCAAACCCGACGAAAACTAACCACAAAACCCGGCGAATGCACGCTGAAAACCCGCAAAAACATCTGGATTAACCCGCCGAAAACCACGGAAAAACCCGAGCAGGAGCCGATCACATGCAGCGCAGCTGCCGGTAAAAGCCGACACCGCAGACGAATGCAGTGAATAAATTATCAAAACAGTTTGCATGAATGTTTGAAATTTACATATGAGGTCCAATGAATGATAATAAAAAGGGCTGTTACAGTAAAAATAAGTAAACTTAAAAAAATTTAATCTGACTTTTTTAATCTGACTTTTTTTAAAATAAAAATAAAAATCCAGAAAATGCTTAAAATATCCTAAAAAGTCTATAAATAAAGAGACTCTTTACTGCAGAATTTTATAATCAACGGTTTATTAGATATTGAATTAAAACCGGAATATAATAATAAATAATAAAAATATTTTTAACATTGAAGCCTATGGGATTCGCCTGAATAAATTTTTCGAATTAAACCACCGAATGGCAGGGCATTTCGGGAACCTTTCACTGCTGGTTTGTGTTCTCTGAATAGCCAAAGCAGTGCTTTTTCATGGGGATTTCACTGGCCTCGAACAGGCACCGAACAGGCACCGTATGTGCAGGCAATTCGCCAGGATTTGGCGAATTGCCTGCTCTCTGGATAGCCGAATGGCCAGGAAAGGTAACCGAACACTGATTTTCAGCGTTCGGTTACCTTTCTCAAGCAATTCGGATCTCTTTGAATTACCCTGTATGCTTCTCTTGTCGTCTAGAGTTCAATGGGTTAAAAGCCCATTAATTAACGTAATAACATTCTGGGTGCCACATGTATGATTAGAATCACTGTCTATGTATTACACAAATTACCGTGGCAGGAAACAGCACAACAACCCAATGTCACAATGTACCACACATCTTAACGCATGTAGACACGGATGATCCAAGAAGGTGAAGGGAAACTCAAGAAAAGATTTGTTCTGTATAATGAACAGCTATGCATAATGAACGCCAAATTAAAATATGGTTCATTTGTTCAGACCTGCAGAATGAATCAAACTTAATGACTGAGAGAGAAAAAAGACAAAAGGGAGAGAAAAAAAGTCGACAAATACTTTTCCATAATTCTCATGGATCTTTCATACACGAATGAAAGAAGAAAAGGAAAGAGGTAAGAAAATGTGCTAGCACATATAGGACAACATTAATGACAAAGGGAATGGGGAAGGGTTAATTAAAGGTGAGAAACTAAAATAATGGGTTAAATAGAATTGAATCCACCTACTTTTGAGCTTCATGCGTACAGAAAATCAGGTTCTATATATAAAGCCATACGCAAAACAGAACTGATACCCTAAAATAAGAACCAATCAAATCCCTTATAATACATCTACTGCCTTCTTGTATGTAATCTAATTTAAGATGGAATGGTTTATAATGAGGAATTTCTAAGATGTCAATCCCATTTCTTTAACGTTCCTTTTGAGCTTATTAAAGCTCTACTGTGTTCCAGATGAAGTCATTATGTTCACCTTCCACAACCCAATGAGATGTGCTTACCCTGTTCCATCATTTGCTTTCAAAGTATCACGATTTCGATACATGGACATCGATGATGCGGATGTATTCTATCATACCATATACTGTCATCTAGCCGAGTATAAGGAACAGTTGAATTATTAATACTATGCTAATGCCATATGGTTGTATGCTCAGTGGGTATCCGTTTTGCATTCTTGAGATTTGTTTATTGCTCTTATAAAATGACACGGAGTAGAGGTACAGATGCGAAAGCTGCAAATTTATTTAAAATCTTATAGTATCACGAATAATTGTTCACCGTCATGATAGAGTTAGTCCTCGAGAGCATCAGCCTTTTCTTAGGCCAAGATGTAATCTTTGCTGTAGTATAGGGGTAAACGCCTGCCTAGGAGTAGTGGCAGCAGAACTAGGGATGTGCGTTTCGGGTTTCGGAATTTTCACGAAATTTCCCGATTCGTGCATTCGGATTCGGCCGATTTTCCGAAAATTTTCAGGATCCGAAAACGGCAGATCCGAACAAATTTTCGAGCAGAAACTAAAACTTTTCGGACTTTTCGAATGGACTAGAAATGTGTAAAATCAAAATTCATTTTCGTTCCATTCGTGATTTCGGCTCCATTCTTGATTTCGGTTCCATTTCAGTAATTTCGGACATCGTATTTATATCGCTGATTCTGTAATTAAATTTTGTATCATTCCCATCTCAATGTATCATTCCTGGAAAACCAGAGAAATCTCAATGTATCCTTTTTGTAAAACATGAGAAATCTCAATGTATCCTTCCTGGAAATACAAAGAAATCTCAATGTATCCTTTTTGTAAAACATGAGAAATCTCAATGTATCCTTCCTGGAAATCCAGAGAAATCTCAATGTATCCTTCTTGTAAAACATGAGAAATATCAATGTATCCTTCCCGGGAAACCAGATAAATCTCAATGTATCCTTCTTGTAAAACATGAGAAATCTCAATGTATCCTTCTTGTAAAACATGAGAAATCTCAATGTATCCTTCCTGGAAATCCAGAGAAATCCATTCTCAATGTATCCTTCTTGTAAAACATGAGAAATATCAATGTATCCTTCCCGGGAAACCAGAGAATTCTCAATGTATCCTTCTTGTAAAACATGAGAAATCTTAATGTAGCCTTCTTGTAAAACATGGGAAATCTCAATGTATCCTTCTTGTAAAACATGAGAAATCTCAATGTATCCTTGTAAAACCAGATAAATCTCAATGTATCCTTCCCGGGAAACCAGATAAATCTCAATGTATCCTTCTTGTAAAACATGAGAAATCTCAATGTATCCTTCTTGTAAAACATGAGAAATCTCAATGTATCCTTCCTGGAAATCCAGAGAAATCCATTCTCAATGTATCCTTCTTGTAAAACATGAGAAATCTCAATGTAGCCTTCTTGTAAAACATGGGAAATCTCAATGTAGCCTTCTTGTAAAACATGAGAAATCTCAATGTAGCCTTCTTGTAAAACATGGGAAATCTCAATGTATCCTTCTTGTAAAACATGAGAAATCTCAATGTAGCCTTCTTGTAAAACATGGGAAATCTCAATGTATCCTTCTTGTAAAACATGAGAAATCTCAATGTATCCTTGTAAAACCAGAGAAATCTCAATGTATCCTTCCCGGGAAACCAGATAAATCTCAATGTATCCTTCTTGTAAAACATGAGAAATCTCAATGTATCCTTCTTGTAAAACATAAGAAATCTCAATGTATCCTTCCCGGGAAACCATAGAAATCTCAATGTATCCTTCTTGTAAAACATGAGAAATCTTAATGTAGCCTTCTTGTAAAACATGAGAACTCTTAATGTAGCCTTCTTGTAAAACATGAGAAATCTCAATGGCAGAATTATCGTATCCGAAAAACCATTAGTTTACGTTAAAACGATTAGACACTTTGAAACGAGAACAGATATTCCGAAAAACACAAAAATTTCCGAAATCATGAAAAAAAGTCGATACGAAAAATGAACCGAAACGAACCGAACCAAAAATCGTCCGAAACTAGTCGAAACGAAAATTTTCAAAATCCAAACGAACCGAACCGAAAAAAAATCAGTGCACAAGCCTAAGCAGAACCATGACTAATTTTATGTTCTTTTTAGCTATTTTCTTGTCAGACTTACATCCATTTCGCCCCTTGTAAAGCATTGCTTTGCTTTGCACACTGGCCTGGCTCCGGCAGCTCTTTTCCTGTATTGCATTTATTCACGTTCCTCGACAGGTATTACCGAGGGCCTCGTCCACATTCCTGAACTCCATTCTGGACTTTCCATGGATTCCACGGAGTCCCAGGTGTGGCCCATTCTACCTGGGAGGCCTCCATAAATAGAAGCTAAGCCTGAAGTCAGGGCTTCTGCATTGATACATTGTATGAAGTCCTTTGTAGTGTGTGGACCTGTTCCCTATACCAGCGATCCTGTACCATTCATCATTGTTCCTGTCTAGTCTTGTCTGGGTTCCACCGTGTACCAACGCTCACTCATTACCACCTGTGTATTCCTGTCGTTTGTTCCTCTTTGCCATTACTGATTCATCGTGTACTGAACTTTGGCTCTGGATTTGACTGGACTTTCCTGTTTTGCAATTTGCAATACTTTGTACCAAATTTAGATTACCGTGCACCGACCCGTTGCTATCGACTAAGACTACGATTCTCTACCAGCCTGCTGCAAGTCCTTTTGTCTACGCAGACTTGTCTTTGTTTATCTATCCCTATTGTTCCTGTAATGTAAGTCTCCTTTTATGTCTGCTTTTTTCCTTTATCCTTTATTTCCATAGGTTCTCTTTTCCAGTTACTTTACAGTCCACTATCCTCAGTTATACCTTTTCAGTCCCGTATCCTTTGCCTATTAGTTATACTTGTCAGCTCCTTTCCTGTCCCGCCCCTGTTCTTATTTTTCCTTTGCTAGCCCTCTGTCTGTCTCTCCATTGTTACGTTATCCCAGCCTCACCCCTTTCTTGTAGCGTCCAGCTACCTCCCTTATTCTGCTGTGTCCTGCATTGATTTTCCCCTTGAGGTTCCTATTAAAGTTATTGTTGCCTTGCTATTTGTCTTGGGCTCCGCTGTGTCACCGCACGCTGGACTCGCTCCTGCTCGTCCTCCACACGCCACGCCTGGCATTTCTATATTTTGCAGCCAGGGCATATTTGCGACTGTCCCCTCCACCTTTTACCTTATATGAAACAAGAGTTTACTAGATGTGTATTGGTAATCTGAAAAATTAGCATCTGTATCTTTGTCAATAATGTAATATATTACTTACAATTTGGAGATGACATGTGTGATTCTCCTGCTGCATGAAGTCATCTGAATAAATCAGTCAAATGAGAGAAATGGGGTCCTGCTGTTTGGTTGGAGATCCTAGGTTTTGCTATGTAACCTGTACAGGACATTTATTTATTTATTTATTTATTTATAAAGGATTTTACCAGGAAGAATACATTGAGATTTCTCTCGTTTTCAAGTATGTCCTGGGACATGTGTGCATATATACACAAACACACACACACACACACACACACACAAGAAATGAATAAACTGTCACTATCTCACATCTATATGCAGAAATCAACAAACAACTAGTAATTGACTATTCTATTGCTTTGTTTCATCAAAATGTTAAATGGCTTCGTGTCTAGATAGTCGTTATACATTGACCTAGTCAGTGAGCAGTATCGTATTCCAATGTAGGGTTCTGTTCGTGCGGTGAATCGAGGAATTGACGTTTTTATGCCTACACAGTAGTATCATGGCATTTTTAACCTGAACTTTGCAAAGCTCCAATTCGCTGCTTGGTTAGAATAACTCTAAGTGTTGCAGGTTTTTGTCTTGTTTTGTTCTTCGAAGAAAATGCAAGAATAAAAGCAAACCGCTATCGTATAACTTGGCTGATCAAGTCAAGGCTCCTGATCAAAATTTGAGCGTTATTGTTACTGTAAACGAGTACATTGTTCTGTTACTGCGAGCACACGAATTCAGGGATCTCAAACTCCGGCTCCACAGATGTTTCTGAACTATAACTCCCACGCTTCTCAGGCCTGTTGCATTCAAAGAATTCTGGGAATTGTAGGCTATAAACAACTGGGGGGGGGCGCAGAGTTTAATCCTTGTTCTCACTAGCTCAGCACCAGGAAGCGGTCCTTCTACATCAATGGGGCGTCCTATACACATTCTGCTTTCATTTAGGTTATCTTTCAATCCTTTGGGATAATTTTTGAGAAGCCTGCTTTGTTAGTTTCCCCCCTCCCCTTCACTAATGCAGTGACTTTTGGGGGGGATTCAGGTTTGCAGAAAATTATTTACCCATGTGAGAAATTGTTTTTGTACGGAATCGCATCTAAACATTTTGTTGTTTTGTTTTGACACCTTTCAAACGCAAAACGCACATAGTAACTCTTGGTATGTTTTATACCTTTTTTTTCCCCTTTAAGCTGAATTGTTTTTCAGCTGAAAAAGTATGATTGAATAGGATTCCCTAACCATATAATACAGCATCATCGAGTTGTTGAACACAAGCTTTGTTAGATTCAGTGTGTTAAAGAAAAATCTCATATCAATGTTTTGCTTGTAAGCAACAGTCAATTATGATTTATTTCTCGATGCCGGGTATATTACGCAGCGAGAATCGATAGTATAATAGTTATTTGGGGAATTACGATTAAAAAAAAAAAAAAAAAAACTGGTTTAAGCCGGTAACAAGGGACTCCTCCATTTTTCTTTTTGTATTTCTTAAATAACTTTTTTCAGTGTGCGAGTGTACGGGGACTTTTTTTGGTTTTGTTGTGATGTCTAGGTTACAGTTTAACGGAGTGTACAATTACAGTATCTCGAATAAAAAATTTTTTTTTTCATATCCAAAAAAATAAAAATAAATGTTAAATGGAGTTAAATGTATCCTAGAAAAACCCCATTGCACAATAAAACAATGCAGAAATGCAGACTTGACTTTGGTTCTTTAAAAAGTAATTCTATATTAATAAGTATGAGTAGGGAGGGGGGGTTAAATTAAGGTTAAGTGGTACTGGACCTTCACCGATACTGTTATGGAATCCCACTTCAAAAGGATTAAAAATAACATATTCTCTGTTTCTATATAATTGGCACAGGATGTCACTGTGACTTGCAAGAAAAAGCTTGACACATTACCACACCTCTATGTGATATTCTCTCACAGAGACCCCATAGCTGGTTGTTCAACACTGTTACAATTCTTGTCAAGGGACACAGTTCTTTTATTAATGAAGGAGTCCGGACTCTACCAGGACAGTCACTCGACAACAATCATATCCAGTAAATGCCTTTTACCCTTCGATCATTACACTATTAAGTGAATATGTCAATCATTCATGCATCATTTTCTTCAATATTTTATTCTTTGGTTTTGTACTGGGAGAAACTGACATGTATAGGCTTTTCCGATGAATTGCTTTGAAACCCATGCTCCGTGTTGTCAAGAAGAAGAAAAAAAAAGCCACTGCGGCGATTTTCAACTGCCAGAGTTTACAGATGAGGATGGTTGGTAACAGAGAAAAATCCTAGTCTATTCACTTCATTGTCATTCGTTATAACGCGAGCAATATTTAACTGTTGAATGATGCATTTCCAGTTAATCAATGAAACATATCTCATTCTAAATGGACTGACTGAAGACATTGAGATCATGGAGTGAAGAAATGGGCTATGGCAGAACTGAAACGAGTTGGTAATTACAAGAGATGTACAATTCTATACATACTTATAACTTTTGAGTAAGGATGTCAAAGCTATGATGCTATAACATTATAAACGAGGGACCTGCTGCTGGGGAGGTACATCGACGTTGTGGCAGGCTTATGCAAAAAATGATCACATTTTGTAACCAATCCCTCACGTTTGATTTTTGTGTGTTTTATATACAGATATACAGAGTCAAATCTATGATAATAACACATATTTCTAGTGTATAACACTTTAACCCTTTCACTGCTGAGGCTTTTCCCGCCTCTGTGCTGAGCTCATTTTTACCGGTTTTGCTCATCATGTTTAAACGTGTTTTGAAGGCTTATTTTAGTATATGACCCAGACATATTATATATTGTTCTTTCCATCAGACTCGGCAGATTCATAATATGTCATTATTATATGTATACGTCATGTCCTGTCTGTATATTATAACAAAAAATGCAATAAAATATGAATTTTCAATAATGTACAACGTGTAAAGTGATTTTTTTTCACATTTTAACATGCGAGCAATTGCGGTTATATTTTGTATGGGGTGCGCTTGTTAAAAAAATTAGAGATGGGGTCTCGTTACATTTTTTTTGGGGAAAATTACGCGATTTTTAACAAACGCACCGCATACAAAAATCGTTAGTGCAGCATCATTGTTCACATTATAATTGAAATGGGAACAATATTGCTGCATTAACGAACCAAAAAAAATAAAAAACTTGTTTATTTTTTTTTTATAATTTTTTTAAAAAAAAATTTATACTCATGTTTGGTATTGTTGGAACGGCCATGCTCTGGCCGATCCAACAATACCAAACATTAACCCCTAACTGCCACGGATCGGGAGATAGGGGTTCATTGGAACCCCCTATCTCCACCATTGTTGGCAGTTAGGGGTTAACTCCAAGACTGGCGTCATCGTGCTATGCACGATGACGCCAGTCCTCAGGGGGCATTCCCGGAAGCTTGGCCGACATCCAAGATGTCGGCCAGCTCCGGGAAAGGATCACGAACCGGCGCTTTTCGGTGCCGATTCGTGATCCGGCACCCATGGGGTTAATGCCAGGTACCATTTGGAAGGGCAGGCTGTGCCCTTCCAAATGGTGCCTGGGTTAACCCCCGCAATGCCGCCAATCGGGAGGGAGAGAGGTCCGAAGGACCTCCCCCCCTCCCTTTCAGGCGCCTCCTCCGCACATGCGGGGGGCGCCTGAATTAGGTGTCATCGCGCCACCGCGATGACACCTAATTACTCCGGCGGCGGTTCCGGGTGCTGGGCTGACATCGAGGATGTCAGCCCGCACCGGGGGGGCCAGCGATCGGCCGGAACCCGGCCGAACGCTGACCCCAAAGGCAGGACGCGCTCAGCGCGTCCACCGCATGGAACGTGACATGCGGTTGGACGCGCTGAGCGCGTCCACCACAGTGAAAGGGTTAAACCCCTTGGTGGTGGAAGATGTGTGGGAGACATCCTGCTGTTTAACCACAATATGTGGAAGACATCCCCACATATCATGGCTTACCCGCCACCTCAGTGGAGATTGCGGCCATTCCGACTGGAGTCCCGCAGTGCTCTGACTTCCTTGAACTCAGACCTTGCTGTGGGACCACTCTTGTCGCACAAACATCATTGCGCCTTTGCACGATGATGTCATTGTCAGGCGCCACCTAAGTAAATTCATATTTTGAGGGCTTTGGATTAGGATCTCCTCATCCATAGAGGCTACAGACCTAAATAAGGCATCATTGGAATGGTCACAGTCTGAACCTTCCAATGTTGTTCCTCTTAAAAGTATAGACCCCTAAAAATAAAAAAGTTAAAAAATTCAAAACCACAACAAGCACAGCACACAGGGGTCTCTATTTTTAATCTGCCGAGTCTGATGAAAAAATTATATATATTATGTCTGTGTCCTACATTAAAACATGTCTTCAAATCAGGTTTAAACATAATGAGCACAAAACGGTCAAAGTGCGTTCAGCACACAGGGGTGAAATGGCACAGCAGCCAAGGGGTTAAATAAATTAAGGTAGAGGTCTCATAGAAAGATTATAACTCCTGACATTTTCTTTAATTATAGGCAAGAAAGACAATTGATTCAGGTTATAGTAGCACACTCAGGGCTTGATTTAACCACTTCAATGCTAAGGACGCGCTCAGCGCGTCCTCAGCATTACCGCTGGTGTGCTGAGGACGCGCTGAGCGCGTCCTCACATTGGGGTCAGCGTTCGGCCGGGTTCCGGCCGATCGCTGGCCCCTCCGATGCGGGCTGACATCCTGGATGTCAGCCCGGCATCCGGACCAGCAGCCGCCATTATTAGGTGTCATCGCGGGGGCGCGATGACACCTAATTCAGGCGCCCCCCCCGCATGTGCGGAGGAGGCGCCTGAAGGGAGGGGGGGAGGTCCTTCGGACCTCTCTCCCTCCCAATCGGCGGCGCACAGGGGGTTAACCCAGGCATCATTTGGAAGGGCACAGCCTGCCCTTCCAAATGATGCCTGGCATTAACCCCTGGGGAGCTGGATCGCAAATCGGCGCTGAAAGCGCCGATTCGCGATCCTTCCGGGAGCTGGCCGACATCTTGGATGTCGGCCAAGCTTCCGGGAACTCCCCCAGAGGACTGGCGTCATCGTGCGTAGCACGATGACGCCAGTCCTACAGTTAACCCCTAACTGCCACCAAGTGTGGAGATAGGGAGTTCCAATGAACTCCCTATCTCCCGATCCGTGGCAGCTAGGGGTTAAATTTTGATATCGTTGGATCGGCCAGAGCATGGCCGTTCCAATGATACCAAACATGAAAGTTAAAAATGTTGTAAAAAAATAAATAAAAAAAATAAAAATAAAAAAAATTAAAACAAAAATTAAAAAAAAAAAAAAAACACTTTTTTTTCTTTTTTTTGGGTTTGTTAATGCAGCAATATTGTTCCCATTTCAATTATAATGTGAACAATGATGCTGCACTAACGATTTTTGTATGCGGTGCGTTTGTTAAAAATAGTGTCATTTTCCCCAAAAAAAAATGTAACGAGACCCCATCTCTAATTTTTTTAACAAGCGCAACCCATACAAAATATAACCGCAATTGCTCGCATGTTAAAATGTGGAAAAAAACACTTTACACGTTGTAAATTATTGAAAATACATATTTTATTGCATTTTTTGTTATAATATACAGACATGACATAACGTATACATATAATAATGACATATTATGAATCTACCGAGTCTGACGGAAAGAACGATATATAATATGTCGGTGTCATATACTAAAATAAGCCTTAAAAACACGTTTAAACATGATGCGCAAAACAGGTAAAAAATGACCTCAGCACAGGGGCGGGAAAAGCCTCAGCAGCGAAAGGGTTAAATCAGCCTGATTGCCAAAATCAGAACATTTATCAGCCATTTTTCAGTTCAGGAGATTCAGTTAGATTCCCGAAAAAAATTCAGATTGAATGTCGGCTCTCAAGGTTATACTTTTTAGTGTAATTATCAAGTTTAGCGATTCAATTCTGATTTATTGGCACGAAGTCTATTGAACATTTTTTGTTACAGTGAGGATCTGGGCTGCTACTTGTAGCTTCCTTATAAAAATGCAGTGCTATAGAACTGAGATCAAAGAATTTTGTTTCTTCCCAGAAAAAACAAACAATGATAACAGAAACAGTAGACTGTGCCAAGGCAATCATCACAGAGCCAAAGTTTGTTGCTCTGGACAATGCGAGTCCCCACTACCGTTGATTTTTTCTATTTATTAGACCTATTTTTATTGCACTACACCAGTGGTTCCCAACCGTGTAAGTACCTCTAACAGGTCAGGTTTTAAGGATTACCTTAGGGAAATGCAGACTGAGTCCTGCAATCACTGAGCAGAAAATCATATCACCTGTGGTGTGCTTCAGATATCTGGAAAAACTGACCTGTTAGGGGACCTGAGGACCAGGGTTGGGAACCATTGTACTACTACACTATTAGTGTGTTTTATTTTTTTCCTCCGTTTTATTCTTGAGAGTTAATTGGATCAAGTCCAGATTTGAATATAAGTATTAATCCTTTATTATTACTGCACAAACACTGCCAGAAAAAGCCGACACTGCAGACGAATGCTGTGAATAAATTAGAAAAACAGTTCGCTTGAATGTTTGAAAAGCGAAACGCTGTTTGCAAAGAAACTACTGAACAAAAATGTCTGAAATTTACATATGAGATGGAATGAATGATAATTAAAAGAGATGTTACAGAAAAAATAAGTAAAGTTAAAAATAATTTTTTTAAAAATCAGAAATTTTTTGTAAAAAGCAAATCCTGAAAAATGCTTAAAATATCCTAAAAAATCTATAAATAAAGAGACTCTTTACTGCAGAATATTATAATCAATGGTTTATTAGATATTGCATTAAAACGGGAATATTTTTAACATTGAAGCCTATGGGATTTGCCTGAATAAACCTGCTAAATAAGGCTAGGGTCAGACGATAGCATTTTTCCCCGCGAACGTGAAAAAGTGCGTCCGAACGCATTGACGTATTTTTTCACGGAATGCGCAAAAACAGTCAGACGACGCGCATTTTCGGGCGTGATTTTGTACGGATTCTCAATAAAACTCTTTTTGCGTCTGGACGTTATGTAGGCTGGACATTAGCAGCGTCTGATATCTCCTAATAACGCAAACACGCCGCTATGCCGCAGCTGCGCACTCAGTACGTCAGTACTAGCGGTTCAGCGTTCTCAAAAAAATGCGTTCAAATTCCACTTACGTTGCGGACTTTTGTGCGGCCGTACATCGTATATTGTCCGTCATTGCCCGTCATCTGCTGCTAGTGCGGCCGTAATTATGTGCGCCAGAACGCACGTTAAAAGTGCGCTGGTCTGACCCCAGCCTTAAACCACCGAATGGCAGGGCATTTAGGGAACCTTTCACTGCTGGTTTTTGTTCTCTGAATAGATGAAGCATTGCTTCTCTATGGGGATTTCACTGCCCTCGAACAGGCACCGTATGTGCAGGCAATTCGCCAAGATTTGGCGAATTGCCTGCTCTCTGGATAGCCGAATGGCCAAGAAAGGTAACCGAACGCTGATTTTCAGCGTTCGGGGGTTCCCTTTCGGCAGCCATTCGGATCTCTTTGAATAACCCTGAAAGAGTTAAAAACCCTTAAATAAAGGCACATTAATTGTTTTGTGTCCTCCCATCCACAAAACAGAGCTGGAGAAAAATTAGAAATAGCTATTTTCATATTTCTTGTTTTAGAAATCATTTTCCCATCTTACAAAATGTTAACTTGCTTATTAATATAAAATACCAGTTGGCTAAAAGCTAAAAGATAACATGTCCCTGTTTGTAAAGATGTAGCTGTAATCCTGCTGTAATACTAGCATTATCTGCTAAAAAAAAAACGACATCTGTTATCTAGAACGGATTAATTTCATTGCTCAGGTGTTTGAAAGCATCAATTTTGTGATAAGAAACTTTCACAGAATAAAACATAAAATATAAATTAAAAGCGTTATTATAAGTACAAAAAAAAAATGGAAATATGTGTATCTCACCACTAAGATCCTACTTAGTGAAAGGTGGGAAGAGAAAAAAAATAATCTGTCCTAATAATGCTAAGGCTTAAGACTCAACATTGCCTTTGGGCATGAAATCTATCTAAAAATACATCTTTCCGACTTGTGAGATTACCTTTTATAAGACAATATATCTAATCTAAAAGGTTATTACGAATGTTAAACTAAAATACATATGCGAGATTGGACACGGACTGTGATTTTCTTTATGCAGTCAGTGGTCAGATGTATTTAAGAAAAAAGAAATACTCAAAAAAGACAGAAATAAGAATTTCTATAGATAGCTTTGGGATCAAATTATACAAAAAGATTAAAAGGGCAAAGTCATAAAGTTATATTGAATTGCACAATAGGTTTTAAATCTTATAATGTCATAGAGGACCTAGTGCAATTTGTTCACTTGCTGGACCACTACCTGCTGATCACTGCAATCTGTTCCCTTGCTAGGGCTTCAAAAGCAGGACTTGGGAGGGTTTGTGATGCCCCGTTCCTGATTGATGATGACAGTTGTTGCATGATGCAAAACAAAGCGATTTGCGTTCTGGAAAGTGCAAATGTGACATATTCATACAACTTTTTCTCTACTGAGCAAATTGTTTTAAATCCAACTGGTTTTGTCTTACTGTTTCTTTTTGTACTCTGCACAACCATGATTGAGTTACCTCGCTGTTTAAAATGTCCTTCAGGAGCCTGAGATCGAGTCATCTCGATCTGTAAATATTTTGGAGCAGTGCAAAGGAATTCCATTAATGGATGGCTCTGTATTAAAGGGGCATGACCACTTGCATAAGCTGTAACCTGATTACTAGAGATGTGCATTCGTTTCGGAAAAAAAAATCGGCATTTGGAATGAAATTTGATAATTCGTATTCGGAAGTACTTCCGAATATAGAATCGATACAATACGAATTCGAAAGGAAACGGTATATAACGAATTTATTTAGTTTTACACGGTGTCATCATCATAAAAGAAAAATTTGAATAACTGATATCAACTATCGAATTTGAAATGAACTATCAAATTGATATCAAGTACTATCGAATTTGAAGTGATCTATCAAATTGATGTCAACTATTGAATTTGAAATGAACTATCAAATTGATATCAACTATCGAATTGATCTTAACTTACAATACAATAGTAAGCAAAGGACTTTATGAAACAAATTATTTTGTTTCACTGTTTAATTTGACTCAAATACTAAATCTGTGACACAGCTTAAAATTTAACCCTAGCTTTTCTTTTAACAGCAAAATCTGATTAATTGGGGTTTTATCTAGTGATCCAAAATTCTAATTGATATCAACTATCGAATTGATATATGAAATTCGAATCGATTTGAAATTTCAAATCGATTCAAAATTTCAAATTGATCCGAAAACGAAATACGAAACAAAATTAGTTACGAAATTTCGAAAACAAAATCATTTAAAAATGTAACGAAACAAATTTAAAAGAAAAACAAATTTTTCAACCATGCACATCCCTACTGATTACTTGCGGATTACAAATAAAACCACCTTAAAAAACAAATGCTGCTGTTTTTTTTCTTTGAAGAAATTGTATGTAAAAAGGAAAAATAAAGTTAGTTTTTTTTATCTCCTGTTTCCGTTTTATGGATTTTCCCATGATGCAACATTTGCCAAAATCATTGCAAAAGTTTTACTTTACAGTTGTGGTTTATCATCTACAGTATTTAACAATTAATGAGGAAGAGGAGTGAATGTTTAGATGTGTCTGCAGGGGGCTATTGTCCTGCCTCTTCTACCTGAGATAAGAGATGGCAGTTGAATGAGATAAGAAAGGGAGCATAAAAGACTTCTTATCTACTCCCCAGTGATGCCCTTTGAATACATCCCACATAATACAATGATGTGAGTCAGTGATCGACCCATAGACTCCATTCTATGGCCAAAGCCACACAGTGAGGGCCAAGTGAGGTAAAAAGATACTGTGGGGAGGGGCAGTTTACAACACACAAGATCACAAATCGGATGCACCCAGTGACTTTCCTTAACTAAACATAAAAGAGAAAAACAAAGCACATGTAAGACATTAGCAACAAAAAATAAACACAATAAGAACATTTCATTTTTTGATGGTAGTGGCCCTTTAAAGACCTAGCGTTGGCTGATCCATTAATTACAGTTTTAACGTGACATATTTTGGTAGACACGTGACTCAGCTGATTCAAATAAGATTTGTTTTACGTATTTTATACTAAAAAGTATTTAATCTTCCACTACAAGGTGTTTTTTGTTAAAACATTACATTTGAAATAGGTGATGCATAGCTAACACTTAAATATAGAGTAAAATAGCAATTTTGCATAAAGATTGTTACTCTAAAATAATTAAAAATTAAAAATGAGCAAATTTACATTTTATTTTAATGTATTTGATTATCCTTTACAAAAATATGTCTGGGATGAAAGGTTCTAAACTCTAGATGGCGTCACTACCCTGCACAAGTTCAGACAGGGTCTGCATTATTAGTATACGGATGTAGTGAGTGATCTAAGAGCTTTCCCTCTATACTGCTCTGTCACTGGTTGTCGTGATAGAACAAGTAAAGCTTGAACGTTTTGTTAAGCTGAGGGTGGGGACTGCTTCTCATTGTTTATACTATCAGGGTTATTCAGAGAAAGGTGAAACTCTGGAGAACTTTTGGAGAAGTGAAAATTCTAGGTCAAACTAGCCAAACCATAAAAATTCTCCCATTTGTCTCACTTTCCAAATCAGCTATTTTTTTACCTAGAATTTTCGCTTCTCCAAAGGTTCTCCAGAGTTTCACCTTTCTCTGAATAACGCTGATAGTATAAACAATCAGGGTTATTCAGAGAAAGGTGAAACTCTGGAGAACTTTTGGAGAAGTGAAAATTCTAGGTCAAACTAGCCAAGCCATAAAAATTCTCCCATTTGTCTCACTTTCCAAATCAGCTATATTTTGACCTAGAATTTTCGCTTCTCCAAAGGTTCTCCAGAGTTTCACCTTTCTCTGAATAACTCTGTATATTCTTAAAAGTAATACGGGGCAACAGTAGTGTGATCACAATGATTGTTTCATCTCTCCACAGGATGATCAATTTGTATTAAAAAAAAAATGCACATGGCAATTATATACCATTTTTTTTAACATGGAAAATTTTGCGTACGATTTCGGTAGTGAAACGGTTAAAAGGAACAGAAAGCATTAGCTTGCATCTGATTCATTCGCTCTATTTGCAGATTGATAGTTAGAAAGATCACACAATGAGCACAGACGTCTCTGACAATCTTAAATATCCGTTCATTGAATATCTGTCCATCTATTAGATGTCACTTTTTAAAAAAAAATAAAATGCTACTTTTGCTAATTTTACAAACCATTTGTCTTCCCAGCGAAAAGTTAGAATTTCTGGTCGTGTAGATGAGGTACTTTGGGGAGACTTTAGAGAGAACAAACGCTGATATGGTATGCCATTCCTGTCTCACTCATCACAGCAAATTAGATGCTTTGTTTTAGAACTAATCATAAATGAACCACCAGATGTTAGGTTTATATTTTTCCCATACAAAAGATGCTATCCAGTTTAGATTAAATAATTCTGCTTCCTTTTGGGACCCATTTAAATATTGCAAAAGGGGAAAGTGCGCTCTTGAAAAGCTAATTCTATATTTTTGAACAAGGTAAAAGGGTGGTTGGGGGGGATTGAGAGAATTTATTCACATTGTAAAGCAAGGTATACTAATTGACAAAGACTTGTTATTCTTAACAAATACAGGGTTATTCAGAGAAAGGTGAGACTCTGGAGAACTTTTGGAGAAGTGCCATCTACTGGCCAAACAGGTTATTTACAGTAATAACAATGTATTACTGTATAATTAATTTAAAATGATTTTACAGAAAAACACTGGTTTCTGACAATGCTTTTTTGGAAAATCACTTTGTAGTGAAGGGGTTAAAAGGGGCAAAAAGACATTTTTTCCAATAACAGTTTTCTTGAAGACTAAATATATAATATACTTTTTGCAAATATTATGGAGTTCGACTGTCAAGATTGTAGTATTTCATGAATAACCCCCCTGATATTATGTTTTATCTTGCAAAAATTCATACCTACAAAAATCTAAAATTGATCATTTCAGTAAAAATTATCTAAATGTTTTTTTTTCACTTTTTTTTCACTTTTTTTTGAGAAAGTGTTTTACCAGGAAGGATACATTGAGATTTCTCTCGTTTTCAAGTATGTCCTGGGTGGTGAGTATGTACCGTTAGGTGTCTTGTCCAAGGACACTCACTGGAGAGCTGCTCGTCGGGATCAAACCCATGTCTCCACAGGCTCTCTCCACACAGAGCAGTGATGTTACCTCTACTCCACCCAGAAAAAAACCCTATCAGGGTTATTGAGAGAAAGGTGGAACTCCGGAGAACTTTTGAAGTGAAAATTCTAGGTCAAAACAGCTGATTTGGAAAGTGAGATAAATGGGAGAATTTTTCTGGTTTGCCTATTTTGACCTAGAATTTTCACTTCTGAAAAGGTTCTCCAGAGTTTCACCTTTCTCTGAATAACCCTGATAGGGTTTTATCATATACATTTAGAGAATTTTTACTGAAATGATACATTTTTAGATTTTTGTAGGTATGAATTTTTGCAAGATAAAACATAATATCAGGGGGGTTATTCATGAAATACTACATTCTTGACATCTGAACTCCACAATATTTGCAAAAAGTATTTTATATATTTAATCTTCAAGAAAACTGTTATTGTAAAAGGTCTTTTTGCCCCTTTTAACCCCTTCACTACAAAGTGATTTTCCAAAAAAGCATTGTCAGAAACCATTGTTTGTTTGTAAAATCAATTTTTATTAATTATACAGTAATACATTATTATTACGGTAAATAACCTATCTGGCCAGTAGATGGCGCCATCTACTGCAAATTGAGTTACAGAGGTTTGAACTGCAGGTCTATTTTTTATTCCCCCGCATCGGCTGCTGAAAGTTTGATATTTCAGGGCGTTCATTAGCTGATTTTACAGTTTTAGCTCTTTGGGCATTATGCCCACAGAGCTAAAACTTTGGGGGCACCTTCTGCAGCCCAAAAGGAAATGAAATTAGTTTTCAGCAAGCAAATATTCATTTGCTTTTGGGCTGCAGATCAGCAGATCGAAATCTCTCGATATCAGGGTGCCAGATGGTGCCTTTGAAGTGTGGGATATCTCGATATTGGTAGTGAAGGTGTTAAACACACTATACATATATATACCAAATAGAAGAAAGTACTGCACTCAATTAGACATGTACTTGCTCTGGTGCTCCCCACCAAGCTTTATTAATGCTCCAAAGGAGTCGATGTTTCAGTCCTTGATGGGACTTTTCTCACGACTAACAAAATCACACATAAGCATCATATATATGCACATAACAATTTTAAGAGAAATGCCAAAATCCCAGTTTGTGATGTACATCTCAAAGATTCATTATGTACTAATGTCCTGTGCTATTGTTGATGTCCCTGGCCAATAAAAACACAATAATAAGTAATTAAAACCCCCCTCTATGCTGTGACCCATCATGTCCACTTTGATTATCAATTATTACATTTTAAATGCCATGACTAACAGTTGGAATTGAATAAATATGTTAAAATTGCCTGTAAATAAGATTGCAATCAACAAGAGCTGCGTCACGGTCAGCTTGTCAATAGTTTGACCCTAGCTGTTAAGGTGTAATAAAATATTAATGCTTGGAGACTGTTGGCGTGCAACAAATGGATAAACCTGATTGCAGTGCAATTAAGCATTTAATAATGCATTCCCAAAACAACCACAATGATGCTGTGCTTAACTTCTCGTAAGTTGCATCGAAACATATTTTTTCCCAGTAGGACAGATGATGAGAATTCAGGCATCGTTTACCAACAGATAACTATAGGGTCTATTCACAAAGCACTGAAATTGCATTCAACTTCGGTGCTTTGTGTTTAGTTGCATTTCGGCGAATCCATTTTGTCAAAAATACAATGAATTCACTATTTATCAATGGTCACTGTATTTTACCGAAATAGGAGGCGCCAAAGCAGTTATCGGACGCAATTGACATTGCTGAATTCCACCGAATTGTTAAAAAAAATAATAAAATAATACAAGAGTGGAAGTCTCCAATTCTTCTAATAGGAGTTTCAATCAATAAAAATGGGTCTAAATAATAACAATAGTTATTTAAAAAATATTAAAAAGGTCTGTTACAAGATAAAAAAAGTATTTAAAAAAATCATCTAAAATACAAACACACAAAAAGGTCTTTTAAAAAATCAAAAGGCTTTTTGCAAAAAATAAAAAGAATGAACAGTCTTTAAAAAAATGTAAAAACTATATAACTTTATTACATTGAAACCTGTGGGGTTTGCCTGTTTCAATCTGTTGAATTGAGACAGCGAAAATCAGAGCATTTCACCAGAATTTCATGCAATTCGGCGTTCTGTGAATAGAAGACATAATAGTCTTCTATGTGGCAATTTCGGTACTGACGAACGCTGCCGAATTGTGGCAAATTACATTCAATACATTGTATGTGTCACGGATCCCCCCTTGATCTATGATACAGGTCCATGTATACAGTATACTATCTATCCCTCTGATCCTTAGGTGGTTGGTACAGCTAACTATCTTCAGGGAACCAAATGACACTAAACCAGCAAGGGTTAACAGATACCAGAATATTATAACAGACTTGATTGATGGAACAAGGATCTTAGTACTAGTCAGACGTGTGCCAATATTGATACCCGGAGCAGGGTCACTAGAACTTGCCAAGTCGTTACACAGTGCAGGATTGTCAGCCAATGCTGGTTTGGTACACAGAGCGGGTTCGTCAGAAAATGGCAGGTCGGAACACAGAGCAGGGTTGTCAGTCAATGCTAGGTTGGTACACAGAGCAGGGTTGTCAGGGAATGTCAGGTTGGAACACAGAGCAGGGTTGTCAGGGAATACCAGGTTGGTACACAGAGCAGAGTTGTCAGTCAATACCAGGTCGGTACACAGAGCAGGGTTGTCAGGGTATGCCAGGTCGGTACATAAAGCAGGGGTGTCAGGGAATACCAGGTCAGTACACAGAGCAGGGTTGCCAGGGAATGCCAGGTCGGTACACAGAGCATGGTTGTCAGAGAATACCAGGTCAGTACACAGAGCAGGGTTGTCAGGGAATGCCAGGTCGATACACAAATTAGCCAGATACACTTAGAACGCTGAAGGAAGTGAATACCACGTCAGGGCACAGGAGAAAGTGAGACGTTGGGCTTTAAACTTGGCGGGAGCTGCGTCATCAAGTCACGCCCAGCCTCCTGGCATCTCACATGACCGCAAGACCTCTGCTCTTCACTTGGCACCCGGTCAGCGAGCAGGATACTGCCGGGCACCGGGTACTATCAGAGTGGGACGTGACAGTATGTCGCTGTCATTTAAACTGCATTTGCTGAATTGATAGCTTAGTGAATAAACGAATTGCCCAGAAATTGATCCAAACTGTGAAATTCAGCATTCAGTGCAATTTGAGGCCAATCCGGGGGTTAGTGAATAACCTACTATGAGCCATATTACATAGATGATGCTAACTTAACCAGAGCAGTTGTAAACTAAAAACCATATTACATAGTTGGTGCTAACTTAACCAGAGCTGTTGTAAACTTCCCAGAGCCATTATAGTCTATGGAGGTTTTACGTTTACAACAGCTCTGGTTAAGTTAGCACCAACTATGTAATATGGTTTTACGTTTACAACTGCTCTGGTTAAGTTAGCACCAACTATGTAATATGGCACTATATCTGCAATATTTTTGCTGGATGTCATTTTAAATTCAATACTAGCTCATGAATGGGCAGGGATATTAATCATTGGTTTGTCGGAGGATGCCTAATGTAATAGTTCTGACACACCTCTGGTGATCAAAAGGTTAATGTATTGCTATAATATTTTATCTCTGGGCCATATACCCATGTGGTTATGTCATGCCCAGATATTTGACTTCTCTCTGCCTGGAAAGCAAAATTACAAAGGATCTTTGTAGCTATTAAATTTGCATGGATCCTGCAATTGTTCTGTCTGTTTGGATGAGGTTTGCAGATTAGCATGTTTGGCATCAGCTCCACTCTGGGGATGGTTATTTATTTGGCAACTGCAAATGAGTGTATTTTGTTTCAAATAAACATGCTAATTTCAGTTTATGAAAAAAAAAAAGGAGAAAAAAATATTTGAATTCTAAGCAATACAAAACTAGATGCATACACCCATACTATACGGCCGATACGAATGTAAAGAGATCGGCACCGTCTTGTTTATTCTGCCAGATGAGAGGAGAGGCAAGGGACAATAAAGGTATATGACATGTGTAAAGCAATTCTCTCTTTGCAGACATGATTTTCCTCCGAGAGCAGCAGGGACCTAATTCGATGCATAATTTATAACTCAAAACCGGAGTTGAAACTCAAGCATCTCCACATCTCCTTTATCTTGAATCTTCCAAATAAAAATGTATCGTCATAGGAATTCTTTGATATTTAGTTTCTCTGTATTGGTTTGCAATAATAGCAACTGTTTGGCTGTTTCTTTTTTTGCCAAACAAATTTAGTAGAGATGAAGATGGGGATACATATACTTTGAGTCATGAGTTCTCTTTATTTTTTCCCCTATTTTTCAAGTGCAATTTGTCAGGAGATCCCAAACATTTTCCATCGTAAATACCTTTTTTTTTACAAATCCCTATTATGACTGCTAATGCATAGCAGCAGGTTGTTCGTTCTTTAAACATGAAGTGGTTAAATAAACCGGCCTCCTTTCTGTTTGAATATTCTGCAATATATTATTAAGCTGTTCTCACCTAAGCCTAGAGGAAAACAGAGCATCCACAGAAGACATGTTCAAAGACGATTTATTGCTCCGATGTTCCCACACCTACTAAAGTTCGAAAGACTATAGTCTTTCAGAAGTTCATTTGTAATGAAAGATTACGAGATTTGGGAAATTTCTGAAAAAAATAAATATTGCTTTTTTAGTTATTGTTATCTACTTTACATAAATAGACACAAAATCGTTAAGTGTAGAACACGAACCATAGGCAAGATTCCATTTCATATGTAAACATTACCAATTCTGTAAGTACTTTCCGATGCCATCGGAGTTCGTTTTGGTTTGTTTACCACAGCCTTTGTCGAGTTTACACCTGAATCGGAGTCTAGTCCTGTCTATACCTTGGTGAATTCAAGTTGGAGAAATTATGAAGCAATATCCAGAATTTGTAACTCATCGACAGTTGGTCATTGAACCCAAAATGACCATATAAATTTTATGTATTTTTGCAATGTAGTAAAGGAGATGGAGATGAAGGAAATGCTACCAGTAGTAAGTGGTGCCAACACATGAAATTGAAAGAATCCATAACAAAAATGACTATGGGATAATTTAATTTAACCCTTTCGCTGCTGAGCCATTTCACGCCTCTGTGTGGAGCGCACTTTTACCGGTTTCGCTCATCATGTGTAAACACAATTTGAAGCCACTTTTTATTATACGACCCAGACATATTATATATCGTTCTTTCCGGCAAACTCGGCAGATTCATAATATATCATTATTATATGTATACATCATGCCCTGCCTAAATATTATAACAAAAAATGCAATAAAATTAGAATTTTCAATCATCTACACTGTGTAAAGTGTTTTTTTTTCACATTTTATCTATATGATAGAAACATTTAAATACGTAAAGGGAATCCACTAGGCAGAGGAAGGGAGTATATTTAAAAGGAAACAAAATAGCAAAACAAGAGGACATAGTCTTAGATTAGAGGGGCAAAGGTTTAAAAGTAACATCAGGAAGCATTATTTTACTGAGAGGGTGGTGGATACATGGAACAGTCTTCCAGTAGAAGTGGTAGAGGCCAAAACAGTAATTGAATTTAAGCAGGCATGGGATAGGCATAAGGCTATCCTAAACAAAAGATAAATCCAGGTAAAGTATCCATGTAATTGGGCAGACTAGATGGGCCGAAAGGTTCTTATCTGCCGACATTTTTCTATGTTTCTATGTTTCTATGTTTCTATCATCTGAACCTTTGCGGTCATATTTTCTATGGGGTGCACTTGTTAAAAAAATTAGAAATGGGGACTCGTTACATTTTTTTGGGGGGAAATTACGTAATTTTTAGCAAAAGCCCCCATATAAGAAATCATTAGTGCAGCATCATTGTTCCCATTATAATTGAAATGGGACCAATATTGCTGCATTAATAAACCAAAAAAAAACTATTTTTAAAAAAATATATATTTTTATTTTTAATTTTTCTTTTTTACATTTTGCATGGTCATGTTTGGTATCATTGGAAAGGCCATGCTCTGGTCATTCCAATGATACCAAACATTAACCACTAGCTGCCACAGATCGGGAGATAGTGGGTTCATTTGAATCCCCTATATCCACCATATCTTGGCCAAGCTCTTGGAGGGGACCGTGATCCAGCACCTGTTGGCGCTGAATCGCGATCCAGCCCCCAAGGGGTTAAAGACAGGCACAGCTTAGAAGGGCAAACTGTGTCCTTCAAAGCGGTGCCTGCCATTAGATTCTGGCCCGGACGGATCGGGAGGATGAAGTTTGACTAGCCACAGAAGTAAAAATCCAACAACGGGAGGTGAAACATTGAATCACGCTGTACTACAGTGATAAACTCTACCAGCATTATTGTTCTGTTAAAAGGGTAAGCTGTGACTGTACTCATTTTACTGTTGTTTCACCATTGTTGGCAATGGCAGTAGATACCCTTTTGACCATTTTAAAGTGGAAATCTCCCATGCAAAACTATGAAGAAAAGAATGATAGAAAACACTGCTAGACAACCTTGACAGAAACACCAGTGGAAATTATGGTGACATCCATGTTAAAGATGAAGACAGAAACTATGGTGGAAACAGAATGTTGAAGACGTATACAAAAACAGCACCAACAGTGGGAGAATAGATTTAGACAAGAACCAAGCGTTGCAAACCTGATAAGTGATGTCTAATACAAAGGCAAAATTGGGGTAACCCTAGATAGCGGTAACAAAATGAACGTAGGATATTGGAATATGGAATAAAATGGAACCTTTATTGAAATAACAAGAATATAGAAATAGTAATGTGTCCACACACAGACCACATAAACATAGAAGGACAAAGAGTCGCTAAGATAAAAACTTAGTACCACCATGGCAGAGGTTATTGTGGATATTGCTAATATAATAGACTAGATAGAATCTCCTAAAAAAATATAGGAATGTGAGCATTCGACGATCCACAGCATAAAAGGAGAAGAATATTTCTATACTAGTCAGAACGTTGGAGGTAAAAGGTCTAAGAGCGCTCAAAATAAAGCACAAATGTGTATCAGACCTGCATGCCATAGTGAACTAGAAAAGAAAGAAGACAAGAAGTCATAAAGGCATATATCGCTCATCACTCCACGCGTTTCGGCAAGTTATGTAGTGTCCTCAGGAGTGCATTAAGAGTGATATCGTGATATATAGGTTTGCACTGATTTTTGAGCGCTCTTAGCCCTTTCATCTCCAACACTCTGACTAGTATAGCAAAATTCTCCTTTCCTATTGCCGTGGACCCTCAAAGACTCACATTCTTACTATATTGTTAGGAGATTCCATCTAGTCTATTACATGAACAATACCCACGTGACCTCTGCCATAGTGGTACTATGTTTTTACCATAACGACTTTTTGTCCTACTTTTATGTGGTCTGTGTGTGGATACATTACTACTTTTATATTTTTGTTATTTCAATAAAGGTTAAATTTTATTGCATAGTCCAATATCCTACAATTATTTGGTTAAGAATGGTGAAGACAATGGAGAGAGATATGGAGCACTATCAGTGGCATCACTAGGGTTGGTGTCACCCGGTGCGGTAACTTATGGTGTCACCCCCCCGAGTTTTACGGGGTTTTTTTTAGCTACTTTTACTTATACGTCAGTACTCCCACATAACACTAAATGCTCATAATACACGGCGCACATAACTGTGAGTTTTATTGTTGTGGAGCTTTGTGATATGCTCATACACAAATCTTGGCAAACTGACAGCAAGTACGGTGCCTGTTCAAAGGCAGTGAAAGTCCCCATAGAGAAGTAATGGTTAATCTGTTCAGACACCGAACAGCAAAGGAATGTCCTGATGTTCGGTGTTTTCATTTGGCAGGTTTATTCAAGGTGAACGAACACCATAGGTTTCAATGTTAAAAATATTCCTGTTTTTATCCAATATCTAATAAACCGTTTATTCCTTTAATCCATAGTAAAAAATCTCTTTATTTATTGATTACATTTTTTTAGTATCATTTAGGCATTTTTTAATTTTTCCTTTTTTTCTGTAACAGACCTTTTTATTATCATTCATAGGAACTTATATGTTAATTCCAGACATTTTCGTTCAGTAGTTCTTTTTAAAACAGCAGGCGACTGGTTTGTGGCAGCATTCGGTGGCTGATTCCCTGCACTTCAGGGACCCTGTGGTGGATTCACTGGGGAAATTTGATTCCCCAAAGTGCGAGGAACAACAGAACACTGAAATGTCTGCGTCATTTTGGTGCTCTGTGAATATCCTCTTTGTGGTGTTTTTTTTGCCACCCCCTGGAAAGTGCCAGTCTAGGCCTTGCCTACCCAGGACATACAGTTGTGTTCAAAATTATTCAACCCCCAATGCTGTAAAGGGTTTTAGGGAATTTAGTGTACATTTGTAATTGTATTCAGAATGAAATCCTACAAGGACTTTTTAAAGAACCATATGCAACTAAAATCACATCAATTGGTTTTGTAATACAGTAGTAAATATTTCTTTTGTGAATTCTTCATTGACACAATTATTCAACCCCTTAAAGACTACCACTCTGAAGAACAGAGGTTCATTCAAGTGTTTTCAATCAGGTATTGAAAACACCTGTGGATGTCACGGAGCAGCAATAAAGCATAATAAGCACCAATTAGGCAGCTTTAAAATGACTGTGATACTCAGCTCCTTCTAGACATTTACTGGTGTGGTTACAAACATGGTGAAGTCAAGAGAATGGTCCAGGAAGACAAGAGAAGAGGTGATTACTCTTCACAGGAAGGGCAATGGCTATAAGAAGATTGCAAAGATGTTAAACATACCAAGAGAGACCATAGGAAGCATCATTCACAAATTCAAGGCAAAGGGCACTGTTGAAACGCTACCTGGTCATGGCAGAAAGAAGATGCTGACTTCGACTGCTGTGCGCTACCTGAAGCGTAGAGTGGAGAAAAGTCCCCGTGTGACTGCTGAGGAACTGAGAAAAGATTTGTCAGATGTGGGTACTGAAGTTTCAGCTCAGACAATATGGCGCACACTGCGTAATGAAGGCCTCCATGCCAGAACTCCCAGGCACACCCCCTTGCTGTCTCCAAAGAATAAGAAGAGTCGACAGCAGTATGCCAAAAGTCATGTAGACAAACCACAGAAGTTTTGGGATAGTGTTCTGTGGACTGATGAAACAAAATTAGAACTGTTTGGGCCCATGGATCAACGCTATGTTTGGAGGAGGAAGAACAAGGCATATGAAGAAAAGAACACCTTGCCTACTGTGAAGCATGGCGGGGGGTCAATCATGCTTTGGGGCTGTTTTGCTTCTGCAGGTACAGGGAAGCTTCAGCGTGTGCAAGGTACCATGAATTCTCTTCAGTACCAGGAGATATTGGATGACAATGTGATGCAGTCTGTCACAAACCTGAGGCTTGGGAGACGTTGGACCTTTCAACAGGACAATGATCCCAAGCATACCTCCAAGTCCACTAGAGCATGGTTGCAGACTAAAGGATGGAACATTTTGGAGTGGCCATCGCAGTCACCTGACTTAAATCCGATTGAGAACCTCTGGTGGGACTTAAAGAAAGCAGTTGCAGTGCGCAAGCCTAAGAATGTGACTGAACTGGAGGCTTTTGCCCATGGGCGAAGATACCCGTAGATCGCTGCAAGACACTTGTGTCAAGCTATGCTTCACGTTTAAAAGCTGTTAACACTGTAAAAGGTTGTTGTACTAAGTACTAAGATTGAATGTCACTTGGGGGTTGAATAAAACTGATAATGATGTGAGCACAGAAAAGACATTTGTGGTTATTTCATTATAAATGTTATGTTATATTTGTCTGACCTACACGTGCCTCTTTGATTTAATTGTAAGCAAGATGACTGATTGATCAAAATCAATGTCAAACTGGCCAAAACACTCAATTTCAGTGGGGGTTGAATAATTTTGAACACAACTGTACTTAAAAAAGAGAATTCTCAATGTAACCTTCCTGGTAAAATATTTTTGTGTAAAAAAAATAAAAAAATTTTTAGGGTGTCACCCTAGGGGTGGTGTCACCGGTGCCGGCCGCACCCCTCGCCCCCCCAGCGATGCCCCTGCACACTATGGTGGCAGTGACAATGTTCCGGTCCTTGACAATGTTATTTTTGGAAACTCTCTTGGTAGTGAAGGGGTTAAGAGTATCCTTTTGAAGGACAGGTTTCCAAGACACTATTTATCACTTCACTGTTCAACAGTGTTCATTCATATATGTTTGGTTTATGGCTATATGGGTACTTTCCATTATCAACTATATCCATTTCATCTTTAGTATGGATCCTCTCCATCTCAGAGATGCATGATGTGCTCATTAAAGAATTACCTATGGTGTATTAGAAAACTGAATACAAAGTTTACTTTTCTAATCAATTTGCATTTACAAAAATAGATTAATGCTAGAAGCATAAAAACGTTTTAACTATGAAATATTAACCTCATATATTTGATAATCTGTAGTATAATATCAGAGGCATTTTTTAGGTGATTTATTTAACCCCATAGCGGCTGGGCAATTTTATATTGTCAGTCCGAAAGTACCCACTGCTGTTTTTATATTTCTGCGCTGTTTGTCTTTAGGTCTAATTTTCCTCTTACTCATTTATGAAAGCCACACATATTATATACTGTTTTTCTCGTCATTAAATGGACTTTCTAAAGATACCGTTATTTTCATCATATCGTATAATTTACTATAAAAAAATTATGAAATAATATGGAAAAATTTGAAAAAAACCTTTTTTTCAAACTTTAATCTCCAAAATCCAAAAAGACCCTGGCTAAACAGTTTTGAAATTTTGTCCTGAAATTAGAAATACCAATACAATTTTTACATGTTTTTGCTTTTTAACCCCTTCACTGCAGAGTCATTTCACCTCTGTGTGCTGAGCTCATTTTTGTTCATTTTATGCTCATCATGTTTAAAAGTGATTTCAAGTCCTATTTTATTATACCCCGGACAATTTTTTTTTTTAAAAAAACAACACTTTTTTTTCTCTTTTTTTTCCGTTTTGCACCAAACATAGTCAAAAGGCCATGACCCTCTAGCTGCCAGCTAGGGGGTTAACTGGAGAACTGACGTCATTGCACATATGGTGACAACGTCACTGAGTGGGGGGTGACCCCAGAGACTTGGCTGACATCCAAGATGTCAGCCACCTCCAGGAGTGGATCGTGATCCGGCACTGATTGACACCGAATTGCAATCCTGCATCTAAGGGGTTCAAGAGAGGCACTTCTGGAATGGGAAGACTCTGCCCTCTCCAGCGGTGCCTCTTTTTTTTAATGTGCAGCCATTCAGGAGGCAGAAGGGTCCAAAGGCCCTTCCCTCCTCTTTCAGGTTTTCCCCTGCAGATCCCGAGGGGCGCCTGAAAATGACATCAGCACACTCAGCGATGACATCATCACAACATCCGAGGCCCATAAAACTGTTGGGCTGGCTTCAAGGAAGCCAGACCGATGTGGGATCCTGGCCAGAGAGGTGAGTATAGGGAGGGAGGCGGGTTAAAGGACCATTATGTACATAGTATGTTTTTGGTCCTTAACCCCTTAATGACCGCTGATGTACCATGTATGTCCTGCCCACGGGTCTCCCTTAGACCCGCAGACATACACAGTACATCTTGGATGTCAGCCAGGCCTCCTGGTCACCCCCACCCACATCATTGGAAATGCCTGATCATTGCCTTTCTAATGATACCAAACATGACTAGGTTTGGTGTAAAGAAAAAAAAAAACATATAAAAATAATTAAAAAAATTTTTGTCTGGGGGGGTTAGTTAAATAGGACCTAGGCTGTCATCTAAAAATAATGAGCATAAAACGGTCAGAATGAGCTCAGCGCACATAGGTGAACTGGCTCAGCAGTGAATGGGTTAAAAAGTAAAAACATGTAAAAATTGGGTATTTCTATTCTCGGGACAACATTTTGAAACTATTTATCTGGAGTCCTTTTTGGCGGTTCTAGATTTTGGGGATTAAATTTTTTTACAATTTTTTCATTATATTTCATATTTTTTTATAGTAAATTATAGGATATGATGGAAATAATGGTATTTTTAGAAAGTCTATTTAATGGCGGGAAAAACGGTGTATAATATGTGTGGGTTGCATAAACGAATAAGAGGAAAATTTAACCTAAACATGAACAGCGCAGAAATGTAAAAACAGCAGCTAAAGGACAGATTTGTGTAAAACCGCCCGGTCACTAAGGGGTTAATAGGAATTTTTCCCAGGATGTACTAAGTACATCAGTGGTCCTTATGGGGTTAAATGTGATTTGCTTTCTTAGTTATTCATTTACATTGCAATAGGCATGTGTATTCTAAAAGTTACTAGTTCACATTTATTGCATTAAATGCAGTTAAAAATGAAAGGGAGATGTGGTAGCTAAGATGGTTATTACACTACTGGTAGTACCTACTCACAGCCTACAGCTACATAGCCATTATTGACGAGGGTCAATACAGACATTCATGCTCTGAGTGTAATACAACAAAGTAATAAAGTCATCTACACCTTCATAATAATTTGATCAATTCTGATTGACACACAGGAAGTAGACTGTGATTTTTAATGTGTAAAGTGTATCTCTAAATATAAAAAGTAGTTTTGTAGAATATATGTAAAATACATATAATATTACAAAAGGTTTATCTTAAAGTGCCGTGTTTCAAATAATGGCGAAAATCACCATTGCAGCGTTGACAAATGCCAACATTTAACAAAACCAAAATGCAAAGGGCAACAAAATGAGCTTCAATGTGAAGTTTGTCCTGTCACTCTTTGGAGTTTAGTGCTGTGAAGTGGCTTGGTTTGTTAGTGTTGCAATATCGGTGATTTTTAACCGTATTTTAAACTCCTGTACTTTGTGAATGACCCCTAATATGTTGCCATTCTAGAGCATAGCAATTTACTTATTCTATCAACGTTGATCTAAAATATGTTTTGAGGATTGAAAATGCATCTGTATTATACTCTTTTTTATCTCTTTGAATACATTGCAAAGAATATAAGTGTTTGTTTGTCATTAAGTGGTTTTTCACCCTAAAAAAAACATACTTGCAAAGCTTGGCTCTGAGTAGTTGTGCTCCAAAGAGCATCAATGTCATAAATAATTGTTTTGTGCATGAGGAAAAGAAAAGAATATACTAAAAAGGAGCGCTCATCCTGTTGCAATACAATGTTATCTCTATACATGCAATGTAACAACCAAAAGGTTTCTCACATAAACAAAGAATCCATCTACGGAATATGTTTTACAATCAACTATTCATTCTGTTCAAGGTTACATTATAAAACATAACCTTTCAGGTTAATGGACATGTTTCGTCCTCTAGATTATTTATTCACTTTAGTTAAAACTCTTGATGTCTAATAAACGTAGCTTTTATACAATTTAACAGTCAATATAAAATTAAAATGACACAGAGATTTTGTAGTTTTATTTTTAATAAACTGTACGCGTGCCCTATATATACATGTACACTATTCATTATTCTCTGTAGGGTCCTCGAAGTGCGGGGAATGTGGAGCCGCCGAAGACCAGTGAACGCCGTCACTTTCGATCAGTCCGCAGAACGCATAAAAGTTTTAAAAAAATAACTGTTTAAAATAATAAAAACTGATATCTTACATGTGCTTTGTTTTTCTCTTGTTCAGGTTAAGAAATGATTTACTCTTTATGTGTCGCTGGGCGAATCCATTGTGTGATCATTTGTGTTGTAATCTGTCATCCCCAGTATCTTTCCATCACTTGCTCATCTCTCGGTGGCTTTGGCCATATAATGGAGTCTGTGTCTCGATTACTGAGATGTATTCAAAGGCGATCACCAGGGGGTAGATTAGAAATCGTTTAAGCTCCCTGCCTTCTCTAGCTCAGCTGCCATCTCTTTTCTTGAGTAGCGTAGATCATAATACACCTCCTGCTGCCTTATCTATACATTCCTTCCTCCACCTCATTAACTGTTAAAGCTCAGCCACAACGTAAAACTTTTGCACAGATTTTGTTAAATGTTGCATCTTGGGAAAAATCCAGAAAATGGAAATGGGAGATAAAAACCTAACTTTATTTTCCATTTTTCGATGCAGTTAGTTCAAAAAGAAAAGAAAAAACAGCAGCATGTGTTTTATAATGTTTTTAAGGTGGTTTTGTTTGGAATCCCCACGTAATCTAGTTACAGTTTATGTACGTGGTACTGTCCATTTATGTGTCTTGAAAGATTTTAGGGATGTGCATTTCCTTTCCAACCGATTAGTTTTTTTCACGAATTAGCCCGATTCGGTGATTCGGATTCGGCCGATTTTCCGAATCGGATCCGATCCGAAAACGTCCGAAACAAAACTATTTCCGATCCGAAACAAAAAAAAATTTGGATCCGAAATCATTTTCGTTCAATTCGTAATTTCGGTTCCATTTTGGTAATTTTCAAAAAATGCTTAAAAGATCCTAAAAAATCTAAAAATAAAGAGACTCTTTACTACAAAATATAATATTAAATGGTATATTAGATATTGAATTAAAACGGTAATATTTTTAACAGTAAAGTCTATGGGGCAAAACATTTCCCACACCCTGTTGCTCAGAATATTTTTATTCAAAAGATGCTTAAAATATCCTAAAAAAATCTAGAAATAAAGAGACTTTTTACTACAGAATATAATAATAAATTTTTTTTAGATATTGAATTAAAACGGGAATATTTTTAACATTAAAGTCAATGGGGTAAAACATTTCCCACATCCGGTGGCTCAGAATTTTTTTTCATATGATGCTTAAAATATCCTAAAAAAATCTAGAAATAAAGAGATTTTTTACTACAGAATATAATAATACAATTTTTTTTAGATATTGAATTAAAACGGGAATATTTTTAACATTAAAGTCTATTGTGCAAAACATTTTCCACACCCGGTGGCTTAGAATTTTTTTTCCAATTTTTTTTAAAATATACTAAAAAATCTAGAAATAAAGAGACTCTTTACTACAGAATGTAATAATAAACTGTTTGTTAGATATTGAATTAAAACGGGAATATTTTTAACATTAAAGTCTATGGGGCAAAACATTTCCCACACAAATACACGAAAATGTCCGAAATCACAAAAAAAAGTCGATATGAAAAACGAGCCGATCCGAAAACACGAAAATTTCCGATTTACGAGTGGCTCCTTAATACTGGATCTCATGGAATAGCTGTGTTGCTGGGACAGAACATAGTGATTGGACTGAGAAGAGAAGAGGTGAAACACCCCCAAGGACCATGATGATAGGTTAAAGATAAGTCGAGTGACTTATTGAAAAATATCTGACGGTGTGCTCGGAGACCCCGGGGAGGAACGCATCCGAGGAGACCTGGGACCTTTGGAAGTGGATCCTGGATGTTCATCGGACGTTTTATTCGGGAGGTCTGAGCCATTGTGCAAATGTTTATATGCACATTTTGTTATGTGCCTGAAAGAATGTGAGTGTGCTTTTTGTTGAAGAATTTTAAAGATTTTTTTTATTAAAATACTACGCAATGTACTCTCCTTTTTAATTTTTTTTCCTAGATCAAAAGTAAAGACGGAGTACAGATTTGGTGATCCAACTGTGTCTGGTGATCCAACAGATTGGTATTTAACTGATCTATACACGATTTTGCGCCATTGTTTTTTATTTTTTCGACCTTGGTATTTTTAAAGGTTCCAAGGTACCTTTTACTTTGTGCTGCAATAGATTAAGAACTAAGACAAAAACTGTTTACTTATACTTTTTGTATATACAAGGACAATTTTGTTTGCCGTTTTTTGATCTCCGAAAAACCCATATATCATTTTTTTATAGGAGCAATCAAATGTTATTTTTGTTTGAAAGTCCGTGAAGGACTTTATTGTATTTATTACTTGATAATCTGTAATAAATGACAGTAACATGTAAGGTTAAACCGTGTGGGAAATCTCTAAAATATCAAAGATAGTAATGGTAATAGGTGAAGAAAAAAAATCAGGAAATTCAATTTATTCTACATTTTCCCCTTGTTAATATTTGATAAACATTAGCAACCTGCATGAAAAACATGGTTGTTAAAAGAAGTACAAAGAGTGCGGAAATGCAAAAAATAGCATTTTAAAAATATTGTAAAAATAATTTTGCCAAAAAAAATCTCAAAAAATGCCTTAGAAATCTTAAAAAGTAAATAAAGAGACTTTTTGCTGCAATTGAAAAGGATAAACAGTTGAATAAATATTTAATAAAAACAGGATTTTTTTTTACATTGAAACCTATGAGATTCACCTATGGGATTTAACCCCTTCCATGCGGAGAACGCGCTCAGCAGTAGCGATCGGCCAGGATTCTGGCCGATCGCGGCAGCCCCCCGACTTGGGCTGACATCCTCGATGTCAGCCCAGCCTCTGGGACCAAGGCGGGCATGATAGACGTCCTTGCGCTGGCGCGATGACGTCTATTACAGGCACCCCCTACCCCCTCCAGTGCGGGGAAGGTGCCTGAAGGGGAGGTCCTTTGGACCTCTCTCCCTCCCCATCCGTGCGGGCCACAGGGAAAAAGCAGGCACCATTTAGAAGGGCACAGCCTGCCCTTCCAAGCGGCGGCTGTCTTTAACTCCTAGTAGACATGTGCATTCGTTTTAGTACTAAAACGATTTAGTCCGAATTTTGGGATAATTTAGTTTTCATATGACTCAAGAGAAACGAAACTGCTCAGTACAAAAAACGAAAGAAACTAAAATAAAATGCACTACATTTTAGTTTCAGTCCTTTTTGTGATATTACATTGATGAGTGAAGGAGACCAGCAATGAAGATCGCAACATCGCAACATCCGAAGTTCTGCACCCTCCACATGCCAATGCAGTAGGATGTTCTATACAGAGAGTGGCATTAATTAATGCAGGAGTATGTTCTATACATTATACAGAGAGGGGTATTAATGCAGGAGGATGTTATATACATTATACAGAGAAAGGTATAAATTGAGGAGAATTTTCTATACAGAGAGGGACATTAATGCAGTAGGATGTTATCTACATTATACAAAGAGGGGTATTAATTAATGCAGGAGGATGTTCTAAACATTATACAGAGAGGAGCCTTTTCTTTAAATCCAGTGGCTGTGAGCGCTGAGATCGGCTGCTTGTTACATTATCTCTCAGTACAATGTATCAGACTCAGCTGTTACAGTAACTGACTGTAACAGTGCTCAGAGTTTCAGTAAAACAAGGAAATAATATTGTTCTAACCTCTTATATATAAAAATATTATTTACTAGTTTTACAGAAACTCTGAGCGCTGTGATGAGCAGCAGTCAGTTATTGTAACAGCTTTGCCTGACACGGGGCAGTATTACAATGTTGGTGCTAACTTAACCAGAGCTGTTGCAAACTGAAAACCTCCATAGGCTATAATGGCTCTGGGAAGGTTACAACAGCTCTGGTTAAGTTAGCACCAACATTGTAATATGGCCCACATTGTGCTGAGAGTGAGAGATACTGTAACAAGCAGCGATCTCAGCCCTCTGAGGAGCCACCACTACAATAGTAATTGTATCCACTGGTTTTCGGATGAACGAAATTAGTTTTCATACTAAAGAACTGAAAACGAATTTCTTTAGCAACTAAATAAATTGCATTTTAGGACTAATCCATTAGTTCAAAACGAAATTTTGTGCTGTGCACATGTCTAACTCCTAGGGGGCTGGATCCCAATACAGGGCCAACAGGCACCGTATCGCGGTCCCCTCCCAGAGCTGGTTGGCATCTTGGATGTTGGCCAAGCTTCTGGGATATCCCCCTATAGCGCAATGGCGACAGTTCTGCAATTAACCCCTAGCTGCCACCTATGGTGGAGATAGGGCGTTCCAATGAACCCCCTATCTCCTGATCCGTGACAGCTAGGGGTTAATGTTTGATATCATTGGAACGGCCAGAGCATGGCCTTGTAAAATTTTTAAAAATAAATAAAAAAAAAATTCAAAACAAAATGTTTTGTTTTTTTGGTTTTATTAATGCAGCAATATTGTTCTCATTTCATTTATAATATGACCAATGATACTGCACTAATGATTTTTTCTATGGGGGCGTTTGCTAAAAAACACGTAATTTTCCCCAAAATTTTTTTATGAATCCCCATTTCTAATTTTTTTAACAAGCGCACCCCATAGAAAATATAACTGAAAAGGCTTGCATGATAAAATGTGAAAAAAAAAACTTTACACAATGTAGATGATTGAAAATTCTATTTTTATTGCATTTTTTGTTATAATATCCAGGCAGGATATGACGGATACATATAATAATGATATATTATGAATCTGCCGAGTCTGCCGGAAAGAAAGATATATAATATGTCTGGGTTGTATAATAAAATGTGGCTTCAAATCGCATTTAAACATGATGAGCAAACCGGTAAAAATGAGCTCAGCACAGAGGTGTGAAATGGCTTTGGGAAATGGTGTGAAAAGGGTTAAACCTGTCAAACTAAACCATTCGAAAGCAGGACATTTCCCTGACATTTCAGTGCTGTTTGGTGTTCTCTGAATAGCTTACTTCTCTATGGGGAGTTCACTACCGCCGAAGATCACCATATTTCGCTGGCAATTCAACAATATTTGGCGAATTGCCAGCTTTTAGAATAGCCGAATGGCCACAAAATTGCACTGTACGGGTAAATTCACTTTTCGGTACAATTTTGGGGCTAATTTGGTGCTCTCTTAATAACCTTGTAAATGTTTTTAGGGTGTGTAAGACCAAAGAGGACTCAAAAATAGTGGAGGAACTGTGTTTCCACTCAAATTGTTCTGTATATGTTATAATAGAGGACAAACCACTATCCAAGAATCATCACAGCTCCCTCTGACTAGTGTCACATATCTGTGTCCTATGTAAACTTCCCAGCAGGTTAATGTCATATGAACCATCTTTATAGTTATCTCTGAGTCAGCATGTTGACATTGTATCAGACTTATGCTAGATATACCTAATCAAGTACAATCCAACTAATGCTGTTGGATACGCCTGAAAGTGCATGACCTACTATGAATATTTATTAATCCATATACACATTCATAGTCATATATAAAAAATATAAAAAAACATAACCACGATATAGTAGTATATTTACTGAGTCTTTGTTTATCAATCAAGTCTAATTTAGTGAGGCCACATTCTCATAAAAATATTGCGTGAGATGTCAATAACTCCAGATTGTGATGGTGGCAATGAATACATCATAACATCCTTTTGAGGAGAATGTCTTGCTGATGTTTTTTGATGGGATCAATAATTCCTAATTGAAATAAATGTCACAAACCAGTTTATTTTGTCCTCCACACTTTGACGCACCACATATAACATTATAAATTAGTCTGTTTTCGTAAATCCAAGCTATAGAAATCATCGAAGGTGACTGTTGTAGGGATCAATACAATGTTCTTCATTCAATGTCCTTCATTTGTTTTAGAAAGGCAACTGTGAGTCTATAAAAACAGAGTGTGAAAATAAATCTACAGGAAAGGGAGTTTTATGGACTCATTTTAGAGAGTTCAGAAACTGTCCATTCAGGTAAATAATTCCAAATTATGGAACCCGCAAAGCAACGGATCTTTACTCGTTGAAGGACTGATAAATTGTGAGTCTGATTTTACAGAGTTTCTCTGTGATCTATCCGGTACATTCTATTTAATTGATTGACTATGTAGGAGTGCGCTTGTACAAAAATTAGAAATGGGGACTCGTTACATTTTTTGGGGGGAATTACGTGATTTTTTGCAAACGCACCCCATAGAAAAAAATCATTAGTGCAGCATCATTGTTCACATTATAAATGAAATGTGAACAATATTGCTGCATTAATAAAAACAACAACAAAAAAACACGTTTTTTTAAATTTATTTTTATTTACTTTAATTTTATTTTTACTTTGAACATGATAATGTTTGGTATCATTCGAAAGGCCATACCCAGGCCTTTCGAATGACACCCTCCATGACCCTCTAGCTGCCAGCCGGTGGTCACAGCTTCATTCATAAAACACAGATAGGCATCGTCGTGTTCCGAAAGATACTGTTTCCTTGTTGAGATTTGGAGGATTCTGGAGATATTGGGGTTCAAAGGAACCCTTTCTCTCCACCAGGGGATTTCCTTGGGAAATCCCCGGGCAGCTAGGGGTTCCCAGTTATCTGACATATGAGCGATACGTCAGGAGGCAAGGGGGAACCCGGAGGTGGAGCTGCCATCCAAGATGGCAGCCCCCACCAGAACTAGATCGCGACCTGGCACCGAATGGCGCTGGATCGCGATCTGGCACGTAAGGGGTTAAAAAGTCACCGTTTTAAAGGGCAGACACTGCCCTTCAAAGTTGTGCCTTTTTTTACTGTAAACCCTCCTGATTGGGAGGGAGAGGGATCCAAAAGGATCACCCCTCCCTTTAAGGCGATCGCCCATTGCCGGGGGGTCGCCTGGAAATGACGTTATCGCTCATGGCGCGATGACGTCATTGACGTCGGGAGGCGCTTAACTTCACATCTGACTTTGCTGAAGTCAGAAGGCCGCGGGACCCTGGACAGAGAGGTTAGTATCTCTGCCTTGGGCTCCCGCTTGCGGGTGATGTGTGGGGAACGTCCTCCGCATATAGCGGGAGTCAATGAGGCCATTCCCCACACGTCACCCGCAGCGAAGGGTTAAAGTTTAAAGAAAAAAATAGAAATATTATAATAAAGTGCTTTTACTTCTCATTTACACTGAATTTAAATGTTAATGACATGTATACAGTGATTGACACTCTTTATCATTACAGTGGATGACACTTGAGTTCACAAAATTTTAATTTTTGGTTAATTTCCTTATTAGATTTCTTTTTTTCTCTAAGACCTGCAGTAATAACAAAGCTCCAAATGCAAATTAATAAAACGGCAATTCTGGACATTTTAATGCTTCATACAATAATCATCCTGTTCACGAGGAACACTAAAGACACTTAATGATAACTGTATTGTTTCTTCCTAATGCAGGGGCCATGAGAATACAAATGCTGTCTTGTACTTAATGTGAGAATCCAGAATAAAAGGAACTGTCTAATAATTAAATCCTTTTTCCACTCCAAGTAACAGCTTGCCCCCAATTATGTTAATTTTTTTAAGGAGTATGTGATATGTATGTTATCTATATAAATTGCAATTGTCCTGCCTAGAATCAGTTGCATTATTTAATTATAAAGAGGTAATTAACCAATCAGCACCACGGAAGCATAATTATATTCTTTCATTTACTAAGTATACTTTATAGTCTAGAAATGTTTAAAATTGATTTTTTAACAATGTTTGACTAACTCAATGTGAAGAGAAAATTAGATTTTCCCTTTACCTAATTATACATTGGACAATAGCTGGGATAGACCACAAGAAGCAGGTTACAATACATTGAACAACATTTGACAAACAGTACAGGAGGAGATGAGGGCCTTATTCCCGTAGGAACTCAAAATCTGGGAGGGTTGGGGTTGGAAACAGGAGGAGAGGACTGTAAGGTGAGAGTGATTGATGGTTGCGTCAGTGAGTTGGGTGGTAGGCTTCCCTAAATAGGAATGTTTTCAGGGAGCGTTTGAAGGAAGAGAAGTTAGGGGAAAGTCTGACAGCACGAGGGAGAGCGTTCCAGAGAGTGGGGGCTGCGCGTGAGAAATCCTGCAGTCTATCATGGGAAGAGGTGATGCGGGGAGAAGCTAGGCGCAGGTCACTGTTTGACCTTAGGGAGCGAGCTGGGGTATATTTGGTGATTAGTGAGGACAGGTAGTGGGGAGCTGAGTTAGTGAGGGTTTTGTAGGTAAGGATAAGGATTTTGAACTTAATTCTGCAGTGGATGGGGAGCCAGTGAAGGGACTCGCAGAGGGGAGCGGCAGAGACAGAGCGGCGGGTGAGGTGAATTAGCCTGGCGGAGGTGTTCAGGATGGATTGTAGAGGGGAGAGGCGGGACAGAGGGAGGCCAGATAAGAGATTATTGCAATAGTCGAGTCGGGAGATTACCAGGGCGTGTATGAGTTGTTTTGTGGTGACAGCGGTAAGAAATGGCCGAATTCTGGAAATATTACGCAGTTGGTATCAGCAGGAGGAGGAAAGAGACTTGATGTGGGGGATGAAGGAAAGAGCAGAGTCAAGTGTAACTCCAAGACAGCGAACTTGGTTTGATGGGGAGATGGTGATACCCTCCACCGTGATAGAGAAGTCAGGAGGTGGGGAGGCATTGGAGGGAGGAATAAGTAGGAGTTCAGTCTTTGACATGTTGATCTTTAGGTGGTGGGAGGCCATCCAGGAGGAGATGCCAGATAAACAGTCACTGACTTTTGAAAGGACAGGGGGAGAGAGATCAGGGGTAGAGAGGTAGATCTGAGTGTCATCAGCGTAGAGGTGGTAATTAAAGCCAAAGCTGTTGATGATTTTGCCCAGGGAGGAGGTGTAGATGGAAAAGGACCAAGGACAGAGCCTTGAGGTACACCAACAGATAGAGGCAATGAAGAGGAGGAGTTACCAGCAAAGGACACACAGAAGGACCTGTTGGATAAATAGGAGTCAACCCAAGCAAGTGCAGTGTCACCGAGACCCAGAGAGTTGAGGGTCTGTAGAAGGAGGGGGTGGTCAACAGTGTCAAAAGCAGCCGAGAGGTCAAGCAGGATGAGAATAGAATAGTGGCCGTGTTTTTTAGCAGTTAGGAGGTCGTTGGTGACTTTGGTGAGGGCAGTTTCAGTTGATTTATTTATTTATTATGTGTAAAGTGTTTTTTTCACATTTTAACATGCAATTGTTTGCGGTTATATTTTGTATGGGGTGCGCTTGTTAAAAGATTAGAAATGGGGACCCGTTAAGTTTTTTTTTGGGGAAAATGTCGCTATTTTTAACAAACGCACCTCATACAAAAATCGTTAGTGCAGCATTATTGGTCACATTATAATTGAAATGGGAACAATGCTGCATTAACAAAACAAAAAGAAAAAAAAACATGTTTATTTTTTTTTAGATTTATTTTTAAATATATATATTTTTTTATTTTTAATTTTAATTTTTTTTTAAAACTTTTTTCATTATCATGTTTGATATTGTTGGAAGGCCATGCTCTGGCTGATCCAACGATATCAAATAATAACCCCTAGCTGCCACGGATTGGGAGATAGGGGGTTCATTGGAACCCCTATCGCCACCATTGGTGGCAGCTAGGGGTTAACTCCAGGACTGGCGTCATCGTGCTATGCACGATGACGCCAGTCCTCAGGGGGAGTTCCCGGAGGCTTGGCCGACATCCAAGATGTCGGCCAGCTCCGGGAAAGGATCACGAAGCGGCGCTTTTCAGCGCCGATTCGTGATCCGGCTCCCCAGGGGTTAATGACAGCCACCGTTTGGAAGGGCAGGCTGTGCCCTTTCAAACGGTGCCTGGATTAACCCCCTGCCCCCGGCGATCGGTAGGGAGAGAGGTCCGAAGGACCTCCCCCCTCCCTTTCAGGCGCCTCCTCCGCACATGCGGGGGGGCGCCTGAATTAGATTCTCTTGAACGCTCTCCCTCGTACTGTCAGACTTTCCCCTAACTTGTCTTCCTTCAAACGCTCCCTTAAAACGTTCCTATTTAGGGAAGCCTACCTCCCAACTCACTGACGCAACCATCAATCACTCTCACCTTACAGTCCTCTCTTCCTGTTTCCAACCCCAACCCTCCCAGATTGTGAGTTCCTACGGGAATAGGGCCATCATCTCCTCCTGTACTGTTTGTCAAATGTTGTTCAATGTATTGTAACCCTGTCTATACTGTGCTTATTGTACAGCGCTGCGGAATATGCTGGCGCTTTATAAATAAAAAATAATAATAATAATAATAATAGATGTCATCGCGCCGCCGCAATGACATCTAATTGCTCCGCCGGGGTCCCGAGTGCTGGGCTAACATCCAAGATGTCAGCCCGCACCGGGGGGGGTGCAGCAATCCGCAGGAATCCGGCGGATTGCTGCCTCCTGTGCATGGACGCGCTCAGCGTGTCCATAGCACAGGAGAACCACTTGGCGTCCATAGCAGCCAAGTGGTTAACCATTACATTTCTATGGGACAATTTCGCTGTCGCCGAAGATCACTGATCTGCACCGTATTTCGCTGTCAGTTCGCCAGCATTTGGCAAATTGACAGTTTAGTGAATAGATGAACTGCCAAGAAATTGCACAGTACGGTGAAATTCACAGTTCGGTGGCTTTCAGTGGCAAGTCCATTGCTTAGTGAATAACCCCTTAGATGTTTTGGAAATGCATTTCCCATAGGGTTCAGCATAGCTAATGAGTGGCTGAGTAGTATGGGTATTGTTGCTCCAAAAATATGGAGGGACGAAGCTACTGACTCGTGATTTAAATTCCTTAAGAGTTTGACCAAGAGTTGATCAACAGAGCTGATTTTTAAAAAAATATTTTTTATAGTTATATTATTATTTTTTTTTTTTTAACTAATCAATGGAAATATATTGATTCAAGGGTAAACAGCACAGTATCCCCTTAAGGTGGAAACATCAATTATATCAATTGTAAGACAAATTGGCGTTCCGCTGTTGGTTCTGTTTTTGTGGGTTCTACTTTGATTGTAAGAAAAGAGCAATTTAAAGTGTACTTTATCTTTGAAATTGACTTTCTGGTTTTAATTGAAAGATCACAATCATTGCTTCTCCCCAGGTCTAGAGTTAATGCATCAAACAATATGACATCAGAGAATAGACTTCCTACTGTGATCCACTCATTTTGCCTGGATGGTTGCAAATAAAAGCAATATTTAACTCTCTCATTTGTATATTCTTAAATTCCAACAATTTGATCCATTGTGGTATCAATGTATATACATTTCTTTCATGAAAAATTATTGTTAATGATAAACAGATAACAGAGTATAATTAATAAACCGTTTCACTTCCTATAGAGTGAACATTAGGAAGACTATATGTGAATTAACCCCTTCACTAGCGAGATCAAGATACAGTATCTCGGGCATCAGAGGCACCATCCTGTGCCCTGATATCGAGATATCTCAATCTGCAGATCTACAGCCCAAAATCTTCTGAAATTTGTTTGCTGCAAACAAATTTTGTTTGCTTTTGGGCTGCAGAAGGTGCCCCCAAAGTTTTATCCCTGTGGGCATAGTGCCCAAAGAGCTAATAGTGTAAAATCGGCTGATGATGCCCTGACATTGGGCAGTCAGCAGCCGATGCAGAGGAAAAACAAAATTGAGCTGCAGCTGTAGCGGCTGCAGTACGGCTATAAATACAAATTATATTTTAGCCCAGTTCTGATCTATTTATAATATCTAGTGGGATACTGCCCCCATAAGTTTGATTTGGCAAACCTCCTGACTGTCTTGAATTGCCTTCATAAAGTCTTTGCACTGCTAGGCTTTATTAAAATCTTTCATGCAAACATTTTATAATGTAGTTATCAACCCCATGGGATACATGAAAAACATAAAAGACTGAACTAAAACATAAAAGTCTAACCTCTAGAAGGAGCCCTCAAAGTTTTACCACCTCAAGCATGACATCACAGGTGCTGCCACAGTTCTTACAAGTGAATATCTGTATATAACACAGAGGTATTCACTTACTGTAGCACAGAGCCCCAGCTGCAATTGCTCCTTTTGGCCAGGAGATGGCGATGTCTGCCTGCCAAATGGAACTAGTGCTGTAAATTGTGTAGTAATTATATAGGGGGACTTTGAAATTAATGGAAAGAGATTTTTCAAAAATCCACTGGATCCTTGCAGTGGATTTCTGGAAAACCCCTTGGTAGTGAAGGGGTTAAAAATACAAAGAACACAGAACGATTAATCGCCCACATACTACTTAATTTCATGATTCTCAGCAATATTTTAGACGAGCGTAAGCAGTGCTGACGCCTATTGTCATCAGACGTCAAACATGTTTGTCGCGAGCATGACTCTCGCATGGAAGAAGAATGTCAGTAAAAACCGAGTGAAAATTAAAACATTAACAGGTAAGTCTAAGATTAGATGAAAGAATAAACTGCAACATTTTGTCTGCTTCGCTCTGAAAAGAACAAAGGTGTTTGAAGGTTACATCTGTTATGTTAAAATAAATTAAGCTGCAAAGCATCAGCAATCCAACGTGATTATACCTTTGTTAGAGTGTGTCATATGTATATCTTTTCAAGAAATAAAACATATGCTAGCATTTTATAACAAATCTTTTCATTGATTTTATATATAAATATATATGTAAAATGTATAATTGTAGAAAACATTTACACATCCCAACAATTCAGAGAACTGCTTGCCCCATATGCAGCAAGGAACTCTGGGTAGGACATGCAAATGAGGATATTTATATATGTAACATATGGGGTGGTAGCACTCAACCTAAACTAGGTTATTCAAAGAGCTCCGAATTGCTGGTGAAAGGTAACCGAATGCTGAAAATCAGCGTATGGTTACCTTTCCTGGCCATTTGGCTATCCAGAGAACAGGCAATTCACCAAATCCTGGCGAATTGCCTGCATATACGGTGCCTGTTCGAGGGCAGTGAAATCCCTTAAGAGAAGCAATGCTTCGGCTATTCAGAAAGCAAACCCCAGCAGTGAAAAGTTGTCGAATTGCCCTGCCATTCGGTGGTTTAATTCGGCAGGTTTATTCAGGCGAATCGCATAAGCTTCAATGTTAAAAATATTCCCGTTTTAATTAAATATCTAATAAACTGTTGATTATAAGATTCTGCAGTAAAAAGTCTCTTTATTTATAGATTTTTAGGATCTTTCAAGCATTTTCCGGGATTTTTTTCCAAATTTTTTTTTTCCGTTTTTGTAAAAAAAAATTAAGATTTTTTATTTTTTTCTGTAACAGCCCTTTTTATTATCCTTCATTGGATCTTATATGTAAATTTCAGACATTTTCGCTCAGTAGTTTGTTTGCAAACAGCGTTTCACTTTTCAAACATTCAAGCGTACTGTTTAATTTTTTTTCCACTCCATTCGTCTGCGGTGTCGGGTTTTTCCGGCAGCTGCTCTGCGTTCTGATCGGCTGCTGCTTGGATTTCTCTGGCATCTTCGGCGGGCTTAATCCAGATATTTTTGCCAGTTTCGGGATGCATTCGCCTAGGTTTTGCGGTGAGTGTTCGGCAAGTTTGCGGTGGCTTTTCCCTGCACTACAACGGCCCTGTGGTGCTTGCTGAATACACCCCAGGGTCGCCGAAATGGGATCGCCAAATCGCACTGAATTGAAAAGAACGAGAAGTCACCGAAACATGTGGTGACTTTTCGATTCTCTTTGAATAAACCTGTAAGCTTTCAGTGCGGGTGCGTCTCAATAATAAAATACAAAACAGAACCAGGGAGAGAGCACACCAGTCAACACGTTCAAAAACCAACAACAACAGCTTCATGCATGGGTACATAATACCAGATTAGTGGAAATTTAGTTTGCAATGAACGGCCGTGAATTGCTTTAAGCATGCCAACAGCGTCAATTTAATCCACCCTCTGACAGGTCCTCTCTACAAACCTATTGACTGTCCTTCATGGGATAAACTCACTTACTGAGGAACAAGTCCTTCCTGGAGCTCCCCGCAGATCAAGGTTAAATAGAACCTGGAGGAGGAGTACCTGTGGCAGGGACTCAGGGAGGGGTGCATAACCAAGAGTTTGTACCTTGCGTGCATTCCCAAGAAATTTGAGATGCACCCGCACTGAAAGCTTTGTCTAGGTTGAATGCTACCCCCATGTGTGTTTCATATGAATCTCTTGGGTATGCACCCCTCCCTGCCACAGGTACTCCTCCTCCAGGTTCTATTTAACCTTGATCTGCGGGGAGCTCCAGGAAGGACTTGATCCTCAGTAAGTGAGTTTATCCCCTGAAGGGCAGTCATTAGGTTTGCAGATTAGGACCTGTCAGAGGGTGGTTACATTGATATTGTTGGCAGGCTTAAAGCAATTCACGGTCGTTCATTGCAAACTAAATTTCCACCATTTTATTCAACAAAGCTCAGATTTAAGAATTTTTCAAAATGTGGTAAAATCTGGTATAATGTACCCATGCATGAAGCTGCTGTTATTGGTTTTTGAATGTGTTGACTGAGTGCTCTCTCCCTGGTTTTGTTTTATATATATATATATATATACACTATATTTCCAAAAGTATTCGCTCACCTGCCTTGACTCGCATATGAACTTAAGCGACATCCCATTCCTAATCCATAGGGTTCAATATTAAGTCAGTCCACCCTTTGCCACTATAACAGCTTCAACTCTTCTGGGAAGGCAGTCCACAAGGTTTAGGAGTGTGTTTATGGGAATTTTTGACCATTCTTCCAGAAGCGCATTTGTGAGGTCACACACTGATGTTGGACGAGAAGGCCTGGCTCTCAGTCTCCGCTCTAATTCATCCCAAAGGTGTTCTATCGGGTTGAGGTCTGGACTCTGTGCAGGCCAGTCAAGTTCATCCACACCAGACTCTGTCATCCATGTCTTTATGGACCTTGCTTTGTGCACTGGTGCACAGTCATGTTGGAAGAGGAAGGGGCCAGCTCCAAACTGTTCCCACAAAGTTGGGAGCATGGAATTGTCCAAAATGTCTTGGTATGCTGAAGCATTCAGAGTTCCTTTCACTGGAACTAAGGGGCCAAGCCCAGCTCCTGAAAAACAACCCACACCATAATCCCCCCACCACCAAACTTTACATTTGGCACAATGCAGTCAGACAAGTGCCGTTCTCCTGGCAACCGCCAAACCCAGACTCGTCCATCAGATTGCCAGATGGAGAAGCGTGATTCGTCACTCCAGATAACGCGTCTCCACTACTCTGGAGTCCAGTGGTGGCGTGCTTTACACCACTGCATCCGACACTTTGCATTGCACTTGGTGATGTATGGCTTGGATGCAGCTGCTCGGCCATGAAAACCCATTCCATGAAGCACTCTGCTCACTGTTCTTGAGCTAATCTGAAGGCCACATGAAGTTTGGAGGTCTGTAGTGATTGACTCTGCAGAAAGTTGGCGACCTCTTCGCACTATGCGCCTCAGCGTCCACTGACCCCGCTCCATCAGTTTACGTGGCCTACCACTTCGTGGCTGAGTTGCTGTCGTTCCCAAACACTTCCACGTTCTTATAATACAGCTGACAGTTGACTGTGGAATATTTAGGAATGAGGAAATTTCACGACTGGATTTGTTGCACAGGTGGCATCCTATCACAGTTCCACGCTGGAATTCACTGAGCTCCTGAGAACGACCCATTCTTTCACAAATGTTTGTAAAAACAGTCTGCATGCCTAGGTGCTTGATTTTATATACCTGTGGCTATGGAAGTGATTGGAACACCTGATTCTGATTATTTGGATGGGTGAGCGAATACTTTTGGCAATACAGTGTATATATATATATATATATATATATATGTAAAACAAAACGAGAGGAGAGCACACCAAACAATACAAAATAAACCACAACAGCAGCTAAATACGTTTAAACAGAGTTTCAGATTTAACCCTTTCAGTGCTTAAAAACATTTCCTAAACCCCTTCAAACATTGCAGTTCTTAACCCTTGCATACATTTAATACTGAGCTCTGTTGAACAATGGTGGAAGTTTAGTTTGCAATGAATGGCCATGGATTGCGTAAGCCTGCCAACAGCGACAATGTATTCCACCCCTGGCAGGTCCTATCATACTAACCTAATGTCTGCTCTTATGGGATAAACTTACTGTGGACTCAGTCCTTTCTGAAGCTCCCTGCATATCAAGGTTTAAATAGAACCTGCGGGTGGAGCGCCTGTGACAGGGAGGGGTGCTTGCCCAAAAGGGTTGTCAACCCTGTAATATACAAAATACACAAGAGGGGCAGCACTCAACCTTAACTACACTTTCAGTGCGGGTGCATCTCAAGACA